>OX465245.1:22008311-22537048 GCA_949987775.1 Aproaerema taeniolella | reverse complement strand
GACTACTAACACAAATTTTCAAATTAAATTTTCTTACTGAAATCAAAATTTCTTTTTATTTACTGTGTCCACCAACTAATCCTAACATTTACCTTAAAATATTAAAATAGTAGTACTTAACTAAGACATTTAAACTAGGAATACACTACTTTAGCTGTTGTTGCTTGTGCTTTAGGTTGTACACTTTCCACTTTAATCACTGGTAACGTGTTTTCGTCCGTTATTTGCTTTTTAATAAACTTTCCAACTCTTCTTCTCAGCTGTCGAAACAATAAGTAGCCAACGGTGATACATAACAATACCAAAATCGTAATTATTAGTATTCCATAACTGTCGCTTAACTGTTTCTCTACCGTTGCTTGATTTATAACCAAATTTTCTTTAATTTCTTTAGTTGTTTGATTTCCCATTTTCTTTACTTTCTTTTTTACTAGGTATGTCACTGAACCAAAATTTAAATTATTTTAAGTTAATATTCTTCGACGTCTCTGAATTAAATGATGTTACCCATTGTTTCGACCTCTCTTAATATATACTTGACTTAACTGAGTATGCTTATTTATTTATCCTTCAAAAATTCAATAAACGCACGTACTTACTTACTAAGCTAGTTCCTATTTTATTTCCTTATTGCATAAATCTTACTGGTTTCCTACTTATTCTACCACTACGCGTAATTTTAGTGTCAGGGCTGTCACAAACTTTTTCTTTTTCTGACTCTATTATTTTCTGACTGTTTTTAATATTTTCATCCATTAATTCATATGCTGGCTTCAACCTATCTATAGATATAAATGCTTTTCTTCCGGGTAACTGAACTTGAAAAACTTTGTCCGTCCTAGTAATAACTGAATAGGGTCCGTCGTAAGGTGGTTGTAACGGTTTCTTACCGCGTCCACCCTTACGTAGACTTTTTCACATGTTTTTAAATCTTTACTGACAAATATCTTCCTACTATTTACGTTTTCTCTTTTACAAGGTTGAATTTCTTTGATAGCTTGCTTCAAATTTGTTACATAATTCTGAATATCAGTTTCTACCTTAATATCTGAATTGTAAAAATCCCCTGGTAACCTTAAAGTTGTGCCGTAAACTATTTCTGAAGCACTAATGTTTGTGTCAACCCTAACTGCTGTCCTTAATCCTAACAAAACAGTTGATAATTCATCTACCCATGATTTTGTTGAAAATCTAGCTGCCAAAGCTACTTTTAAAGATCGATGCCAACGTTCAACAGCACCATTACTTTGAGGATGATATGGGGTTGTCCTTATATGCCTAATTCCCAAGCGTTCCGTAAGGAGTGAAAAAAGGTTACTTTCGGTCTACCTTGATCCGTAGTCACTTTTACAGGACATCCGAATCTTGTAATCCACCCTTCATAAAATATTCTACAGACAACCTCCGCCGTCATCTCTTTAATTGGAAATGCTTCTGGCCACCGCGTGTAACGGTCAATAATCGTTACTAAATATCTATAACCTTCGGGTGATGTGCTTAATGGGCCAACTATGTCTATATGCACATGTTGAAAACGATCTACGACCTCAAATTTACCTAAATCGGATACAGTATGTCTCTGAATTTTAACTCGCTTACAGGCATTACAAGTCTTTGCCCAATTCCTAACATCTTTATTCATTCCGGGCCAAGAATATCTTTTGTTAATAAGATTCAAAGTCGCTCTAACTCCAGGATGGCTTAAATTATGAAAAGTGTCAAAAACTATGCGTCTAAATTTTTCCGTAAAATATGGCCTGCATTGACTTGTTGACGTTTCACAAATAATTTGATCCGTGCTATCCGGTAAGGAAATATGTTTAAAAAGCAACTTGCCATTTGATTCGCATAACAATTGCGCAAGCTGTTTGTCACGGCTTTGGTCACGAGCTAATTCTGCGAAGTCTAACGCTGTGGGGCATGTTATTTCCTCCACGCGCGGTAAGGCGTCAGCAACTACATTGTCACTACCACACACGTGCCTAATGTCCGTTGTAAATTCACTAATGAACATTATATGTCGCGCCCTTCTAGGTAACTCTTTTTCACTCCCTAGTTTACTGAATGCGCAAGTAAGAGGCTTGTGGTCAGTATAAACGACTAATTGACGACCTTCGACCATATAACAAAAGTGAGCAATCGCCAAATATATGGCTAAAAGCTCTCTTTCATAAGTACTATATTTCTTTTGTGCCTCTGACATTTGTTTAGAATAATATCCTAATGGTTTCCAATCCTTACCTTCTTTTTGCTGAAGTACAGCGCCCACACACGAGTCTGAAGCGTCTGTCATAAGCGCTAAAGGGGTGTCAGATGTCGGATGCGATAAAGTAGTAGTTACCTGCAAGTTTTTCTTGCACTTCTCAAACTGTTGAATCGCCTTTTCATTCCAAATTATTTTCGTCTTGTCTTTTCGTTTCGAATTATGTAAAAATTTATCCAACTCTGATTGATCCTCTGCTGCCTTTGGGATAAAAGATCTATAAAAATTTAACATACCTAAAAATCTTCTCATCTCCTCGATGGTGTTTGGCCTGGGGAAGTCGATGATCGCCTTCACCTTCTCCCCTAGTGGCCGTTTCCCAGATGACGAGACTTGATGACCTAAAAATTCTAATTCACTCTTTCCAAAAACACATTTTCCAAGATTAATAGTGATTCCATAATTATTTAATTTTTCAAAAACTTCCCTTAAGTGCTTCCTGTGTTGTGTGACGTCATCGCTAGCTACTATAACGTCATCCAAATAGATAAATAAATAGTCTAAACCTGATAGAACGCTGTGAGACATAAATCTTTGAAAAGTTTGAGCAGCGTTTTTTAAACCAAAAGGCATTCGAGTGAATTCGAATAAGCCAAACGGTGTTATTACCGCTGTTTTCTCTATATCGCTTTCATTTACAGGAATACAATTATAGGCCCTATTTATATCTAGCTTAGAGAACACTTTTTTACCTGCCAGAACGTAAGTGAAGTCACGCAGCCTAGGAACGGGATACTTATCGGGCTTGGTGATAGCATTTAGTCACCTATAATCACCACAAGGCCGAATCTCACCGTTTTTCTTGGGAACTATGTGTAAAGGACTCGCCCATGGACTCTTGCTTGGTCTACAAATACCCATACTAGTCATAATCCTAAACTCCTCTTTCGCCCTAGTATAACGATCAGGCGGTAGTGGCCTGGCTCGTGCCTGAATAGGTGCACCTTCAGTTTCTATAAAATGACATACATTATGTTTGGGTGTTTCTTTAAATGACACAGGTTTCGTCAAATCAGGGTACTTAGATAACAAATCGTAATAAGGGTGATTTTGATCTAATGTTGTGATTGAACTTTCTTGCGAATTTGATATATTAGTCTTTATATTAAGATTTGTTACCTGATCCACCAATTTACGAGCACTTAAATCCACTAATAACTTATATTTAACTAAAAAGTCTGCCCCAATAATGGGTTGTTTAACATCTGCTACTATAAAAGTCAATACGAAAGCTCTTCTTAATTTTAAGTCCAGTTCCATAGTATGTAAGCCATAAGTTTTAATAGGTGTACCGTTCGCAGCATAGAGTTTATAATCGTCACACACTATATATTTTTTTTGTAAATGCACTGACCATTTAGGTAACACTGACACATTTGCACCGCTGTCTATTAAAAAAATTAAGCCTGATTTCCACATCACGCACACTAAGACGGTAATTTTTGCTGATGGTACAGCCGCCCGTCGCCGACTGCACAGCCCTCAGTTTTCCGGTTTTTTGTCATCTTTCCAATTACAGGGTTCCACACATTTGTGCGCTCTGTTCTTGTATTTATAATGGTAGTAGCATAACCAATCAGGATCTGTCTCAGTTCTTTTTTTTATTACCAAATCTAGTGGATCTAGAGCGTGAACGCGACCTAAAACGACCTCGGCCGCCCTTGTTATTCTGGCGCCCTCGTGCTGTCTCCAGTTTTTGTAATCTATCGCCCAATTTTTTTATTTCAGCTATTATGTTGCCCTCTGATGTAGAAGCTTCCAGCTGCACTACTGATATATTTGATGTATTTCTAATGGTTTCGCTCACCTTATCAGCCATTTTAGCCAGTTGTTCCAACTCGTGGGTTTCTACCGCTGCCAACACACTGCGAACTGACGGTGGAAGGAGGTTCTGCCACAGGATTTCCAATGCATTGTCTGATATTTTGTCTCTAGCTAACTCTCGCATTCTTCTCAATAACTGAGAGGGTTTTTGATCACCTAATTCCATTTCACTTATTAATTTTTGTATTTTTCTCGTTTCTGATTCTTCATAGATTGATATTAATTTCTTTTTCAAAGCTTCATACTTTCCTGTAGGAGGCGGGTTTAATAATAAATCCGTAATCTGCATTATAACATCTTTGTCTAATTTTGCCAAAACCAGTTGGTATTTTGCGTCATCTGAAACTTTATGTGGAGCTAGGACTGCATCAACCTGAATAAACCAGTATTTAGGTACGTCTTTCCAGAATTCTGGCAATCGAGATGTGATAGAAATGCCAGACACGTTTTTTGTTTCTTCTTCTTCCGCCATGGTTACAATGAAATATGGGCTTTCAAGTTAATTTCTCAGCCGCCCACTTACTTGTAGCTGGAGAAATGTTCTGTCGCCGCCGCGCCGGATGTTGGTGAGTGGTTCCTTTTCAAATTCACTGTTCACTACACTGCGCTGCCCCGCACCTTATTCACGGGGTCACCAGTTTTGTGATTAAAATGTTTTTGTTGTTAATTTGTAAATATATTTAGTCAGATGAGAGTGTTCGTTTACTGGTGCATGAGCAGCAAGTAGGAGTGTAATTTAAAGTCTGAAATCCGTATCACTATACTTTTAATTATTCCTTACAAACTCACTTATTTTATGCGTAAACTAATGTGAAGGAATTATGTACTGACGTATTAATTGTTATGACCGACGCGGGCGGCGGCTGGGAATCCACTGTCGTTCCCCGCGCTCCTCTGAGCTCGGGCGACGTGCAAAACGCCGCGTCGACATAATGTGTCACCACAATGATGTGATCAGAAGCCCCGGAATCTAAAATAAATGTAACATTTGACCCCAGGTCATCGTTTTCGGTATAATCTCCCGTCATGAAAGCAAAACCTGAAAAATCACTTGATGTCGAAGGTTGATTTTGAGTTAGTTCAACAGCTTGAACTGTTCTGGTTCTGTCCTCATTTTTCTTCTGATTCATCCTCTTGTAATAAAAGCAATCATTAATTACGTGACCTCTACGACCACAATGATGACATTTTATATAATTTGACTTTTTCTTCGCTTTAGGTTTAAATGGTTTCTGTTGATTATGCTGCTGTTGTTTCATGTTATTTTGTTTTCGTTTGAATGTTTCATTTTTATTTTCTGTATGTAATACTTTTAGACTTGTGTCACTACTTTCATTTTTTAATTTTACTTCATAGTCTAGTAGTCTCGTTTTCACAAATGCTAATGTTAGACTGTCTTCCGATAATGTCTGAATAGCGGTTATAACTCCGTCATATGCTGTGGGAAGTGTGAGCAAGAGATGCGCCACTTTATCGGTTTCGTTTAACCGCGCACCGGCGGCCAACAACTCTGTCAACAAATCGTCAAAATTCGAAAAATGTTTAATAAGGGGTACATCACCTTGAAGTTTGAGGGTAAGAAGCTTTTTCCGTAACGCCAGCTGCGTCGCTAGACTTTTCCTTTCGTATAAAGCATCTAAATTTTTCAATATTTCTTTGGCGGTAGTTCCTTCTTGCGCAAAACCGAGATAAGAATCCGATAGGTACTCCACTATGACACTTTTTGCAATGCGATTCTGTTTCTCCCACTCACTTGATCGAATAATAGGTTCCTCGTCTATTGCTTTTATAACGTCCAATTCACAAAGTAGCGACCGAATTCGAAACTTCCAGACACTATATTTTTCTCCGTCAAAAGGTTTGATGTCAACCGTCGATCGCGATTTTAATTTTAGCACAGTAAATTTCGACTTCAGCTTAGGAATGCGCGAATCCTGGGCCCATAACCTATGGGAATAGGGTTATGGACCAAAACAACCTTTGATTTTAATATAAATTGAATTTATTTCTTTTAATTGCACTAGAAAGTAATAACGTCCGTCCTGAACAAAGTTAACAGTGAGAATGGCGGGCGAGCGAATGCAAAGATGGAATGAATGTCTGATCGAATGTATGAGTGAACTTAAAAATGACAGGTATTTAGGGATGCTCACTTTAAACAATTTAAATTTACATTTCATACTATATTAAATAAATTATCGTTTTAATTGATTGATTTTTGTAAATATATGTATATAAATTCAACAGTTTTTATTTACAGATTTGCCGTTTTCTGAAGAAAATAAACAGTCCCAACATTCCTGAGTTATGGCTGATCGCAAGACCGGTCCAGAGAAATCTAAGGAGGCATCTGGGAATACAATTTGCAGATTCATTCGACGCCTTAGTCCCACCAAAAGGTACCACGGTAGCTCAGTGGCTGCAATAAGCTCAAGTTCTCCTGATCTTGGTGATTCGTCATCTCTAAAGCAAGAGGGTTTAGGAAAGGATTCATCTCCGAAGAAGGCTAATTCTTTTGAAGAACCCAAGAAGTCTTTGAATTTGGAATCAAAGTCTAGTTCATCGAGCAAGAGTAGTCTCAGTAGTCTTTCTATGCCATCTCCGTTGGTCACTCCAACTCAATCGAATCGAACCAGCCGCTGAAAAAAATATCATCTGAGGAATTTAAAGTTCTTAGCCTAACTTTGGTGACGCCACCAATCTTCTTGAAAAAAACATGTCTCTAAGAGATCAGAAAAAGTAGTATAATAATTTTAGCTGGATGTAATATACGATTACAGCTTTCGAGTAAGACATTTGCATTTTTTGCATTACTATAATAATAACAATGATCTTTATGTACTTGATATTCCTTTAAATAAAACATTTTACTGGTCCATGACTCGTTTTACTATCTTAACCAAACACACAATGTACAATGTGTGTATAGTCGAATTGATAAGTGTGTAAGTAGAAGTGACTATGCGGAAATATTTCTGTCTCTCTCATACAAAGCTTGAGTTTAGAAATAATAGCAAATGTTTCTTCAGTGCAGTATTGTGCGTATCAGTTGTTCGACCAGTTGCAAACACTGCTCGATCATTAATCGTGAATTTTCATATTCAAAATAAAGTTAAATCATGAGTTCGACAAAGACAGAAGCTGACACTGTACTCGTAGCAATTAAAAGGGACGTTGCTACACAAACGGAAGCTACAAAGCAATTTAAAACTATAAGCTATAAGTGAGTAAAAAAATTAAAACTATAAACTATAAGTGAGTAAAAAAATTCTGGAAAAATCGCAAGCGGCCAGTATGAAAGAAAAATCTCGGAAAGTAGAGACAGTTTCTGCTAAAGTTCAGATTCAGAGCCAAAACCAAATGTTGGAGTACCGAACCAAAAAACTATTGCACTTCGCAGGATAGTGGGGAATAAGTCAGGTTTATTTCAATAACTTGCTAAGTACAGTCCTTATTTGGACAAACTCTACGCTAGCTTACTTCATGTATTACAAGGAAAGATTTCGATCTCGAAATTTAGGAACTTAGAAAAATCTCAATGCGTATTGTTGAGTTTAAATGATGAAAAAATTGTGATTATAGAATGTAATATGAGGGTTTTGATAAAATATTTAGATGACATTCTATAGCTTACACAATAATGAATTATAGTCATGAACAAATTAGATTGTTATTAGTAGTATTAGTATAATACAACATAGATCTACTAATTGTTTACTTTAATCTTGTACCAAAACTTCTACGTCAGCTCAGACGTCATCAACTGATGCTTAACATCGTGCAAAAACGATACAAGGTAAGGGATCTTTCCCTGTTGATGTTATTCATGAGTAATTAATTAAACACGAATTACGGATTTAGCCGCAGGAGAGGAGTTTTTAAAACAAACTATTTAATTAAAGATTTAATTAATGAAAACTCCAAATTAAAGTTACATCAAAATTTGCTTATTAACTAAAATGTCCTCGCGTCTCGGCGATTGAGCGTCAAAAGGCCACGATCGAACCATCGGTGGTCCCACGAAAACATAATGTGCTGTAAGCACATTCCGCGTGATTCACTGGTACTGATTTTGAAATCTGTATACACTTATTCACGTTTCACAAGGGTTATCACTGGTAACACCTCCCCTCCTAGACGAGCAACTATTTGCGCAGGTTTAGCGCGAATATTGCGGCTTTGCGGTCTTGCATAGGTGCAGTAGAGTTTCCCGAAGTTGCAGCTGTCGGCATCTCCGTGTTGTTGTCAGGTGATAGGGAGATTGATTTCTGAGTGCGTCTGCGGCGTAGGATGTACAGGCTTGTGAGTGCAGTTGCACTTAACAGTACAAGCGCGTACAGAGGTATTGTATGTGATACAGTCCTGACGATTCGGCATTTTTGACTTTAATCGGAGCTTGCATAATTATCTGATGCTGAATATCATGTAGCTTACTCAGATCGGTTGTTGTAAGATTGTATCGTGTTGTGTGGTCGATTTCAATTGATTTTGCAATGTCAGGCGTCGACATGAGTTCGAGAGCGTTGCCACGTACTTTGTCATCAGCGTTGACAATGGTGAATTCCGGCGTCTTGATGAAGCAATTTCTCGGTAGAGTTGCGAAGTAGCTGCCGTTCAGTAAGCGATATTCTTCTTGGTCACAAGATACTTGTACTTTTGTCGGTTTGGGAAATGAGATTATGTAATGTTTGCTGCCTAGCTGTAAAAGTCCTTCTTTGAAGAGGGAAACAGGGGTGGTTCGACAGATGTCGCCCAGATCTCTCTGCTGTATGAGGTTGTAGATGCAGTCTCGATGCGCACGCCTCTGATGGATGACCTTCTGCTCGCATATGCACCAGGTGTCTATCTTAGGGCATTCATCACCCATATACACATATTCCTTGGAATTGATTGCTATGTAAGGATAGGGCGGTAAAATAATGTGAGATTTTTTATTGGGAATCGGGCAGAGTTTGTATAGATCATAGGATTGTGGTGGTCGTGGTAGATGCGCAGGTAGGGTCGAGCAGGGAAGTAGTGAAACGCCGAGTGCCGTTGGATGAATGCTCATTTATTAGATGCGCCGGCCGTATTTATACTTTGGCCGCGGCGATTTTATGTAGCTACCCTACATATACTCCCCCCCTGGGAAAGAAAACAACTTTCGTGAAAGAAAATGTATTTCCCCTTCCGCGACGCCTAACCCATAATACATAGTTAAAACTCAGTTAGTGCGCTTGAGGCGTTGTTCGCGGCGTTGAGTTGAGCAGGCGCTCGCAGCGGTGTACGGTGGAAGGGTGCTGATGTAATGCAGCGTCACCGGGCCAGTCGCTGGAGCTCGCAGTACGTCACGGCTTACAATCTTCATAGACAATTTGGTGGGACTGAGAAAGGACGCCATTTTGGATTTCTGAAGATAGTTGACATTCGTCCCTGCTCCCCGCTCTTCATACCCTCCCTTCTCAAGTTCTCATGGTTTTGTGCATAACCTCTCCACTTTATTCGTAATTTAACCATTGTTTTTATTAGGTAACATACGATTAATACGTTACTATAAGTGTTTTATGTGCGCAATTGGACGCTTTTTTTGTACTACAGCGACTGGACGCTTACACTATGTATTTTAAGTGCTGTGTTCGAAATTGTGTTAGTACGCGAAAGGACGCTTTATTACACAAGTTTCCAACCAAAGAAACCAGGATAAACCAGTGGTTGAGATGCCTGAAAGATGATAATCTTCAGAGATCGTCTTTGAAAAATCTTTTCGTGTGCCAGAAACACTTCGAGAAAAGATTTATTGGTGCGAATTTGAGACTGTTAAACAACGCACATCCAACATTGTTTACGCCAGACGAAATCTCATCTGGAATTCCTGTTGAGCCTACAGGTAAGAAAATTATAACAAAAAATATGGTTTATTTCTAAGGTTGGGGTGCACTTAGAGGGCTGCCTTACACATGTTATTTTTACATGATAAGTTGCACAAGGAGATTATTTTATAGCATTTTATATTTATTTTATAGCACTTCCCAACTCTTTATAAATAATTGAAGACATGTTATCTCTTCTGAATAAACTTGTAAAACTGATCAAGCATTCACACAAGACTGCATCGTTGGAATCACAAAGAATAACAAAATCCATTTACAATGTTGACATGGTAATATTCATAGATTAGAACTATTGAAACGTCTGAAATGAAACAAATTTTCAGATTGCAATCTCTTTCAAGCAATGCTTTCAAGTATCATAGTTGTACACTGTGTACACTACTCTTTTGACACATTGACAGGACACTACCTTAATGTGTGTCACATTTTGCGAGCATTTTGCAGCTCATTTTTTACTTAGGTATTTATCAAGTAGCATTGGCAGGTATTTGGTTCATTCATTCATATCAGCATATATATATTTTTTTTTAGAGAATCTTGATGTCCAGGTTGATCATAATTACTGCAGAAAAAGGCACTATGACCACTCTTATTGCAAATCGCTTTCAACTTCAGGTTAGTTTATTATTGTTTTGACATTATCAGTTGACCTATGGCTTTGGCTAAACATAAAAATGGGTTAAACAGGTACAAGCTAGAAATCCGATTACCTTTCTGCTGCACTGGTGGATGTCTCTCACTAAAAATAATAAAATGCCTACTTAACCTAACATACATAACATAACATAACAGATCTGACGAAAGAGAAACCAAACTATCAGACGTAGCACCAATAGCGTGGTTTAGCCCCTAAGTAACGTAAAAGTTCCGATTTGTACTTTCTGGATATACCTACGATTGGTATCGTTGGATTCCTTGTAACGTCCACAATACGAAACTGAAGGTCGTATAGTGGCAAAGTTGTGGAGGGGGGAGGGGGGGGCAGACAAAGATGGCGGAACGGCATTTTTGTTTTCACGCCATAAGTCGACAAATACATAACCGATTTAAAAAAATTAAACGACACATAAAAGTTAATAACCTATGCCATGTTTCTTCCATAGATATCTAATATGTATTTACTGCAGTTGATGAGTTATCTCATGAAACAAGGATTTTTCGTAAATATTTGTACACTTTTCGAAAGATTGTTCAGTAACAATTTTGTGTTTCTTATTTATTTGATAAAGCTTTTATAGAACAGAATTTCAGCTATTCAGAAACGTAAAAATAATTACGCTAGCCCTTCAAACTACTAAGATATACCCATTCGTGTGAACCTCTAAGTAAAATGTAATATTCAAAAAATGCGCTTGGTTTAGACAATATGGACATTATGCTGTTCATAATACGCTGTCTATATTTAATTATTTATTTATAGTATATATATATGTGTACGTAACATATAGATCTACATTTTACCCCAAACTTCATCAAAATCAGTTCAGTATTTCCGGAAACAGTTCAATTTAAAAAAAAACTTTTCTCTTTTATTATTTGTTAAGTATATATTTATATATATTTATATTTATATATTATAATATATTTATTATTTGTTATTTGAGCAAGGATACGAGACCACTATTGTAAATAGTCGCGACACCGATGTTTTGCTGTTGCTCGTCCACGATATTGAGAAATTATCCCCACAAGTCTGGGTTCAAAGAGGAACAGCAAAATCACCGAAATACGTTTCTGTTCATGATATTAGCAGGGCACTCGGACAGGAGAAAAATATTTCACTCGCTTTTCACGCTATTATTGGCTGTGATACAACAAGCGCTTTTTCTGGAATCACCAAAAAAAGTAGTTGGCCAGTTTTTATTGAAAATTTCCAGCTTCTGTCAAGTTTCGGCTCTGATGCCACTCTGACAGAAGAAAATATGAAACACAACGAAAAATTCAAGTCTATTACCAGAAGAAACCTCATTTAAAAGAACATAATGATATCGACGATCTAAGAGCAGCCATGTTTCAAAATATAAGTAACCTGGATCAATTACCACCCACTAAAGGTGCATTAAATCAGCATATTAAAAGGGCTAATTATCAAACTTTTATTTGGAAAACAGCACACGAACCTGAACAAGCCTTACCACCACCAGAAACGTGTGGGTGGTATTTAGAAAACAACAAATTAGTACCTATTACTACTGTTCAGCCTTCAATGACCCTGAACGATTTACAATTGATATCTTGCCAATGTGCAACAGGTTGCCGAACAGCCAAATGTAGTTGCGTTAAGAAACAACAGACCTGTATGAAAGGCGTTTGTCATATTAGTTCAGAAATATGCTTAAATCAATTTAATTCTATTAGTTCAGTCTAGATGTAAATCCGTGCTTGCAAAAGGTCGGGTCATTTTGAATTTTTTATATGTTGTTAAGGCCTAAACCAATATTAAAAAACCAGATTTGCAATTTCCAAAGTGCTGTGCGAGCGGCGGTGTGACCAAAAAACCATGAAATTTTCGGATTTTTTTCAGTTTTTGCTCAATATCTTAGTGAAGAAAGGTTCTTATCAGTATAGTCACTTTAAAGTATAGTAAATTTGCTACAATTTGAGATTAAGGCAAGCTCTCTACAGCTACTGGTTCCCGAGTTACAGTTCTTCGGAAATATTACTTTTTGTGCAAAAAGTGTTTTTTTTTCGGAACGTGCACTTATTTTGTGAAATATCTTATAAAATATGCATCCCACATCAAATGTTAAGTTGTAGTAAATTTAATTAGCTTTCATTTGAGATCAAACTAGTATCTGTATACCCAGCGGTTTTAAAACAATAATTACCTAAAGTAACATAATCTGACAGGACCTCTAAGAAAAGTAATATAAATCATGTAGGTAATGTGTTTTGGTTGCCAAATTATGCCTTTCTTTTCATCTTTGATGACCCAGGTTTGGGTTCGTATGAAGATGGTTCCTCTTCGACAGTGATGGACGCTGGGAGAGGAGCCCAGTCTGTATTCGGGTCATCTTCATCATCCAAGCATTTCAGCTCCTCTTCCGGGACGTTAGTGCGCAATTTGCCACCGCATGACTGGCAAAGGACTGAGCAGCGGAGCCCAGCCTTTCTGCACGAGCAGCTCCCAGAGCACCCTTTCTTGCATTTACAGGAAATTTTTCGCAGAAGGGCAGGAGGTGCGGGATCCATGGTGGTGGGGATGGGGATGAGTCCCTGAGAAGACATCTTCCACCCCCAATCAGTGGGATTCAAGTTGACTCCCCGCCACTTCTGCACTTGGAGGTAGCACCTTGCTGCATGGTGGCTTCTGTCGGTGGCAAACGGGCTAGGTTTATGCTCATTGAAGTGACAAACGTCTTATACCTGAGGAAATTCAAAGTGTCCCTCGCGATGTCACCCCCATATAGAGCCGCAAAGCACTTGATGCCGGCTTCTTTCACGGCTTGTGGGGTGGAGTCTGGCCGAAGGAACCACTTGCCACCTCCACCTCCACTTGCTCAACAAGTGGTTCATTCTTACTCAGGAGTGTGGTGATTTTGGTCTTTCCTTGGCCAAACGGTGCTGAGGTGGTATCGCACCCGGTAAAGGCGTGGGTGAACAGTACCGTCCCGGTTTGTTTTTGAAGAACTGTATCTTGGGGACCAATAGCCGTAGAGAGCTCGCTTTGATCTCAAATTGTAGCAAATTTACTATACTTTAAATGTATTTATAGTGACTATACTGATCAGACCTTTCCTTCACTAAGATATTGAGCAAAAACTGAAAAAAATCCGAAAATTTCACGGTTTTTTGGTCACACCGCCGCTCGCACAGCACTTTGGAAATTGCAAATCTGGTTTTTTAATATTGGTTTAGGTCTTAACAACATATAAAAATTCAGAATGACCCGACCTTTTGCAAGCACGACCCCCTAATAATATTTAACTTGACTGAGCTATATAGAAAATTAATTTTTAATCAATATCAGTAATGCCATCAAAATAAACTTTTATACCACCAAGTACAATCTATGACTGGATTCTTTCTTCATCCCATCATTTGTCTATAGAACCAGATTTATATATATATCTTAAGTATTGTTATAACCAATATAATTGGCCTCTTGATAAGACACGATGAATTTCTAAAAAAACATCATAGAGGGGAAGATAGAGGGAAAGAGAGGGAGAGGACGACCGGAAGAACATATTTTGAACAAATAAAGGAGAAGGTGAACGTAGTGTCTTATAAAGAGGTCAAGATGTTGGCACAGAATAGAAATGACTGGGAAATGCTGCACCAACAAGAGCGTGGCTCTTAAGTTAAAGAAAAAGACACTTACGTAAGTAATAACGCCCCTTATTTCATTATTTTTAACTACTTTTTATTAATAAAAGAGAAAAGTTTTTTTTTTTAAATTGAACTGTTTCCGGAAATACTGAACTGATTTTGATGAAGTTTGGGGTAAAATGTAGATCTATATGTTACGTACACATATATATATATACTATAAATAAACAATTAAAATAGACAGCGTATTATGAACAGCATAATGTCCATATTGTCTGAACCAAGCGCATTTTTTGAATATTACATTTTACTGAGAGGTTCACGCGAATGGGTATATCTTAGTAGTTTGAAGGGCTAGCGTAATTATTTTTACGTTTCTGAATAGCTGAAATTCTGTTCTATAAAGGCTTTATCAAATAAATAAGAAACATAAAATTGTTACTGAACAATCTTTCGAAAAGTGTACAAATATTTACGAAAAATCCTTGTTTCATGAGATAACTCATCAACTGCAGTAAATACATATTAGATATCTATGGACGAAACATGGCATAGGTTATTAACTTTTATGTGTCGTTTAATTTTTTTAAATCGGTTATGTATTTGTCGACTTATGGCGTGAAAACAAAAATGCCGTTCCGCCATCTTTGACTGCCCCCCCTCCCCCCTCCACAACTTTGCCACTATACGACTTTCAGTTTCGTATTGTGGACGTTACAAGGAATCCAACGATACCACACATAGGTATATCCAGGAAGTACAAATCGGACTCTGTTTCTAGAGCACTTCTGCTCAAAAATGATCCAGTCTACAAGATAGATAATATCACAATTACCCTGTTTTGGAATGATTATGGCAATTTAAACTATTTTTATAGGTGCTGTTCCAGCTAAACAGATGCGCCGGAACGTGCATTCAGATTCCTGTATACCAGCATTGTCAGGAGATACTGCGTGTCAACCTGTGATCATTGACAATGTTAATGTACCCAAGATAAATGAGCCTGCTCCTTCTGTTCTCAGTGTAGAAGCTCGCCCGAAAACACCTATAGGTATTAATATTCATTTATGTTTAAGAATTTATTTGTTTATTTGTTGTTGTTGCCCTGCCAGAGAGCATATTGTCTAAATATTTACTTTAATTTTTTTATGGCTATAGTGTGTGTAGCGACCTATCTAGCATATATGTAGGTATAGTGAGGAACGTGCGCAAGCGGCTCGACTCGCGGATTGAGTCGTCCTGCCTTCGCCCGTCGCGCACACACGCGTTAGCGATTTCATAAATCTTCCGACCATCAATTGTAACAATTTTGTGTGTTTCAAATATATCCGGACTTTCGTGAACTGAACTTAATCGTTTCACTTGAACTCCCTCCTTCTGTGACGTTTAAGAACATTAAACCTTATTACTAAATCTACATTGGTGACCCCGTTAGTGAAATAGTTCAGTGGACAGTGTACATTGCGGGGCGGCTCAATTTCGTGCGCGCGACGGGACCCTGTCGGAAAAATATACGTTTACATTAACTGTTCGAGTAAACAGCCATGCCGAAACCAGAAGACGAAAAACCTGACATCCTCCTGATTTCAGTCTCTGCAAGGATTCCGGAGTTCTGGACTGATCAGCCCAACCTATGGTTCAAGCAATTCGAAGCCGCAGTCTCACCTCAGAAGCCATCGGACGTTAACAAATTTCAACTGCTTATCTCCAAACTTGGGAAGCAGGTTATTCAGCAAATAGCTGACATTTTGGAAAACCCGCCGGAAACCGAAAAATACGCACTCGCTAAAGAAAGATTACTGCACGTTTACGAAGAGTCTGAAAACAAAAGATTGCAGAAATTAATAAGCGATATGCAGCTAGGGGACCAAAAGCCATCGCAGCTCTGGCGGCGGATGAGCACCCTGGCAGGAACAAGGATGCCCCAGGAGACGCTGTTAGTTTTGTGGCAAAACCATCTGCCCGTGGCGGTACGCACTGTCCTGGCAGCTACGGCAATCAAGGACGCTGAGACCCTAGCGGACGTAGCGGACAAGGTCATCGAGACAAGCAAGCCTCTGGAGTTAGCGGCCGTCACACCGAACGAATCTAGCAATCTAGTCGACGCCGTGGCTAAACTGACGCTGGAAGTGGCAGAGATACGCAAGTGGAGAGAAGGCGCGAGAAAACCACAAAGGGCAAGCAATGGATCGCGCAACTCAAGTCGGCGCGGCAGACGTTCCAGTTCACGTAAGGGAAACCGACCATATTGTTACTACCACTACCGTTTCAAGGATGAGGCTCGAAAATGCCGTGAACCGTGTTCCTGGGCGGAAAAGAAACAGGAAAACTAGACGCCGTGCGGTCAGCGACGGTTAACTGCATGGAAGGTAACAGCCGTCGATTATGTGTTTTCGATAGGAATAGTAATCTAAACTTTTTAGTCGACACGGGAGCTTATGTTTCCGTAATACCTGTCAATTTAATTAAACGCAAAATGCAGGCAAATGTTAATACAGAAAATAATTTTTCCTTGTACGCCGCGAACGGCACTAAAATAAATACTTACGGCACATGTTCATTGTTACTAGATATCAAATTAAGACGAGCATTTCGATGGAATTTTATAATAGCAGAGGTCAGTCAACCAATTTTAGGAGCCGATTTTTTAAGCCATTTTGGATTGATTGTTGACCTAAGCTCCAAGCGTTTAATCGATAAGATAACAAATTTGAATGTAGTAGCCAGCATAAAAAAATGTAACATAACGACTGTAAAAACAATTGACGAAAATAATCCTTATCGTGACTTATTAGGCGAATTTATAGAAATTACCAAACCACAATGTTTTCGAGACACCCCACAGCACACCGTCAGACACCATATTGAAACATCAGGACCGCCGGTGTACGCAAAAGCGAGACCCCTACCACCCGATCGCTTCAAAAAGGTAAGAGAAGAATTTCAGTTAATGCAGGATTTGGGGATATGTAGGCCTTCTAAAGGCGCGTGGGCGAGCCCGCTTCACGTGGTACCGAAAAAGGATGGGAGCATTCGACCGTGCGGTGACTACCGGCAGCTCAACGCCGTCACCAAACCCGACAGATACCCAATTCCGAGACTCCACGACTTTACATACCTACTCGCAGGTAAAAAGATTTTCTCTCGCATAGACATTAATCGAGCGTACCACTATATCCCTATAGATCCCGCCGACGTAGAGAAAACTGCGATAATCACACCCTTCGGGTTGTTCGAGTTTACGCGCATGACGTTTGGCCTTCGAAATGCGGCACAAACATTTCAACGTTTTATGCACCACACTGTTTTACAGGGCCTAGATTTTCTTTTTTCCTTCGTTGATGATGCCATAATTGCTAGTAATAGCGAGGAAGAACATCGAGAGCATCTACGACTTTTATTCGAGCGTTTACAAAGGTACGGGCTAACTATTAACCTTAACAAATGTTGTTTCGGCGTTCAGGAGCTTGACTTTGTGGGTTATCACGTTTCTACCGATGGCATCAAACCGATGACAGACAAGGTGAGTGCTATCAAGGAATTTCCCAAGCCAACAAATGTAAACGAGCTTCGCAGATTTCTAGGGATGGTGAATTTTTATCGAGCTCACATTCCACACGCAGTCAACAGTCAGGCAATTCTATCAAGGTATTTACATAACGCAAAAAAAAACGATCGCACGCCGATCGGTTGGACGCCAGACGCTGAGGCAGCGTTCAACGAATGTAAGTTGCAATTGGAGAAGGCTGTCACGTTAGCACACCCGTGTGCTAATTCGACGTTATCGCTTATGTGTGACGCCTCGGATACGTGCGTGGGAGCCGTGCTACAACAACTTGAAAAAGGTTTGTGGCGCCCCCTAGGTTATTTTTCGAAAGCCTTATCCGCAACTCAAAAACGCTATAGCACATATGATCGCGAACTTCTAGCTATTTACATGGCCATCAGGCATTTTCGCAAATTGTTCGAGGGCAGGCCTTTAACTGTATACACCGATCATCGCCCGTTAGTATACGCCTTTACAAAGCTATCTAGCGATGGTGAAACACCGCGTAGGACCAGACAGTTGTTATTCATTAGCGAATTCACGACCGACATAAGACACGTTAAAGGTAACGACAACGTAGTAGCAGACACGTTATCGCGCGTCGCGACAATTTCTTGCCCCACGAACATTGATTACGAACAATTAGCAGAATCGCAAAAGTTAGACGACTGTTTAAAACAATATAGATTGTCAAATGACTATTCGGAAAGTAAAATTGTATTAAAATCAATTGTATTGCCAAATTGTAACGCGAAGATTATTTGCGAAACCTCAACGTCACGAGTTAGACCTTACTTGACAGAAAACTATAGACGCATAGCTTTCAATAGTGTGCACGAACTTAGCCACCCCGGCATTAAAGCCACACGCAAACTGGTAGCACAACGGTTCTTTTGGCCCGGCATGAATGCTGATATAAACAGATGGACAAGGGCTTGCATTCCATGTCAACGTTCGAAAATAGGTAAACACACTATATCTGAATATGGACAATTTCAAAGTGCAGGTAGGTTCGAGCATATACACGTAGACATCGTGGGACCGCTGCCCATATCGGAAGAAGGATATAGATATTGCGTCACTGTCATCGATCGAGCAACACGTTGGCCAGAAGCATTCCCTATTAAAGATATAACCGCGGATACAGTTGCCAAGGTAATTTACGATGGTTGGATATGCCGTTTCGGGTGTCCAAACCGACTTACGTCAGATCAAGGACGTCAGTTTGAAAGCCATCTATTCACGAATTTACTTAAATACCTAGGTATTAAAAAACTTCGAACTACAAGTTATCACGCGCAGGCCAACGGGTTGGTCGAGCGATGGCATAGGTCAATGAAAGCTTCGTTGATGGCTCGTCTAGACACCAGGTCATGGGTCGACGAGTTACCATCAGTACTGTTTGGATTACGAGCGGCAGGGCGCAGCGACAACGGCGTCAGTGCCGCGGAATATACTTACGGTAAACCCCTACGGTTGCCGTGTGAGTTTTTTTCCTCCACTGAGTCAGCGCTTGGGGAAGTTGAGGTACAGCACATTCGTGACGTCATTCAAAAATTAAAGCCAATTCCTAACGAACATCGCGATAACAGAAAATGGTTCGTACATCCAGACATTAAGTCGTGTACACACGTATTTGTTAGGGACGATACAGTGCGAAAACCATTGAAACCACCCTATGACGGTCCCTATCAAGTCCTTAGGAGGGATTCAAAGGTTTTCCAACTGCAATTACCTAATCGCAAAAGTAACGTTTCAATAGATCGGCTAAAACCAGCCTACATTTTAAACGACTCGGATGACGTCAGCGCACCAACGATACCCGGCGCGGGCAACGTGAGCGAAAAACACAGCGAAATCGCCGACCCAGAAATTAAAACGTCGAGAAGCGGACGTCGCATAAAAATGCCTGTTCGTTTTAGGTAAAAATTTAGTAATAGGTAAGCATTTAAATTTTAATAAGAATCTAGGTGCATTGGTCCGGTGTTCACTTTCGACAGACACATCGCAGCGTCAAAGCAAATAACGTGAAAATCGTCTGTAATATTAAAAATTACAATGGGTAACTATAATACCAAGAATGAAGAAGTTATAATAGCCCAGGCAGGAGTCAACCAACAGGTCGACGAGATAAGGGTCAAAGTCGAATTGTACGGCATGATGTTAACAGTAGGAGCAGTCTGCTTCGTGCTACTCATTTGCTGTCTTTGTGGACGAGGATGTTGCAATCGCGTCAAAAAGTACTGCGACAGAAAAGTAAGTGACATGTTCAATAATGCAGCCATGTCCAACTTGCCAATGCCCACGGGAATTCCACCAGATTCGAAGATCAACGTACCTAAACAGGTAGTCTTAGTATAAGTTTTGTTTTTTTTGTCAACTTCATTTTTTAGTATTAGAAGACAGTCACGAAAGCAATTAGTCAAATATTTTTACAGTCACCCGTTCAATAAACACTAATTATGTCCTATTAAAATGTAAAAATATTTTTGTGTATCGAACCCAAGACCTTAGATAGTAAGCCACCAAGTTAACCACTAAGTCATGTGAGCAATATTGTATTTTATAAACACTCAGTTGAATGTAACAAGTACTCGTGTTATCATATTGTTTTGCATTCCATACAATGATTACGCAACGCAGGGTGTAGAATAGCAAGGCCAGGTCTAGCGTGTAGCAAGTTGCTTTATTATAGAAAGTTTGTAATTCGAAATTATTGTGTAAAATTTGGATTGTTGTTTTTCTCTTTGTACCAAATTTTAGGGGGGTATGATGTAGCGACCTATCTAGCATATATGTAGGTATAGTGAGGAACGTGCGCAAGCGGCTCGACTCGCGGATTGAGTCGTCCTGCCTTCGCCCGTCGCGCACACACGCGTTAGCGATTTCATAAATCTTCCGACCATCAATTGTAACAATTTTGTGTGTTTCAAATATATCCGGACTTTCGTGAACTGAACTTAATCGTTTCACTTGAACTCCCTCCTTCTGTGACGTTTAAGAACATTAAACCTTATTACTAAATCTACATGTGTGTGTCAGCCTATAAACGTCCCCATTGCAGGGGCGCAGGCGTACCCTCGCCATGAGACTGATTGGGCCATAGTCCACCACGCGGTAACAATAATAAATCTTACAGATGTTATGCCAGCTTCTAATGAGCATGCTATCACAACCACACCAATAGTAAAGAAATCATCTAGGAGAAGATTGTTTGTATCAGACGAAATCTCATCTGGAACTCCTATTGAACCTGCAGGTAAAATTATAATTAAAATTATGGTTGGATGCGATTTTTTAAATTAAAATTTACATTTTCTCTTTTCTTCTGATTCTATTCCTATATAAAATAAATAATTACTTAAAAAATAAAAATATCATAATATGTAAATATTGCTTATATAAAGCATAAGTCATTTATCTATCTATTTATCTTATCTGTAACAGAGTAAACATCAAAAGAGTGATTAAATGTGGAAAATTGTGTTGAAACATTTTTTAGATTTTTTTTACTTTAGAGTTCTTAATTGCTCTGTGAAATTAGCGTTGATCATTTGTGTCACATATAAAAAAATAATATTCAAATATTTCATATTTAAATTGTTTTATTAGGTGCTATTACTGCTAAAATGATGCGCCGGTACGTGCATGCAGATTCCTGTATACCAGCATTGTCAGGCGATACTGCGTGTGCACCTGTGGTCGTTGACAATTTAAATTGCTCTCTGTGTTCTCAGAGTAGAAGCTCGCTCGAAAAAACCTAAAAAAGGTATACATTATAAATATTAATTTATATAATTTTAATTTTTAAGGATTTATTTGTTGATTTAATTTTCTCCGAATTTTATTGTAACTTTTTTTACATTAATATTAATAAACTTACAGGTGTTATGCCAGCTACATGCAAAAAAATATATAACCTACATGCAAAAAAATATTTAAAGAATTCACAAAAGCGAAAAAGCAAGCGGATTTCCATCGGCGAGCAAAGCAAGCTGTCAAATTCACTAAAGAGAATGCATTTGAGAAATTAACAAAAGACATGAATCCATATGCAAGAAAACTAATTCAGATGCAAATAAATTTATGTATCAGAAAGAAGAAAGGACGCAGATTCACATTGGAAGAGAAACTTATTGTCTTAGCAATAATGAAGCAAAGTCCTAAGTGTTACCGGTTTCTGCACAAGATATTTATTTTGCCTTCCTCCTCAACTTTGAATAAGATGGTTTCTAATATGAAAGTTGAAGGTGGCATTAACAAGCAATTCTTCACCCTCATAAAAAAGAGGTATAGTAATAAAATCAACTGTCTAGAAATATATTTCTTAGACATAATAAATATTTTTAGTTTATTAAAAATTACCTAGCTAAACTGATTGTTGTATAATATAATAAAATAAATATGATTTTTTTTCAGGTTGATACTTGGCAAGATTCCAGAAAGCACTGTTCAATTTTATTTGATGAAATGTCGTTGGGAACAGGACTGACTTACGACCCCAAGAAAGATAAGATTAATGGTTTTGTAGAGCTCAGTGAAAGGAAAGGCAGATTTGCGGACCATGTGCTTGTATTTATGGCCCGAGGAGCTGTTCAAAAATGGCAACAACCTATTGCATATTATTTTTGTGAAGGCGCTACCTCCGGACCAGAATTAAAGAAAATTATAAAAGAAATTGTACCAGCTGTGGCTGAAACAGGATTGAATCCATTAGTGCTTGGTTGTGACCAAGGCTCAGCATTTCAGTCAGCTGTTAGAGGTCTCCAAGAAGACACACGTCGAAAACAATTGCTGCGAAACCAACAACCAGGTTATTAAATAAATACTTATGTTTTTCAATTCATCATCGGCCTGTAGACGTCCACGGCTGGATAAAGGCCTCCCCCAAGGATTTCCACGTCGACCTTTCCTGTGCAGTTCGCATCCCGTGGCTTCCTGCAACCTTTAGATAGATAGATAGATAGATAGATAAACTCATTTATTCCATGACAAGACAAAGATCAATTACAAACAATATTTAGAGTGGGTACAGGCTTGAATTAACAAAGAAAATAAGGTAATTAACAACATATAAACAAGTAAAACCTTAAACCCAAAACTTAGTAAATGGATTTTATAACCTGTGCCAAGCCGAGGAAAAGGTGCTGACTCAGCATATGTTGTAAGCGGAACCGCCTACAACGCCTTTCAATTACGTCTGCCATTTTATACTTCGGAGAAATAATACTTAACAGTTATTTTGATTTTTCAGATGATACAATCATGATTAGAGAAAATAAATTAAATGTGATTTATGACCCCTCACATCTAATCAAAGGCATAAGAAATAATTTTCTTACAAAAAATATAATTTATAAAGGAAGGGTTTTTCGATGGCAAGACATAGTGGACGTTTACAAAACGGACTGCAACTACACTGAATCACGCTTATTATACAAATTAAACGATGAGCATGTGATTCCAGACAAAATTAAAAAAATGAAGGTTTGTTATTCTTTTCAGCTTGTTATTTATAACTTTAACATTCCTAAAATTTTTATTACAAAGTTATGAAAAACTAAGACGTCCAATCCTAGAACTGTCTACTAAGAAATGTCTTAGAGATTTTAATAAAATGCATGTTTTAAAACATTTTAAATTAAAAACAAAGGTAATTCTTAACAATTATCACTTGTGTTAAAAAATCATGAACTTAAAGTAATTTGTTGTTTTTGAAAAATGCATTAGTGTATTTAATTTACACTAAAAGTATCCATTTAAAATAAAAATATAAGCATATATTATTTTTCCTCTTCAGGTGAAAAATTGTGTTCGCGTTCTCAGCAAGACGGTGGCGGCTGCCCTTTCATATACCTTCAATTTCTGTGAGTTATCTATTGATGAAATAATTACAAAGGAACTAACTGCAAATACCTATCATTGAACAATGGTTTATTTATTATAAGGCACGAACCATAGGAACCGCGCGCCTGTGTATTGTACGATTTGTACGCTCTAAAGAGCGCCCGCCGCGCGCCGGCAGCCCGCTTCCTGAGCGCCCAGCCAGGCGAGGATGACGACATTTTTGGATGATTTTTGAACCGTCAACATGCTAACTGTAATAATAGCAATTGCAATGTTATTATTATGGAAGAAACGACAGCGACAAAAACTAAAAAACGGTGGGCGCGCGTTCTGTTCGCAGTGGCGCCTCGGGCGCTTGCTATGGTTCGTCTACAACTCAGTCGGGTTTTTTGATTTTTTAATTACGTTTCTTTATTTTTCATTATTATTTTTTTGGCTGACCTTGTTTAAAAATAATATAGCTTATGTAGACATAGACATAGACAATTCTTTATTTTTGTCCCTCACACAACCGAGACGAATCTAATGAAACCTTATTTGTTGAAATCCGTCCAGCGGTTTGGGCTGTAGAGCGTGCCGCAGAATAAGACATATACACAAAGATACATACATACTCTCGAAAAACATTACCCTTCTTTCTTTCGGCAGTCGGGTAAAAATGAATTCAATTTAAAATTGAATGACGAAAATTAAATATGTTATTGTTTATTATATGTTGTTTAAATTGACTAAGTACACATACAGTTAAAACTTTAGGTAATACAGGTAAATTGTGATAGAATTCCCCAGAAGTCATTTGTAGTTTTACTAATTAAAGTTATACGAAATACTTCACGGATGATTCGGAAAGAGAACTCCTGCTCCAAAATCTTTACTTTTTTGTTACAGCTAACTACGTGGATGGGACTCCTGTAAGCACAACCCTCAAAAACACTGCTGAAACCGTGTCTTTCTTTAATGACCTATTTGACAGTGTAAATGGTGCATCCATCTCACTCAAAAAAGCGAAAGGAAAATCATAAAGGACTGCTGTTTGTGACTCTAGCAAACACCATGAGTTCTGGCTGGAGGCAATAAAAAAATTAGAGGACATTAAATTTTTGGAAAATGGTAGAGAAAAGACTGTGCCTACCCTTAAAAATTTCGTTGTAACTTTAAAGAGTTACATAAACTTGTGGCAGGTGTTGCAAAAAAATGGTATAAAAATTATGCGCTCAAGGTATTTTAATACCCACCCTATAGAAAATTTCTTCGGCCAGGTTAGGGCATATAACTATCGCAATAACGACCCCACCTGCCACAATTTTATAAATACATATAAAGCGCTGTCAATCACCAGAGTGATAAGATTTCACTCGGATTCTTATAACTGTGAGGATGACCAAGCAGAACAACTAATAAACCTACAATGTCTTTTCAATGACAATGACACTGAAGGTTCAGAAGGAACTGTTTGCCAAAATGTTCTGCCTGGTCATTCAGATCCGAGTGACATCGCCCCGGCCCCGGTACACAGTTTACTGGAGCAAGCTCGCAGGAAACGTTTAAATACGCATTCCAGAGCATATACAACTGGATGGGTAGTAAGAAAAATTTTGGACAGAATACCCAATTGCAAAAGATGCAAAAGTGGGTTAACTAGTAGTCCCGATGAAAATATTCACAACTGGGTGAGCCACAGGGAACTAAAAGAAACAAAAAAAAACAAAGGAAACTTAATTACCCAACAAGTCAAGCAGTCAGGTGTTTTGGTACTGTGCTGACCCACACAAATGATTATTTGGAACAGAATGCTCACAAATTAAATTTGTCAAAAGACATACAAGCCCAGATAAATTCCAAATATTCATTTAATTTGGTAGACTGTACCATACACCAAGATTTTGTAAATCAATATTTTATGAGCATAACTATAAGATTCACAATCTTCAACTGGTGCCGCGTTATCAATAAAATTTTAAAGGGTGTGGATGTTGTGCGTCTGCAAAATAAATCATTGCCACGACTACAAAAATTGGCACTAGAAAAATATAAGAAAAAATTAAAGAATAAATCTTTTAATAAATATTTACCATCTTTTATTTCCTTGCTAAAATTCACTAATTTCCCATCTTCAAAAGAAAACGTTTTATACTAACGGACTGGTCGTACGTATCTAAACCAGTAAAAAAACCTACTTGTATCCAAACAAGTAAAAAAAAAAAAATGTCATATGACTTCGGAAATCTACTACGCACAAAAAAAGCTTTGGCAGATGGTAGTCTGTACCCTAGTACTCTATGTAGTCTGTGCAGTACGTCGATGACTTTCAGCCGATGCGGTCGTCGTGCGCTCCTTGCCTCGATGAGTGTCGATTGCTAACAGCTGCGTATTTCTCGTAACACGTGTGTTCGTTGTGAAGTATACTGCTGCCTTTGGCTGGCAAGTAGTATCTAGTGCTTGTGATTCGGTGATGCGCTTAGTGTGAATGCGCGCGTTGCGCGTATGGCGTATGGCGCATAGCGTAGTAGGGTAGGCAGAGCTTCGGTGATGCGTTCTGCGTGAATGCGCGTAGTGTGTATGGCGTATGGCGTATAGCGTAGCAGGGCAGGCAGAGCTTCTAGCGTGTGATGTGGCTCACCCCTGCTGCATCCATTCTTGAATTCTCTTGAGTTGCTCGTTCACTTCAGATAGGTCCCTCCTTGCTAAGCTTGCGACAAGTAGTGGTGCGCTCGTGCTAGCTTGACTTCCTTATATGTGCCCATTTGTACGGTCATTTTGTGCTACCCGCCGGACAGAGTGTTAGGTGAGGATCTTCTGCCGTCCACCCGCCTCTTGATTTCCCAAGCCGGTGAGATCCGCTTGTGGAAGGCCGGTAGGAAAGCACGAGTGGAGGGCTGTTGTTTGTATAAAATGTGTGTGAGTATGCTAATGCATGTTCGAATGAGCGAGTGAGGTACTTAGCAGTGATGTAAATGTATGTGCGATTTGATCTGCGTTAAATAGTATGTAGCTATGTATGCAGGCATATTATTTAGGTATAAAATTGTATCTATGCAATTGCTAAGTCGGTGCGTACCGAACAGGTGGTTTCGAAACTCTGCCTGAGTGAGTTTGTATGCCTGTACTCGTTGTAGTCGTAGTCGTCTTGTCTTCGTTAGCTTTTTCGTTGAGTACGTAGGCTGGTTTCAGTCTGTCGATCGATATGACCGTTGTTCGTAGCGGTAGTTGGATTTTAAAATACTTCTCTTTTTTCTCGAGTACTTCGTATGGTCCGTCGTATGGTGACGTCAGTGGTTTTTTTACTGTGTCATTTTTTATAAAAACATGAGAACATGTTCGTAGATCTTTATGAACGAAAGTACTGTGGTTTGTTTTATTTTCGTAAGTAGGCGAAATGTTCGCCATTGCGGTGACTAACTTTTTCACATAGTCGGCGTCGTTCGTGACTGGTTCCGTAGGTAGAATAAAATCGGACGGAATCCTGAGTTGCGTTCCGTAAGTGAGTAGGCAGGGACTCATTTTGCTATCTCTGCGTAATGTAGCCCTTAAGCCTAGTAACACAGTATGTATGTCGCTAGACCAATTGATCGTGTTACCCCTAGCCATTAATGCTGCTTTTAGGGTTCTATGCAGGCGTTCGACTTGGCCATTCGCTTGAGGGTGATAAGGCGTTGTCCTTATGCGTTGTATACCGAATCGTTTCAGTAGGCAGTTGAAAAGATGCGATTCGAACTGACGTCCCTGGTCAGTTGTAATGCGTAGCGGACATCCGAATCTCGTGATCCAGGTCTCGTATAGTACCTTTGCTACAGTTTCGGCGGTAATGTCGCGTACTGGAACTGCTTCTGGCCACTTGGTGAAGCGATCAATCATGGTAATGACGTACCTATTGTCACCTGATTGTGGCAGTGGCCCTACTATGTCGATGTGTATGTGTTCGAAACGTTGAGAGGGTGGAAAAACTTGGTGTGCTGACTTAGTATGTCGATTGACCTTCGACTTTTGACAGTCGATGCAACCCAAATTAAAAAACTAAATGGGAGTAATTATCCAACCTGGAAGTTTCAGCTTCAAATAATATTGAAATCTAAGAAAGTGTGGGATGTCGTAGAAGGAAAGGCAGAGGATGATAAAAAAAAATGGTGCGACTGAGATAACCTTGCTCAAGAAATTATTATAACACGTTGTGAGGAAAACATATTGTCACATGTCATAACATGTAAAACCAGTAAAGAAATATGGAATAAAATAAAAAATCTATACGAACCATCATCGAAAGTGAGTGCACATCTATTACAACAAAAATTCTTTAACATTAAATACAATGAATCAATGAGTACCTTCTTTGCAAACATAGAAAAAATAATACATCAATTAAGAACACTTGGGGAGGAAATTTCAGAAAACATGATAATAACTAAAATACTTATGACATTGCCAGAAAAATATAAATTCTTTGTATCAGCCTGGGAGAGTGTGCCCATAGAGAAACACAAGTTAGGAGAACTTCCATCAAGAATTCTTCTAAGTTTTGTTTCTCTATGGGCACACTATTAACGGAGGAGGAGCGGAACAAATCTAAAGAAGAGGAAACTCAGGCTTTCATGACTATATCAAGAGGACGAGGAAATGGTAGAGGACGGGGTTATAGAGGTCGAGGTAACACAAGCAGAGGACAAGGGACTTATTCACGGACAGAGACTTATTCACGGACTGGACTTATTCACGGACAGGACAAAGAACAACCCGGAAAAGAGGAAGATTATTCAACAAGAAAATGTTTTGAGTGCGGAAAAAGTGGACATTATAGGAAAGACTGTCGTTTGAGGAAGTGTTATTTTTGTGATCGGATTGGACATACTATTAAAGACTGTAGAGTGCGTATACAAAAAGAAGCAGAAAAACAGAGTGAAAGTAACAGTAGTAGGGCAACCGCATTTGTTGCAATGAGTACAAGTGAATTATCAGAAATATGGATTATGGATACTGGCTCAACCAACCATGTCACAGGCCACATGAAATATTTTTGTAAGTACGAAAAATTTAATGAATATAAATATGTTGTAATAGGAGATGGTAGAAAACTTAAAGTAGAAGGGATAGGATCAATTAATTTAGAAGCAAAAATAGATACAAAGTTTGACCAAATAACAAATAAATAATGTGTACTATGTACCTGAACTAAAAGTTAATCTATTTTCGGTGAGCAGGGCCCTAGATGAGGGTTTTACTATGATTTTAACTAGTAGTGGGTGTAAATTTATACAAGATGGTATAGTAAAAGCAACAGCTGACCGGTCTGAGAATTTATACGTTATGAACTTCTATAATAATAGATGTGATGAGGTGGCATTGAGTCTCATGTCGTGGCACCAGAAATTAGGGCATTAGAACTTAGAATACGTGAAAAAGATTTTAAAAGAAAATGAGGTGAAGTATGTAAGTGACATAGAACAGTGTGAGGAAGCAGCATAAATTACCCTTCAAGCAGAGTGACAATAGGGCTACAGTACCAGGTGAGTTGATCCATTTGGATTTATGTGGACCTATGGAAGTGACATCTTTGGGGGGCTCTCGATATTTTCTTCTTTTAAAAGATGACTATAGTAGTTATCGTTTTATATATTTTCTTGAAAGCAAATGGATGGTTAAAAAATGCATAGAGGATTTCATATCAATTTTTCAAAATCAAACAGGTTATAATATAAAAACAATACGTTCAAACAATGGAGGTGAATTCGTTAATAGACGAGTATCTGAGTATTTTAAATTAAAAGGGATAGTACATCAAACCACTATTGCTTACACACCGGAACAGAACAGTCGAATCGAACGAGAAATGAGAACAGTTGTGGAGTCTGCAAGAACAATGTTAATTCAGGCTGGTCTGCGGAAACAATTTTGGGCAGAAGCGGCAGCAACAGCAGTGTATGTGATTAACAGAACAGGGAAAAGCAAAACTAAAGACAAATCACCCTACACACTATTATATAACAGGGAGTTTTATATTAATACATTGAAGATTTTTGGAACAGAGTGTTACATACATATACCGAAACAAAGAAGATTGAAATGGGACGAGAAGGGAGAGAAGGGAACTTTCATGGGTTATGGAGAAAATACAAAAGGATATAGAGTTTGGATACCCGACTCAAATACAATAAAAACAGCAAGAGATGTAATATTTTTGAAGAACAAGAAAAATGAGAATATAGAAAAAGAGACAAATGTAAACACACAAGACACCTATTTTCAGGATATAGAAGAAGTGATTGTAAATGAAATATATCAAGATGACCAAAATCACTCTGATGATGAAACAGTGAGAAAAGAAACACCGGAAGAAGACAAAGAAAGAGAAGAAATAGTGAGAGAAGAAACACAAGTAGAAAGTGAAAAGGTTTTAGAAGAAACAGTATCTGAAAATAAAGAGAGAGAAACAGAAAATAAAAAGAAAGATAATGCAGAGAGTAATATCAGGAGGAGTCAGAGAGTAAGAAGAAAACCAGTTTGGAGTGAAGATTATCAACTTATTAATTATGAAGAAGCGCTAAAAAGTGATAAATGGTTAACAGCTATAAATCAAGAACTTGACGTACTGAAGAAGAATGGAACATGGACAGAAGTAAAAGAAGTACCAAAAGGATGTGAGATTATTAGCCGCAAGTGGGTGTTTGAAATAAAAGAAGGTGGTCAGTACAAAGCTAGACTAGTAGCACGTGGATTCGAGCAGACAGTAGAAGATACAGAAGTTTATACACCTGTAGCAGGATTGACAACATTTAGAACTTTCCTAGCAGTTGCGACACAGAAGAAGAAATTAATTCATCAAATGGATGTCACCGCAGCTTTCCTATATAGAGATATTAGAGAAACAGTATATATGAAATTACCAGACAGTTCAATCGTCATACTTAATAAATCGATTTATGGCTTGAAAAAATCACCAAGGTATTGGAACGAAAAATTCGATAGTGTCTTACTGAAAGAAAAATTTTTAAAATCAAAAAATTATCCGTGCCTATATATGACGAAGGAAAATAAAGAAGTGACCTATGTGTTATTAATTGTTGATGATGTGTTGTGTTTTGGTGCTGATGAAACTGTAGTGAAGTTTAAAAAATTATTAAAACAAAATTTTGAGATAAAAGATTTAGGAAAAAAAGTGTAGACAGATAATTGGAAGTTTGTTATATGCGTCACAGGCAACTAGACCGGATTTATGTGTGGCAGTAACATTTCTAGGCAGATACCAGAACTGTGCTAGTGAACTGCTTTATAAATGTCTTAAAAGGGTCTTGAGGTATGTTAGGGGGACTCTAAACTTATCACTTGAATACCACTGTGGAGGAAGGGCTATCCTGACAGGTCATGCTGATTCGGAATGGGCTGGTGATGTGCGTGATAGAAAATCAACAAGTGGATTTACTTTTGAGATTTTTAGTAACCTAGTGAGCTGGCAAACTAAAAAACAAACATGCGTGGCACTTTCATCAACCGAATCTGAGTACATAGCCTTAACTTTAGCCATTAAAGAAGCCTGTTGGTTAAAATTGCTATTAAAAGATTTCGGATTTGACACAAAAATAATAATTAGAGAAGACAATCAGAGTGTAAAATAGCTGAAAACAATGATAGTAATAAGAGATTAAAACACTTAGATCTAAGTACCATTTTATTCTGGAGAAGGTAACTGAGGGCCAGGTGAAACTGCAAAATATTCAAAGTAATGAGAACATAGCAGATTTCTTCACTAAACCTCTTGGAAAACTTTTATTTGAAAAATTAAGAGATAGATTTTTTTTTGTTAAAGAGTAATGTTAGTTTTTTTTTGTTTAGTATACTTAAGTTAAGAGATAAGATAAGAAGTTTGTCATTCTTTTAGATGTTAAGAAATAAGAATAAGGATTAAAAATTTAAAGTTAAGATGTTTAGTAAAAGTTGTTCTAAACATTATAGAAATAAATAAGATTTTAGAAATAGGATAAAAATTTAGAATAAATAAGATTTATATAAGATGTTTTAGGTTTATAAAATGTTAAAATAAGTTTTTTTTTGTTAGTAGAGGGTCATAAAGTCATAAAAGAGTTTTTTTGTTGTTGTTTTGTTTGCTGGAATAATATTGTTAGCTTAAAAAATAATCATTGAGGGGGGGTATTAGAAAGTTAGTAGTTATTAAGTTTTATTAGTGTGGCAATGATTATATTTTATGTCAATGTCAAATGACGTCACCCACCTCTCAGTCTATTCTCGTGTGAGTGTGAGAGAAAAGTTGTAAGCGTCGATCAGTTTTCATAAAATAAAATTATTTAAAGCAAGATTAAAAGCTGTTTGCCTTGCCCATAACAATAAAAAAAAACTAAAAAACACGCTTTTAAATAATATCGAACTAAAAAGTTCCAAATAATTTTTAAAATAAGTTTAAAACAATAATGAACGAAAATCACTAGTATTATTGGGAAAAAAACGTCGGGCGCTCGATACCTGGGCGGAGTGAGAAGTCTGATAAAAATCTACTTTGGAATTAAATTATCGCAAAGTGCAAGGAACCTCCTTGTTCACAACTCTTTTGAAGGGCTAAATTAAAAATTTCAGCCAGTACTGCCGGTTAGTTTTTTTTTTGTCAGCCATTAAAGAAAAACAATTGAACCCATTTTTGCAAAGATGGAGAAAAGAGAATTTCGTATCTTGATTAAACACTATTTTTTGCACAAAAAAACTATTACGGAAACGAAACAAAGTCTTGATAAATATTATGTTCCGTCGATTAAAATGATTCATAAGTGGTTAACTGATTGCCGGTGTGGTCGTACAAGCACAAGTGATGCTGCGCGTCCAGGGCGCCCAGTTGAGGTCACTACTCCAGAGATGATCGCTAAAATCTATGACATAGTGTTGAACGACCGAAGAATAAAAGTGAGGGAGATAGTCGAGATAGTAGGCATTTCAGACAAACATGTGCGCAATATTTTACACCAACATTTAGATATGAAGAAGCTCTCCGCACGATGGGTGCCGCGTTTACTGAATATTGATCAAAAACGTATGTGCGTGACCACTTTGAAGACAGGTTTGGCGTTGTTTCAACGGGATAATTCTGAATTTTTGCGTCGTTTTGTAACATTAGACGAAACATGGATCCACCATTATACCCCAGAAATGAAGCAACAATCAAAACAGTGGATTGCCACCGGTGAACCAGCTCCGAAGAAGGCCAAAGCAGTTTTATCGGCCAATAAAGTGATGGCTACAGTTTTTTGGGATGCACGCGGGGTAACTTAGAGAAGGGTAAACAATTAATGGCGAATATTACTGACTACTTAGAGAAGGGTAAAACAATTAATGGCGAATATTATGCCAATTTATTGGACCAATTTAACAATATTTTGCCTGAAAAACGACCGCATTTGGCTAAGAAGAAAACCCTGTTCCACCAAGACAACGCACGAGTGCACAACTGCGTGGTTGCCATCGCCAAATTTCATGAGTTACGCTATGAGTTGCTTTCTCACCCACCATATTCAACAGACTTAGCCCCTAGCGACTATTTTCTGTTTCCAAATTTTAAAAAAAATTGCTTGGTGGAAAAAGATTTGGCTTCAATGAAGAGATCATGCACAAAAACAATGCCTATTTCGAAGAGTTGCCTTAGTCGCATTTTTTGGAAAGGATCGTAAAGCTAGAGAAACGCTGGACGAAGTGCATTGAGTTAGGAGGAAACTACGAAGAAAAATAAATAATAATAATGAAATAAAAACTACGCCTTGCTTAATTTTTACCAGACTTACGAGTATCACTCCGCCCTCGTATATGACAAAATATGGCACAAAGCGCCCAAGCTTTTTTTCACAATAATACTAGTATTTTTCGTTCATTATTGTTTTAAACTTATTTTGAAAATTATTTTGAACTTTTTAATTCGATATTATTTAAAAGCGTGTTTTTTTAGTTTTTTAAACTATATTAATTAATTTTTTTAAACTATATTTTCACCGTGGATTATCAACTGTGTGCCAAATTAAATTAATTGCAGCATAAGCAGTGGATGAGGCGTCAGTGTGCAACTCCGTTTCCAAACTGGGATTGAAGATCTTTAGCACAGGGTTACAGGACAACTTCTGCTTTAATAAATTGAAAGCATTGCGCTGTTCTTCATCAAACACAAAGCTGATATCCTTCTTCAACAGATCCGTCAACGGCCTGGCAATCTTGGCATAATCTTCAATGTATTTCCTGCAGTAGGAAGTTAATCCAAAGAAACTATGCAACTGCTTAGTGGTGGTAGGATCTGGATACCTCGCAACAGCTTCAGTTTTGGTCAGCACTAGGACATACTTCACCATCTTTGATGATATGGCCCAGATATTCAATCTCGTTTGTGATCAGTTTTGCTTTCTTCCAATTAATCTGCAGACCATACTGTGCAGCCACATCTAGCACTTTCTTCAATCTATCTAATGCTTCTTGTTCGTCTTTAGCTGGAATCAAAATATCGTCTATGAATATTACCAGTATCCCTTGTGCGATTAAGTCTCTGAAGATTACTGTGACAAATCTTATGAAATACTTTGGGCATACTGAGAGACCAAAAGGAGCACGCAAAAATTCATATTGCCCATTGTGTGTCACAAACGGTGTATACTGAATTGAGTCTTCAGCTATTTTCAAATGAAAAAAAACCGTTCTTCAGGTCTAGTACGCTGAAGATCCTAGCCTTGCACAGCTTGTCAATCAGGTCGTCTATTATAGGGAGAGGAAATTCATCCTTGACCATTTTCCTGTTAAAATTTCTGTAATCCACACACACTCTTACAGATCCGTCTTTCTTTCTTACAAGCACAGAAGGACTAGAATATTCTGAAAAACTACCCGTATGATCCCATTTTCTAACCACTCCTCTACTTGTTGTTCAACTATCTCCTGCTCCTTAAGTGAAAGTCGTCGGGGACGCTGAGCAACAGGGATGTCATCTTTTAACACAATCTTTAACTCAATTGGTGCCTCTCTCAACTGGACTGGATTATAATTCTTGACACATCTTCAACTTCTTTTTTCACTGAGGGGTTAGAGATGCATCCTATCATAATTTTATTATCAGACATAACACAGTTGACGCGCGCCATCCATTCCTCTTCTATAGGTAACAATAAGATTGATTGATCACCATAGTAACACAACTAAGAAATTCCTGACCTATAATAACACGGTACGGCATAGCCGCCTTCGCTACAACATGAAATACAACATTTTCACAACGTAAACCATCGATTGCTAGAGAAACCATTACTTTACCAAGAGATTTCACTTGTAATTGTCCAAGTCCAAAAAGAACCAAGTCGTCATCCATCTTCGTCACATTAAGTTCGCTATAACCCTCTATCACTCAAGAACATGGACTTTTTCATTTTTTGGATTCTACATTTTCATTAAAAAATAAAAGACACGTATTTTTTTGTATATTTATTACGAAAATCACAAAAAAGGGAATGTTGCCTACAGACAACACTGAGGTGAGGTATCAAAATTAACATATTCAGTACTCTAATCAATATGAGCACGCCATGCTACGAAAGATGGAAGTTTCTAAAGCAATTGTTTTTTTTTTTGTATAGCATAAGGCTACCCCGCATTTTCACATACATTGTGGGTAAATCCTTTACACTTTGGAAACTTACATCTAATTTTCTTATTGGACCAAACTGGCCTATATGGTCTTGCCGGACTGCTTTAGGTGGCAAATGCTGAGCAGGTCCTTTGTGCTTTTTGGCTTGAATCTCGGTCTCCAGCGACCGCTGACTAGAAATACTAGGTTTAGTACCCATTATGCAAAGGATCACAGCAATCTCCTGATGAAAATCAGCTGATGACAAACGACGAACTTGAAGGTTTTTGTACTTAGTGACCCTTTTGTAAAGTATCCATGCATTGGACATCGTCACATCCAAATAATGGTAAAATAGATACATGGGCCATCGCTTGCTTCGCAAACGTATCTTGTAGATGCCGATGCTACTGTCAAGGAGATCGACGCCACCCATGTGGCTATTGTACTCTCCTACCACATTAGGTCGGTATTCGCTCATCCACACAAAGGTGTTCTTCCATTGGAGCTTTGTGATAAGCCTCATTCAAAGAGTCCACCATTGGACATATTTTGTATATCCGGTCATGATCAGGATGCTCCCTAAGAAGTTATTTTGAGTTTTCATTGAAGTACAAAATTTGGCGAATTTTTTCAATTTTATACAGTGTCATGGTTTCCTGTAGAAGTGTTCCGAGAATGGAGCTCCAATGATTTGTAACCCTAGGTAATTACACGAGAGACATCAAAAATACTGAACCCATGAATTGCCTGACTTTCTCCTCATTTAACTGAAGATTCTTCTTTTTCTATCGTAAATTTAGTTTAGCTGGCTTAGCAGATTTTTTTGGTGTTTTGGCTTGAGAAGTTTGGCCTGAAGTTGATAGTACACTTTCTGTGCTATGGGATGAATTTTCATGATCTTCTAGAGTTTCAATTATGGCATCCACATCAATATCTATTTCTGAAGCCTCTTCCTCAAAATCTTCCAATTCAGGTACAAAATCAGGGTCTGCAAGGCTGTCATTGTCGAAATCTAAGCCATCCTCACTATCTGCACCATCTAACAGTGCAGAAGCAATCTCCTTGTCATGAAAGAGACGCTTACGAGAAATCCTGGAACGTAGAAAAATCTATGATATTCGAAATAAATTCTTACACTAGTCAAAATTCGTTAATAACTTCCAGAATTTGTTCCAACTTTCGAGTTTAAAACTCTTCCTGTTCCAATACGAATCATGATCGACGACCGGCGCCGACATCGCAGAACGCTACAGCTAAGTCTTCGGTGCGTTGTTATGGCTGTGGAGAAAGAAACCATCAAGCATCGGAGTGCCCGCATAAAGAAAAAGAACTGAAGTGCTTCAAATGCAACGAGTTAGGCCATATTTTATCAAAATGCACATTTCTTCAAGATGACGCAAGCACAGAACAAGGACAGCGGAGCGGCGGGAATCGGCAAACTTCGGAGAGGTACGGCAATGGCGGAAACACTCGAGCGGCAGCGGCGACGAACAGCGAAACCGGCAACTTGACGGCACCAATGGAGCGAACTCATGGCGAACTATGTTCGGGCGGGAGTTGTCTGTGGAAAATTACGACGCGAATGTTGGCACTACTGACGACGGCAAGATGTCAGACGAAAACACCGAAGAGGTTATGCAAATTGTAAACAAAGACGTAAACGACGTTCGACGTTCGACATTCATTTCGTTCGACATTCGAAATTTCGACGTTCGAATTCTTCACGAAAACCTATGAAACAAGGTTATTGTGCGGAAAAAGTGTAGAAGCGTTAATAGACTCAGGCTCGGAAGTGAATTTGATTAATTCGGACTTTTATCCCTCTATATCATAGTGTAGACTGAAAGCAACATGCTGTTCAAGGCGCTACCAAACTCAAAAAAATAATTTTATGGCGTAATATTGTACTGTTGCCTGTAGTCTACAGTCTCGGCTATCGAATTAGTACGAATAAAAACAACTAGACGGGGCCACATAGCGCAAAAGTCAATTTATATTTCATTTGACGATACTTGCGAGAAGTGACGACGTATTTTTTTTAACAAAAAATAGATTGACAAGTGGATTTGTGAATTTATGAAAAATTAGAGAGGTAAGTGATTTGTTTTTTATGGTGAGAATTGTTTTTTGCCGGTAGGCAACATCAGGTGAAAAGTGTTTTCGCTCGATACCTAATACTACCAACTATGTATTTTCCATTTCAAACCTTAAGCTTTTCTGTTAGATTATAAAACTGGTCTTTGTTCTAGAGATTCACATCGACTAGAAAAATCCAAAACGAAATTGCTTCCAGATTTGAGTAAAGACCCAGGGAAGAAACAAGAACTAATAAGGCGAGGTAGCATTTAAAGTCAGTGTTTATTTTTATAAGATTTAATACAGTAAAAAGTTATTAAAAAGATGTTATTCTAAAAATAGTTTTAATTATAGGTCTAATTACAATTAAATACCCATCGTTGCGATCCTGAAATAGAATAAACTAAATTACGTAATATGTAACATCTGTGCCAACACATGATGCACGCGTATGAACACGTTTTTATCTATAGAATACAATGTAGGAAATTTTAGGCCTTCTGCATGATACTGAGGTCTAGTGTCAAACTTAATGGATGTTATTACACCAGGTCCGGGATCAAAAATCTTGCACTTATTATATAAACAATATAGCAATGATAATATGATAAAAAACATTTCCGAGCACGTGTGCGATAAAACTTGGCACACATTTTCTAGCTTACCACGTGTTTACAATTCATTCAAGCCCTTTACTATGCCAAGGTTACTACGCGTGACATAACACTTGTGACGCAGGCCAATGGCTTCAAAAATGTTTATCAAGTTTTCACTAATTAGTTGGTGTAGATAACAGCAAAAAGGTCCGTTACTGATCTATCTCAACGTGTAATGAACCAACGACCTACAGTTGTTTGCTCAAGGCGATTGACGTCAATGTTGATAAGGGTCTGCATGCGCAGTAGGCAGGTGAATGCACTGGAGTTCTTGGTTGGTAACTGAAGGTCAGTAATGGCTATAAACTATCGATTTTATTGATGTGTATTTTGGATTTGGGCCAAAGATATATTCGTATCAATTTGAATTTTAGTGGATTTATATTTTGAATGTATCACACCTCCTCTTTAGTTTTTACTAGACTTCATAAAAATCTAACTATTGTATTTGTCCTTGTGACAAGACTTTTTCCAAATTTGCCGGATATGATACATACAAAATACATATAGTTCAAAAGTTTGTATATATGCGAATTCGAAATAACTTTTGAATGTCTAAAAATATTATATTTATGTAAAATGCATGTAGGCAACTTCCAGAAGAAAAAAACTTTTGTTATCTACTCCCTGTTGGTCACTTTGTGACCTACTATGCGAACTGTGATAAGTGTATAATCAACACTCCCTATAAAATTGCTACAGATTTGCGCTGTCATTTCATAAGACATATTCCTTCGGGCACTAGCAGTCGCTTTTTTAAAATTAAAATGCCCATAGTGTAAGTTAAATTATTTAAAAAGTAATCAGTGGGTTTGGTATCAGAAAATAAACTCTAGGTGTTGTTACAGAGTGAAAGTAGAACCCGAACAGCAAAAGAAGAATAGACTCTTCTGTTCAAGCTCGGAGTATCCTACGGCTTGTCTTCCTTTGATCGTTATCACGTTCATGTTTTTTTTTCATAATAGGCTGTGGTTATCTTAGTTTTTATATCGCGCAGTATTTTTTGTCATGTATTCAAAGCATTGTTAAAATATTTGTTAATTTCGTCAAAGATTATTTGTAAATATTAAAATATAAGCATTCCCAAATATTTGTTTCTTTTTCTATTATTAGAAATGCAAACACCACGTGGGTGTTTCGTTCTGTGGTCGAAGGTTGAGATTTATGATATGGTTATTATTTTATGATTAAATTTGGACAACAAATCATCTATGAATGTAGTAGAGGGTTAATAGACCGTTGATGTCACCGATAAATTCGATGTAGGACGCAAAAATACCTTAGCTCAGTGGCATAATAATTAAGACCAGTGTCCTTTTAACGCTGCAGGAATTTGCGTTCTAGATTGAGACAAATTCTGTTAATGAACTATCAATTTAGATGTCTGATGAATAATGACGTTTTATATTTTAAATTATAGGTCTCGCAGTCATTCGCCTGATCGTTTTCAAAATCAAGTCTTGTCTACGCGAGGACCAAATAACAATTAACAAAGGTCCACTAGAAAGCCTCACGTCGAAATTGGGTTTAGGATAAATCATTTTGAACAACAATTCACGTTGGATGCAAGAACTGACATGAGGTGAGAGTAGTTTTTTTTTGTATAGAGCAAAATCAGTGATGAAGCAAATTTTTTAATGGTTTTATACACTAGGTTCTGGTAACTCTAATAGTAATTCAACTGTCCAGACCATATCCGGATATTGGAGATGATAGATCAGAGAGAGATTATTCCGATAACTATGAGAATCAAGATTATGAAGAAGAAAGAGATGATAATATGATGGGTTCTAGACCTTCAGCGTCATTCAGACCTCATATTCCAGATAATTCGATTCGCATTAATCATCCATTTGAATAATATGAGCAAGATAGAAATTTCCTTCCGCTACGAGATACTAGATATTGTATTGGATCTAAATTATAATTGTTGTAAATAACAAGTTATTTTCTGTATTTAACATCAACATTTTCCAAATTCCAGGTTGTGGCCTGATACTTATTCAATGAAGAACTACCCCAACATAGCATGTCGCTATGAAACAAACTTGGGGGGTGTTTATGTGCTGAATTCCAATGAAATTCCGCCTAAAGCGATACCTTCGTACCAAAGGCCTTATTATCAAAAGCCAGGATCTCCTCCGCCGCATTACCCCATAAGGTACAGAAATCTTAAACCTGTTTTAATCCTACCAATTATTCAATTGTAATTGAATGTTATTCATATTTCAATTGAAATTAATGGACTAATTTCACAAATTATAGGACAATGCCGCCGGGGATAAATCCAAGGGATCAGAACAATCATATGAATTTCCGTGGATCTACCACCGAAAGAATCCAACCTTCGAAGTTAACAAGCCTACGATCCGTCTAAAATTCACAACTGAAAACCCGATCTCAATTAGTCATAAACCACCAACCAGGGACAGATCGATCTCCTGACGCAGTAATAAGCGTCTTGGCCTAATGATCTCTCAACAAGAGACTGATTTTTATAGGAATCTTATTTTATAAAAGTATTCGCTCAAAGCACATTCCAACGTTCCTAACATCTTTTTTTCATACATATTTGATTTCTCATGCACTGAAAAAAATCGAGCCAATCAAGTATGACATTTTGCTTGTTAGAAAAATATATGACTGAATCATACAAGAAAATAATAAAAAACGAAAATTGACGGTTCTTTGTCACAACAAAGCTAAAATGATTGATGGTCTATCAAGTTGAATGTGTTGAATTTAATAAGTTTACTTTGTTAATGTCGAACTTGTCGAGACATGTTAATTTTGTGATCATTTACCTAGTTAGATCAATCATGTTGCTTCATCAGTCCTACACATCACAATCAGTTGATCTAAATAAGATTTTTATTGACTGAAATATTAAAGCTTATTTATTTCAAATACAACAAATTTATTGATAGAATCATTTTATAATTCATTCATTCATTTAACTTTATAACAACAAACGCGCGCTTGATAATTTGAAAGATGTCAGTTGACAGTTCAATCATGCCGATGTTCGCGCGAATTCAACTGTTCAAGTCCAAACGTGTTTAGTTTACTTTGTTCTCGGCTATCGTGCGTGTCACATCGCGTGATAGTTTTTTTTGATTCATCATCATCAGCCTGTATCAGTCCACTGCTGGACATAGGCCTCTCCTATGGCACGCCACTGAGCTCGGTCTTCAGCTCTCCTCCTCCAATCACTGCCCGCTACTTTACGAATATCGTCACCCCACCTAGTAACAGGGCGCCCTACGCTACGTTTGCCGATTCGCAAACGTATTAGCAAGCTTAAGTGGCAGTGGGCTGGTCATATCTGTCGTAGAACCGATGGCCGTTGGGGCAGAAAAGTTCTAGAATGGAGACCACGAATCGGCAAACGTAGCGTTTTTTTGATTATTATATATTAAAGTGACTGTGTGTGATAGAAACTTTGTTGTATTGTGTATACCTAGTGTTACTAGAACGATGGACGAGGTTTTAGATTTGCTCACGGCCTGGGGGCTCTTTTCGTAAGTAAGTACTTACCTACATAGGGTCGTTTCGCCTGTTCGCGACCATTCGCCTGTTCGCGACCGTTTTGAGGACCAACCTCAGTAATTTGAAAAAAATAAGCAGTCTATCGCACTCCTTCTATAGCAGTGCGGCTAATTTAAGACAAGGATAATTGCTGTATCTATACCCATTGAAATCGGTCGGTTAACCTGATCCATGTGCCGACAACAAATCAGCCATTTGTCAGTCGCGCTCCCCGCGTGCGGACGCGCCGAAAATCTACGCAAAAAATAGTGAGCACGTGCCGCTTGAAACGTAAGTATTTCAGTTGTTATTAACTTTTTTACTATTGTAACTGTTTTCATGTACCTATGCATAGTTTCGTATTTGAACTGTTTTCACAATAATTTTGTGATATTTATAAATAAATCCATGTTTAATTGGCTGGTCGCGAACCGGGAGCTCACTTTTTTGAAAAACCCGGTTTGCGACCGGGGTGGTCGCGAACTGGCACAATGAATGAAAAAAGTTTGTCCTCTTTCCAGTTACAATTAAAACAAAGTTTTGATTCTTTCGATGTTTCTGTATTTATGATTGTTGTTTTTATGCTACAGCTAGTTTACGACCGTCAAATTATGGTTGAGTACGATTTTAGAACTGCTGCCAACTGCTATGTGGTCGCGAACTGGTACATGGCGACCGTCTTAAAATTTGTATGAAAAAAATGACGGCCGCAATCAGGCTCTGGAAATTTTTAGACGCTAGTTAGCGATCACCTCTTTTCCTCACATGAGGTTCTAGGTTCTTAGATGGGTTTCTGTTACAGATGTCTACGACACAACCCAAACAGAAAACGACAAATTATACTGAAGAGTCTCTACAGTTGGCATTAAAGGACATTCGTGATAACGGAGCAGGTATCAGGGCGACATGTAAAAAATACGGTATTCCTAGAACAACTATCCAGGACCGTCTCAGCGGAAAGCGTTCAGATGGAATAAAAAGACATGGACCTGATCCAATACTTGGAATTCCAGGAGAACAAAAAGTGGTTGAATGGCTGATAAATATAGCAAAATGTGGGTTTCCTGTAAAAAAACAGGAACTTCTAGACACAGTTCAAAAAATCTTAAAAGATCTAAACCAGCCGAACCCTTTCAAAGATGATCGTCCTGGCCAGAAGTGGTACACGAACTTCCTCAAAAGACACCCAGAGATATCACTTCGATCTGCAGAAGGTATCAACAAAGCTCGAGCAAGGGTAACGGAAGAATCTATAAGACTGTGGTTCCGTGAACTGGAAACATATCTAGATCAAGAAGGGCATTCGGACATACTTTAAGACCCTGACAGAATTTTCAATGCTGACGAAAGCGGGTTTTCACTCTGCCCAAAGACAGGAAAAGTTCTTGGGCCCAAAGGATACCGCAATTTGTACCAGGTTACATCAGGCAATGAAAAAGAAAACCTTACTGTAATGCCAGCGTTTAATGCAAGTGGTCAACAGGCCCCACTACTGGTGGTTTTTCCCTACATGCGCCCACCAAAATCTGTGAGCGATAGCGTGCCACTTCATTGGACTATAGGAAGAAGTGAAACTGGGTGGATGAAAAGCGATACCTTTTTCGAATACATCACTAATGATTTCAATACATGGGTTGAATCAAACAATATCAAGAAGCCTGTTCTCCTACTAGTCGACGGACACAGGGCACACATGTCCTTGATGTTGAGCGCTATGTGTGAAGAGATGGGTATAATATTATACGCTCTGCCTCCAAATACGACACATATGCTGCAACCTGCCGATGTAGGCGTATTTGCTTCACTAAAGTCCCAGTGGAGGGCACATGTACGCAAATTTCTTAAGAAGCCTGAAAATGTGAACAAAACTGTTACTAAAACAAATTTTTGTGAGCTTCTTCAAGATATAATCGAAACTCCACAGACGAAAACAAATATTATAAATGGTTTTAGACGATGCGGCCTGTACCCGTTCGATCCAAATGCAGTGGACTACACAAAATGTGTCCAAAGCACGCTGGAGCATTTTAATCGATCATGTGAAGACACGGGCACGGGAATAACTAATCAAGACCTAATTTCTACCCGCAAAGTGATCCGTCATTTGCGACCGATTCTGAAAAAGAAAAAAATCGACACGAAGTTCATCCTTAAAGAATTAAAAAGTTGAGAAAATCTGAACCTAAGGAACCTCTATTTTTAACCGAATCAGAAGACAATACCAACTCTACACTCGAAGTGTCCAGTATTCCCAACCTTCTGTCAAGCGTCTCTGCAAATAATACCAATACCACTCATGCTCATGCTGTAGTGCATGTTTCCAATGAAGAACTGTCGGATATTCCCGATATTACTTCCGTAATAGTAACGAATGCCCAAGTGCATGTTGCCAATGAAGAACTACCGGACAATCCAGATATTACTTCCGCAAAAGTAACGAATGCTCTAGTGCATGTAGCCAACGAAGGTCTGCCAGATAATCCAGATATTACTTCCACAAACGATACCCGTCGAAATCCGCCAGATATTTTCAATCCATTCTCAAATGCAACCAAACAAAACATTCCAGTGTGTCCCGATTTTACCTCCGCAAATGTAACAAATCAGAACCCGCCGGAAGATCACAACCTTACATCGAAGAATATTACCAATCAAAACTCGCCGCTCATTCCTGATCCCACCGATGCCAACGTTACAGATCTTGTCCATGCTCCTGATCCTGATCTAATAAATGATTCTGAAAGCACGTGTGCAAAAGTGTCTGACCAAGTCTTGTCAAATTTAGTTCCATCTGATTGGAGCTATCTACAGCAGGGCTCTTTGGTTTCATTAGATGATATTGAACTCATACCGTTCCAAACAAGTACACCTAAGAACCAAAATGCAAACCCTAGCCTTGAGTCTCCAGTTCACAACGAAGTATCTATACCTCTGAAAATAGACAAAGACCAGGGGCCGTCTTTTGCATGTACAGAATTACTAGACTCAACCAAGACTGCAAGTGAATCTCTACCTGAAAAAATAATTTTGACATTTGATTTACCAACAAGTACTCCAGAAAAGAAAATGACCAAAACTGCTGCAGAAACAGTTCGACACACGGACCCAAGGACTCAAATGGGATCTGATGATTGTAACGCGAACTCCGAAGGAGCATCTTCTGAACCAAAAGTTAACTTGTCCGTATGTGCCCCCAATAAATCAAATGAAAAAGAAGTATCGGAAAATGAAGATGATATTTTGACATTTGGTGTCACTAGTAATCAGAAGGAAGATAGGGCACCGTTATTACTGGACGATGTGTTCATTATGCCTAACATTCCAGAACGTTCAAACACGTCTTCATTCATTCCATCAATAGTTACATCTACAAATAAGAAAAATTCTATTGACCCAAACGAAGTGTTTAAAAACCATTTATTTATACCTCAGCCGTTAGAAAAATCGAAGAAAAATGTATCTAAACTTCGTATGCCTGCTTCGATATCAAGCAGAAAGTGGCGAGAGTATTATGAAGTAAAGGAAAAAGCTAAACAAGAAAAAATTGAGGAAAAAGAGAAAGCTAAACTCAAGAGACAAAATCTAAAGCGTAAGAAGGAAGAAGAGTTAAAGAAAAAAAAAGAATCACGTCCAACTAAACGAGTAAAAAAAGGCCCGCCGAGAATTTTGAAGGCAAAAGATATAGGCACAAATCAAACTAGGAAACAAAAATGTGCTCGATGCTTAAACATCTTAAACAGTGATACCGAGGACGATGAGAACAAAAATTTGGGCTGTGATTTTTGTACTTCATGGTTTCACTTAAAGTGCACTGATTTTATAGGCCTAAGTTATGATTCCGTCAAAGATAAACCATTTAAATGTAACTCGTGCATTCATGAAAATCATTAATGTGTATACCTTTGTTAACTATAATATGTTGATTATTTTGATCTCAACCCTTGAGGTTATTTAGTTTATTGAAAACAATCTAGGTAGGTACATATTAAATTATTGAGTATAATTTTTGTTTAAGACTACTGAAATATTGCGAGACTGCTACTATTAATACTGTTACTAAGACTGATTATCTAATAATTTGTTGACTATTTGTTAACATATAATTTATAAGTAATTGTTGATTATTGATAAAACTAGACTCAAATATTGCGAGACTGCTGCTATTAATATTGTTAAGAAAGTGTTGATTATTGATAAAACTAGACTCGAATATTGCGAGACTGCTACTATAAATGTTGTACCTACAAATCAAAGCTGATTTAAAATAAACCAATCATGAAAAGTATGTGTTTTATATTTCATAATCATCTACTGACAGTAAATGAATACTGATACAGACAAGATTACAGACAGATACATTAGATATACACACTATAATATTCTGCTATAAATGTGTAAGAGGTGTATAAATCGTTAATATGTTTGTAAATTACTATGGGCAATGGGGCGGTCGCGATCTGGCGCACACACATGGTCGCAAACTGGAAAAAGCGGTCGCGAACCGGCAAATTGGGTACTTTTCAGTTATAAATTACTTTTAAAATAAACTGTTAGATTATTTTACATATTCTTCACTGCAATAAAATCTTGATTATATCTGCTATGCCCACAAAAATAACAATCCTTGGGATACGAATACTTCATATTATTATCAAGTCCCAAAGTTGGGAAGTCGACTAATCGGTCGCGAACCGGCGAAATGACCCTACATATTTTCTGTTCCTAGAGTTGCGTTGCTACCCACACGTGAACTGGTTGTTAATTTTAGATGCTGCTATTACAACAATTCTGTAAAAATGAAGTACTTAATGTACGGCCGGTTTGGTCGAGTGGTAGTGATGCTGCCTCTTGATCGGCGGTCCTGGGTTCGATCCCCAGTCGGGGCAAATATTTGTGTAAAAAGCAGATGTTTGTTCTCGGGTCATGGGTGTTTGTGTTTGTCTTTATGTGTGTTCCAAGGGACCCACGACACAAGGGAAAACCTTAGTGTGGGCCTTTGAGTGTGTAGCATTCTATTAAGACTCAGTTAACAAGTTACATTTCACAGAACGACCTTAAAAGAATATCATTGGATATGTTGATACACGATTATGAAAAAGAAGGTAACGACACGAATAGTGCACAAGATGTCATAGATTATTGTTCAACAAAACAAACACCAGAAAAGTGTTCAATAATAGAACAAGAAACATTGTCTCAAGCTCAGTCTCCTTTATGGCAAAGTACATGATGCCGCCCATTGCAATACCCCAGATGGTTCATTAGTTGAGCAAATCTTCGGTGCAACCATACCAGAAACTACTGCAATGAAGAGAGGCAAAGATTTGGAACCTGTTGTTAGGGCCGAAATTGCAAAGTTGAGGAAATTAGTAATTGCGAATGGTGGGTTATTTTTGAAAAGCGATTGGCCTATTTTAGGTGCATCTCCTGATGGCTTAACACAAGAATATGTAATAGAAATAAAATGTCCCATGACCACACAAGGCAAAGAATCCTTTGTTAAAAATAATCGTCTCACAAACAAATCAAAAAGTCAAATCCAGCTGCAAATGTTTTTTTGCAACAAAATTAAAGGGCTTTTTTGTGTTGCTGATATAAATTTTGAAGCTAACAGACAAGTAGAAATATTTGAAGAGAATTATGATGAAACTTACTATAAAGATCTTTTAGTAAAGTCTACAAGTTTTTGGAAGCAATCAGTCTTTCCTAAATTGACCAAAACTTAGGTATATTTATTAGTTTTTAAAATTAAACAGGCTTAAGTATATACATTGTTTTATTTTTAACTTGGTTTCTAAATAAACAATCTTAACCAAAGATTAACTACTTCACAAGCAGATGTCACAACATAGTCTAACATTCTTACATATTCAATGTCAACACATGTATGAGGTGCAATCATTTCAAACTCCCTTAACCGCCCTATACTTCTCTCGACGTGTACTCGAAGGGCTACTATTCTTTTAGTTTCTAAAACTTCTTCTTTACTTAGTTTTGACCCTAAGTCAACACTAGGAGGCCTTAAAAGTTTGCAACCTTGACGTTCTAGTAAATGAGCTATATTTTTAAATCCCCGATCAGCCATCACTACGTCACCGGGGGTTAACTTCTGAAGAAAACCACAGTCTTCAAAGATAAGAGCGTCCGACGTCCTTCCTCTATAACCTTCGGATATGAAGCTTATAAGTCCATCAGGTGTTATCGATATAAGATATTTTATAGTATTTGCATTCTTATATTGTGACCACGTGAGCGCTTGATGAACAGCTAAGCTAGGTTTCTCAATTTGAATTTCTTAACAATCTATGATGCTTACGACTGTTGAATAACGCCTCCTGAAAGGTATCGGTAGATTTGAGCGAATATTGTCGCGAGGAGGAATAAAAACCAGCTTTTCCATGCATTGAGCAACTTTAGGTATTGCCTCTTTGAAATGTCTAGCTATAGTAGATTCGGAAACGCCAAAGTGAACAGCAAGCACGGAATTAGGTTCACGCCATCTCAATTTTTTCAGGCTCAATAATACATCCACCAGAGGCCTCTCAACATTTTTACTCAAATATTCTAAACAGAAATACACTTGCGATGGTAGTCCGAAGAAAAGCTTAGGTTCTCTAGATATCGCCATTAAAGTTCCTTTTTGCACGTGTTTCTTATATAACTCGGTTTCTATTTGTCGTTTCATTACAGAGGCGTCAGAGTTTACACTGAATTCGCTTAGGCTAGCAGAAGCAGATGAGGAATTAGAGTAAGATGTGAAGCTATCATGCTCTGGTACCCGATGATGTTTTATTTTTTTTACCGTTTTTATTTTAAGACTGATCGGCAGCATCAGTGTTAATACCTTTGCTCCGAACTTTTGGCTTGATATTGACTTGCACTGCAAGTGATTTATATTTCCGATTATTTTGTAGATTTGCCAAATTATCTTCTTCAAGAGGGTTTATAACCTCTGTATGATTTGAATCAAAATCAATAGTTTCACATGCCACGAACTCTTCTTGTGTTCTTAGGTTTTCATGACCAACTTCTGGATTAATTACTCTTTCCACGTACTGAATCTGTTGTCGTTTTTTATATCCAGCCCGTTCAACAACAGCTTTTTCCTTTCTTTGACAATCAAATTTGTGCGGCAGAACTCCTTTTTTTAGTCTTAGTTGACCACCCATCAATCGGTACCTCATATAATTTTCCATGTCATTTTCTACCTGTAAAAGCAGATTAAAGGTTAATGTTCATATTTTATTTTCCTTTATTCGCTCATAGCAAAAAAAAACTATCTATTTGTGATCGGTATCGGTACTCATTATCGTAGGTAAAAATTCAATTATCTCTCGGACTACTCATACTTACTAATGGATTAAATCAAATCAAATAAAATCGATGGATGATTGTTTATTATTATCAACGCACAAGTTTATTTTAAGACTGAGACAATGTGGCATAATAAAAGGGTTAAAAGTCTTAGGTAGCAGCTATTTACGTTGCACTGATATTTAAGTACTTAGGTAAGCTATCTTTATCGATCCAAATATAAAACTACTTACGTCCCATACAGCCATTAAAGTAGCGGTTACGCCATTAGTCGACATTTATTGTGTCGTAACGAAATTTATTTGAAACAGCGTTCCGTAGCATAACGTTGCCGTTTCGTCTTGAGTTTCGACGCCGTTTCGAAAAGTGGGGAATAATCGTAACAGTAACTTTCAGTTGCATTGCACCGTTCGCCGTGTCGACACATCGCGACTTATTGCTTACTTCTATCGCGTATTCAATCATTCAATTACTCACTTACTCGTTCCGTTCATTCAGTAATAAAGTATTTCGTTTTACTTTTTCGTGGAAGTGTCATTTAATTAAATTTTCGCCGCCATCAGAGAAAAATGTGAGTATAATTTTCTTTCATTGATATTTGCTTAGTAATCAATCAAAAATACTCTGCGAAATGAAATTCATCGTGGAGTTTGAGGTCGCTTAAACAAATTCACTAATGTGCCCTTATGATTTTATAAAACAGTGCAAATGTTTCTGTTATTGTTGTTTGATTTCATTTAAAAAATCTACAAAAGACCGTTTTTTCGAACATCACAAAAGATTTTATTAACACAGTTTGTATAAATGTAACCAATGTATATTCTAGAAAACTGATATATAAGGTATTATGTAAAATAAAGTAAAAAAATATGAATTTATTTGGGAGATAAAACTCAACACAATGTTTCGTAAGTGTGTTTATAAGTGTCGGCATGTGTTGAGATACGTTACAGTGCGACTGTTTTTACAAAATGGTGTTTTGCTATTTTTCTGTTTACAGTGGTTCTCAATATGCCGTACAAATTGGTTTTGACAAAAAATGGGCCCAATGAGGAAGTATCTGCGGTGCCGGAGGGGTGGGTGGTAGGATCATATCTATACTGGCCTCGTTCACAAAAAAAAAGTGAAATTGAATCACTGAGAAGCAACGAAAACAGCATACCAGACAAATCGTGGAAAAAAATGAAATGTAGACTGAAATTAAGTGATATTTGTTCATTCGAAGAAGCTCTTCGTTTAGAAGACTTATATTCAAAATTTCAAGACACAGAAGATGAGGAAGCGTAAGTGTTGTACCTATATTTTGAGTATATAAAGTTCAAATTTATTAGTGACTTTCCATTTTAACACATTATTGTGTAGGTCAAAAGTATTCCAAAAAACAACGTAAATATATATTATCTTAAAATTAAAGTAGTAAAAAAATATTAATCGAATGAAAAATAAAGGAATGGATCTCTGATGGATTAGGTACATGAACCATGAATGAAAAATACGTCAAAGCGCGCCGACGCGCGGCATTCGGCACGCACAAAGGAAATCAAAGCTTGGCGGCTCAGCCTACCAACGGCCGGCGAGTATTTACCCCGCGCCCGCGCAACACTACGCCCCCTGCATCGCGTTTATTGTTTACTTTTATTTTCCGACTCAAAGACATATTTTGACTTACATAATAACGTGTTAATAGGATAATCACTAATAATTTCCGACCTTATATAGCTCACCCCTCCACTTGCTTCTGCAAGAATAAATGGTAGTTTTTTAGGCCCACACTAAGGTTTTCCCTTGTGTCGTGGGTCCCTTGGATTACACACAAAAACAAACATCCATGAGCCAACATTTGCTTTTTACACAAATATTTGCCCAGACTAGGAATCGAACCCAGGACCCGTCGATCAAGAGGCAGCGCCACTACCACCTTTGTACCCACTAAAAGCAATGTGGAGGGTAGGACCATGTTATCGTAGGTAGTTTATCTCTCTCTGTGTACCTATGCGGTGTCTTTGAATTAGTCTTGATTCCCTGAGTGAAATAGTATATTGTTGTACTAAAATATGTAAATTAGGTATGTATATCAGACACAAGACATTCTTCCTATACCTAGTAGATAGTTAAAAATTAGTTAACAGGGTTTTGAGGATTTCTAAGGGTAGATTCGTACATCATTATATTTTGCTTACCTACCTGTGAAATTGCCGATTTTTTTCTCTAGCTTTATTTTATTCATTTATTTGATTGAACAGCTATTACTAAAATTTTATTTAAAACTTTGGCCATATAACGGAGATATTGAGTCAAATTTATACATATTTACTTTAGATTTATTTACTGAAAAAGAAGCTCAAATATAGCTAGTTTCATCCGTTGCCCGTTTCATTGCTTATTTTTGCTGTACCTTTGTTACAGTTACAACTTTAATAAAATAAGTATGATGAAAATTAACTTAATTTTGCGAAATTTGGATTTCGCATTCCCGAGAAAAATCTAAAAACGTTAGTATGGAAAATTCAGTTTTCCAAAAATATTGTATGAAAAACGGCAATTTCATGGGTATTATTATGATAGTTTTTTATTGATTAGATTAGACTGCCAACCAAATTATATACTTTCTACATGTTGCAGCCAATAATAATAGGAGTTTTTAATTTTTACTTTTGATATTATGCAGGTACCTTAATGAACATCGCAAAGGAAAACAAAATATTAACGCACTGTCGGATGTACTGGATGTAAATTCGGAATTTGATAAGGGTGAGAATAATATTACACAAAATTATAAAATTATAAAGAAGCCAATGTAAAACCTGGCAAAAATATTATTAAAAATGTGGTCATTTCAGACGAAATTAACGTAAGCAGCGACAACCAGGATACACAAGTTACTTTAAATGATCTTCATAGTACCAGTAGCAGTAATGATGAAATACTGAATATAAAAACAAGCGAGCTGTTCAAAATAGTCCAAGAAAATAATTCACTTCAAACTGAAATCAAAGGTCTGAAAGAAGAACTTCTACTCTCAGTAGAATGTAAGTTTTAGATGTTTTTATTATGTAAGTGTTCAGAAATAAATGGAACTGGAACTTAGATAACTCACGGGTCCATCTGACACAGCGATCTATTTCATAGATTCGATGCCATTTCCGGCTTATCGCTTTTATTTACATAAGAAATTAAAGTAAGCAAGTATATTTAATGATTTCTTTTCGATAACTTACTGCTGTTTATTACTCACTATTACTTTTGTTTTAGTCAAAAATGAAACAAAGAAAAATTTTACAATTATGCAGACTCAACTGGATAAAATCATTGACCTGCTTCAAAATAAAAATCAAGCCAGCGGTTCAATTACTGCAAACGATGGTTTTAGTACTAGCGAAGACGGCAATGACGGAATAATTATAGGCAATCTTAAGTTCCCCATCGAGACCAAAGAACTGTTAGATGCACTAGAATATAAACTTCTTGACAAAGATGTCATGACTTATTTGGTTCGTTATTTTTTCGATATTGCTGTAAAATATTTAAAATTTTCATGTATTTATTTTATTAATTGCATTTTTTTTTGGTAGGTTAAAAAGCTTTCTGAAACTTCTGGTACCAGTGGAATGGCTAAGATTTCCAAGATTGGATTACTTTTGATGAAACGATTCATTAAAGACGAAGTTCTCAACCAGTTTACCTGGAAGGGTATAAAAGGAAGCACAAAAATGGCGTTTATGCAATATGTGAAAATAAGGGAACTATTTTATAGGGTAGCACGTCTTGCTGACAAGGCATGTTCCTTCGATGATTCTGATTCTTTTCTACAAAATAGTGCAATTAAACACAGTGGCCAGCGCATGAAAAGACATATTTTGTAAGTGTAGTTCCAACAATATTCAACAAAAGTCTGTTACATGTTGCTTAAAATACGTCAATTAACATTGTTTTTTTTTAAACTATGTCTGTTCACAAGGTGCAGTCTCTCCCCGAGAAGAACAGACAAGAAACTCGGGGGTTGCTCTTTATTAAAAACTTTGGGTACAATTTTTGTTATTTCCTACTTTTAACTGTTCCTTCCATACAGTTTTGTCACATAAATATTTATCTAGTTTGTAGTATGCCTTTTTACATAGTATCTGTTTAACAACTGCTTTGAATTTATTTTCAGTTAATTTAACAATTTCGTCTGGTATTTTGTTATTATATCTCACGCAAAGCCACAAGAAACTTTTACTCATCTTAGTAGTGAAGCATAGCTTGCAATTAATTTTTTCGTTCAAATTACATGTCTTCTGGAAGCAAAATAAATATGAAGAGGACGAAAACTGAAACAAATATAATTGAAAAAGATAATAGCAATGATTTGATCCCAGATGCAGAAATAATTGACAATGACAATGTAACAATTGAGAAAAAAGGCAAAGAAAGCGCTGATGTTATTAGTGATAATGAGGTAAAAGAGGAAAATTTTAATAGTACTGAAAATAATCATGGATCAGAAACCAACCAAATAATGGCAAATAGTGGTAAACCAGAAATCGATGAGAATGAGATGGACGAAGAGAAATCTGAAAGTGAAAAGCATTGTGAATTAAAAAATAATAAAGAAAGAACGAATGAAAACTCTAGCGATTTAAATGACGAGAACATAGATAGTTCAAACATGGAGAAACTGCAAAGATCAAGTAGGTATAAAAAAGGAAGCAGGTAGAAAAAACAAGTACCTGGACGGCCGAGTTTTACTCGGCGCTTATAGGGCAACCACTGTGATTCTTCTAAGAAGTAAAATTTTGTATCGTCTATACAACAACTTTCTCTACCACAGGACCCATCTTGAAATCTAAAAAAATTTTTTTACTTAATACTACCGACCGACCTAATCAGCTGATTAGGTAGTTTGTATGGGAAATAAGTTTTTTCAAAATTTTAGCATGTAGTCCCATAGAGAAAATGAGTTGTTGTATAGACGATACTGAGTTACATTTAAAAGAATCACAATGCTTACCCTAACATCCTGTATACAGGGCTTTAGGTAAATCTCTTTCAACGTCTCGGGTGGTCAATCAGTCCATGAAACTGAACAACTTTCCCAAGGAATATAGGTTAAAATACGAAAAAAATTTTTTGATCTCCCATATAAAATGCGCTATATGCTGATGCAGTTTGTATGGAAACTCATATTTTTTTTTGTGTTTTGTCCTATGTTCCTAGGGAAAGTTGTTCAGTTTCATAATTTGATTAACCACCCGAGAGGTTGAAAGAGATTTATCTAAAGCCTTGTATACAAAAATTGCTCATTTAAAGTTATTATATGATATAATTTTACATGAAATGCCATCTTTACTTCACAGCCCGCATCCTCCTACTGCTGGGCTTATACTATTATATGTCATACAGGATGTATTTTAATAGAGTGATAATACTTGATTTACAGATGATCTCACAGATACACAGAATCAACCTTCTTGTTCGAAATCGTCAAAGATAACAATTCTCTCCGACGTTAAAATAAGCAACAAAGCAGTGGACATAAAAGATGTTAAAAAAATGGCTAACATTAGTTCTACTAACGTCAGAGCTATATTTGATGACTTGATTAATTTTTCACCGTAGGTAGGTAATAGGTATAAGCAACAAGTCCAAAAAAATGGACTTGAAATTATTCAAATTGTATCTTGATTATTTCTAATTGGCACTTGCTGCAAAATCAAAAATACTAGTAATTTGATATCTTTATTATAATTAATAATAAATTTAGGTACATATTTTATAACTTTTACCTCGAAGTACGCAAAACCTCTCATGGGGTTGCTAAGACCATTAAACTGAACATCCTTTTATTATGGGACCAAGTTCGATATCAAAAGAAAAAAAATCAAGCTGTTCCATAAATTTGTGTCGAGCAGATCTCGAAATTGGTCTTATAATGAATATTGTTTAGCATCTCTACTACACTACAAAAGGTTTTGCGTACTTGTAGTTAAACGTTTTAAATAACCTTTATAATGTTGATAAAATTGGGATAAAAATTTTGCTATCATGGTACTTTAATGAAAATAGTTTGCATTTTATACATTGTAACGTGTATGTTTTTGATTCTCCTATTTCATAATTAAGTGCAGTTGCATAAACATTTATATGTGAAGATTTAAAAGGTTTCTCGAAGAAATTAAACTTTTTTTTAATACTTTTTCCTTTGATTTTTATTTCCCCTTGGATCAAAATTGCATATTCCATTTCAATAATGTTGTTATCTGTACTTAAGAACCATTTATTTTTGTGTTCCTTACCGGAAAGTAAATAATTTTCATTCAGTATTACAGCAGTGGACACTTTTTCACCCGTTGCCAATTCTTTTTCATATTTGACGACTGGGTATGCTTGTAAATCTCTTTCATTGCTATTCAATTTTAACAATTCTTGTAGTCTATTAGTTACTTGAGATAATGGTAAGTCTCCTTTTCGTAATAGATTTTTTATTTTGAAGAGCATACTTTCGAATGGATAAGCACTTAGCGAGGGCAAACATCCAAATTTGGAAACATCCTTTACTATATGACATAAGTTATGGATGTTACTGCCAACTGAATCTTGGCCATATATATCAGCGAATTTTTCGACGTAGTCTTCAAAAAGCTGTTGAGCAATATGCCAGTATGATTTATAAGCATCGTTATAGCAAATCGTAGTGGCACAAAATAAAGTTAAGAAGTGCTGGTAAACTTCAACAGACAAATAATCTTTTAAAATAACGCAACCAAAGTATAACAGAAAATTTTTGAATTCGGTGCCTTTCCAAAAATGAAGACTATCTAAATCTCTCATTCTGCCTTGGTGGATTTCTTTAGGCGTGAATGATTTAATTTCTGCAATTCTTTTTGAAATTGCTTGTATATCCTTTGCTGACCATTTTGTGCTATAATTGAAGCTCCCACTAGTCCATCCTACTAAGCAACGTTTCATAACACCCAAATCCAATAGATGGAGAGCATCCGCAATTGGAAAATCTTCAACCACATCTATAGGTAAATCTTCAATTACTGTCCTTTCTTTGTGATGATCTGGATCTATTCTATTACGAAACGACGAGTCTGTACGTAAAGGACGGTCGGTTCGAGGAAAACTCATATGACGATACTTTCTATCGTACTCCCCTATTATTATAAACTTCATGCATCCATGGTAACTATTAAAGCCCATGGTACCTGAAAAAAATACTTTATGTATTATTTGCGCTGATTGATATTTTTCTTAGTATAAAAGTAAGCAACTGGTATATTTCGCGTTTTCGTTAGCTACCACCAGCCAAGTTCAGAAAGGAAGTGTATTAGTAAGGACCACGATAAGTAAAAAGAAAAAATCTGTCTCTGTGATCTAGTTCAGTTCACAATCCGGAGGTGGTTCTGGTTTAGAATGCTTGGGGGAAAGCGAAAATTTTTTTATGAGATTTGTCCCAGTCCGATAACTAAAGAGAGTGATTTCGTGCTTTGGAGAGCTCGGTAAGCCGTTGGTTTCAGTCACTGTTTCCTTTAGGCTGTTAAAAACTAAAGGATTCGTCAGTTCAGTCATCGACATGCAACTGCAACCCACAAGAACGATAAAGTGAAAAGAACGTAGAATAAAAATCTTGGCTAGGGCCCCTGACCTCACAGATCTGAGACTAGTGCCAGATTTCTTTTTCAGTAACGTAATCTGTGTATAAAAAAAATTAAGTATTTCACCTCTCACCTTTAATAAAACACCGTGCAGGGGTATCGCATATGAAACAGCGAATTTTAACATTGATGATATGATTTCTGATTAAAATTCCATCTTTCAGCAAAACCAAAACCTCATCTACAAATGGCTGTAAAAATTCATTAACAGGTGGTTTTGTGCTACCGTGGTATATTGCAACAACTAACGGTGAAATATCTTTTTCATTTATTTTGCACAAAATAGGCCAAAATTGATCTTTAGAACTTTTGGCTATAGGCAAACCATCTATGTTGAATGTTAAACATATATTAGTAGGTAGCTGCATCAGACTTTTAGAATAAACTTGAATTATACTGTTACATAGACCATTGTACCAATATTTTCCACTTCCTATGGCGACAATGTTGTTTATCCTGGGAGTTTGAAATAGACTTCTGCTATCTTTTGGCAAAAAATCCATATTTGGCATACTTCTTAATATTCCTAGTAATCCATTCAAAGCGTTTTGGCGTATTTGATGCTGTAGTGCCCATTGTTGAATTTTAGATTTTAAAGTAACTTTTAGGTCTTCATCCAGATCAGCGATATCAGAATTTGATGATTCATTATCTTAATGAATCATCAAATTGGTTAATGTGAAAAAATCTGGTTGATTTAACTAATTTTCTTTAAAATATGTTTTAGCATTTAAATTTTTAGTAAAATTTGGCACATTCCTATGGAAGAAAAATGAGACGTGATGAATGGAAATTTTGTATGTATTTTTAATAAACTATAAGTATTCATAAGAAAACATGACATTTCCAAGTGGGTACTCAATTTTTTTTTCATTTGTAACGCAGTGTAATCGAAGCATTTTCAGGCCGAAGAATTTCTGAACCAGGTAATCTAAACTTACTATTGCACAAATTACTATTTTTAATACAACTCATGTGACAACAAGCGTGCATAAAACCTGCACGTTTAATGTGACATGACATCTAATAGAAGGTAGATTAGATACACTATGTCAGTCCTCTAAGCCTATGGACGTTCAAAATACCAGACACTTACTGATGTAGGTTTTCACAGCATTTTTGAAGAGTATCATGTAATGTTGTAGTCCGCCATTTTCGAAAGGAAATAGAAATAATTAAGCAATTTGTTCTAAATATAAAGGAGATCATTTTTTTTGGGCCTTTTCTGAAAGTGCCGGCCAAAAACAAAAAATGGTACCAATCGTTAGAACTAACAATTTGGAGCAATAATTAATATGGCGCAAAAGTTCTAGGATTGCCGTGAGCCAAGTTATACAGGTTCAATTATTCATCATTTTCATACATTTATTGAATTCTGAAAGTGCTGGGAAACATAAAATAATTAAAGATATTGCTAGAACTAATAGTCTGAAGTAATTATAAAGCTGCGGGGTCATTTCTTTTGTTAAAGATTCCGTCATTTTCATACTTATACAAAAACAAGTGTAATCTATATAATTAATAATTATAACCGATTTATGACTGTGTGTTTTGATTATTTCGAGCTGGTATTGTTATTTTATTATATATTATATAACTACAATATTGTATTGAACCCCGCCATTTCTTATAAAAACTGAGATTATGCTATTCGGATAAGTTATAACAGTAATTCGCAATATAAAAAAATAAAACGTGGGCTTTTCCCGACCGCTCTGAAGTTGATTGATACGAATAGCGTCACAATAGTAAACAATAGGTAGTTTTATCCTCCTCTTTCTACTATGGTTCTATCTATGCGACCGACGAGTCGAGAAGAAACAACCGGTCGGAGCGTGCCCGTTAATCTACTTGTTCGCTCTGCCAGCGAATGAGTGAGTGAAATAGACTTAAGGTGGTCAGGCGCTGGTGTTCAAGTGAAGGTCATTTGCTTGTTTTATTTTTAGTTATTCATGTGACTTGCGTTACTTCGGATGGCTACTTACTTGTGTTATCGTAAACATTTAATTCTTTTCTGTTTAGACAACTCTGACTTTTTTCGTGGTTTGTTAGTGGTGGATGTACAAAGGCTGATCATTTGTGTATTAGGTGTCGTGAACCAATTGGTGCAAGACGTAGATACACCTTGGCTTCACGAGAGGAAGAATTTAGCGATATTGCTCAGATTATAATCGACGAACTGGTGGCAAATGAAGTAAGTACATACTTCCCTACTATTTTAAGGCTGTTTATCCACCTCCGCCGTCACCGGACCGTCACAGAGGACGAGATTATTTTCTTGATTTTTATGGGGCGGCCGGGATGACGGTAAGATTTGCGGTGGACACGCGGCTATAGCAGTCTATGTATAGCTACTTCGGCGTCGTCATCTCGTTCTTGGTGACGGACCGGTGACGGCGGCAATAGACAAACAGCCTTACGTAAATAAGTTGTAAACAGAGATCATAGTTCGAACTTAGTGATGCCGCAGTTAACCACTGTCTAATTGATTTGGTCGATTACATAGTTACTAAGGCGTTCTAAACAGTAACATTAGATTTACCGAGATCTTTCTTTTGTTATAGGCAGTACCCACCGATTTCATTTGCCGTCCCTGCTGGCAAAGGGCGGAAAGATCGTATCAGGCAATTATACGCGCTCAACAAGATCAAGACGACGATGATGACGTGCAAGAGGGTAACAGTGCCAATCAAAGGGAAACAATAACCTTGCCTGGCTTCAAGCGAACTCCAAATAGCACTAATAACTGTGTTTTTCAATCTTGTGTAAATACATCAAGACGTCGAATACCAGAAGAAATCGTTCTTCGCATGTTTTGTCGGTATAACATTATTATACCGGAAAATGGTCGAGTGTGTGAAGAACACCTACAAGAAAATATTTGGCATTTACTGCCACTGCAGGAAAACCTCACAGAAGAGTTTACTGCTGATCAAATAGTTCATACTTTGGTAATGAACAAAAATCACATCCTAACCGATTTTTTGAACTTTGAACAATACCTGACCATAAATGAAAATGAGTTGCTTACGTGGATAGGTCTCACTCACGATCAGTTCTCTGATTTGCTGGAAAATGTAAGCAGCCTTAATCATCACCGCAACAAGCGAACAATAATCGCAGCAGTACTGGCAAAAATGCGTACAGGCGATTCCAATGCACGGTTGGCTTCGATATTTAAAATATCCGAATCAAGCTTTCAAAGAAAACTAAAAATGGGCTTGGAAGCGCTTTTAAGTGACTTTGTGCCATCTCGTATTGGATTTAATCATATGACCAGAGAGGAAGTGGCGCAGAGGAACCTCATGGTCCCAGAGCGATTGTTTGGCAATCCAGATAGTCCGATCGAAGAAAGAAAGGCGATCTCTATTCTTGACGGCACATATATATATCTGCAAAAGAGTACTAATTACTTTTTTCAGCGGAAATCATACAGCAACCATAAGTTTCGCAACCTCTTAAAGCCTTTTTTATATGTTTGTTGCGATGGAACAATAATTGCGGTAGATGGGCCACACGCTGCGACAACCTCCGATGCCTAGATTTTAAATGATGCCTTAAATGATGTAGGAGGCGTATTTCACTGGTTCTATCGCCCTGGTGACATTTTCATATTAGATCGTGGGTTTAGAGATGCCATAGAAAATCTCGAGGCATGCGGTTATGTGGTCCAAATGCCAGAAACAAGACGGCAAAATGAAACCCAGCTTACTACTGACCAAGCGAATAAATCTAGGCTTGTTACCATATGCCGCTGGGTAGTAGAAGTTGTTAACGGCCGGTTCAAAAGGGATTTTCGTTTACTTAGGAATATACATAGTAATCGGGCACTAAGTAACATGATAGATTATTTTAGGATCGCAGCAGCATTGCTGAACAGCTATCATGTTCTGATAGACAACAACGTGCATGCACGTGATTTCCTTGACATAATCAATGAAAGGGTCAACATGCAAAATAGTTTAGCGGAACTTGTTATCGCTAACAATTATAACAGAAGAAGAGCTCATTTTCAGCCTCTTGGAGCCGATGTGCCTCAATTCAATGAGTTTCCTAGACTCACTGAAGAAGAATTGACGCTGTTTGCTTTAGGCAGCTATCAATTGAAGCAAGCCCGTAGCTACTATGGAGAGCATGTACACCCAGATGGTGAATTCACTATAGAACTTGCCGGAGACATCCCAGTGGAAGAAGTTCGGGAGATGGCTGGTTGAGATCTTCTAGTATTAAGAGGCCGTATACAATCCAGGCATATCACGTCAAAAACGTATTATGTCTACATAGCTGCTGATCCAGCACTTCGTGGAAGACATGCCATTCCATATTATTATTGCTCATGTCCTATAGGAAAACGGACGATAGGGTGTTGTTCACACACCATGACTATTGTGTGGTACATGGGTTTCGCACGGCATAAGGATTTTACACGTCTCCCGGCACAAGGTTTGGAAGATATTATAGTTACTTTACATGAGAATTAGAAGATTAATAATGTTTTTAATCTTATGATAACTATTTTTTTCAAACTAATAAACAATAATACAATCAGTATTTTTTTTCCAAAGTGGTGCCCTATTTTGTTCAAATGCAGAAGTTATAGAACGTCATACAACACTATTTTTATAAATGATAACAACAGCCCGAAACATTAAAAACAGTAACAGACACAAAATCGTTTATAATTAATTATATACAATTACATAATTAATTAATTATACTTATTTTTGTACAAAAAAACGGTTTTTAATTACTTTAGATCTTTGTAATTACTTCAGACTATTATTTCTAGCAATATCTTAATTATTTTATATTTCCCAGCACTTTATATTACAGATTCAGAAACCAATAAATGTATGAAAACGATGAATAATCGAACCTGTATAACTTGGCTCACGGCAATCCTAGAACTTTTGTGCCATATTAATTATTGCTCCAAATGGTTCTAACGATTGGTACCATTTATTGTTGTTGGCCGGCACTTTCAGAAAAGGCCCAAAAATGTATGGAGCCTGAATGATCTCCTTTAGGTTCAAGGGTATGTGGATGACCTTCAATCCGATGGCAAGCGTGTTGGTGTCATCAAATTGCTGTGGCCAACATACAAAACAGTTCTTCGGAAACAAACAGTTCTTACTCATAAAGGTAGCTAAAATATCTCCTGGAACTTAGTAACGGTTCCAGACAACGCGTAAGCTTGGCATCGTCAACTAACTGCAGCACGCTTCGCATGAAACTGAGCACATTTTAATCATTCGAATTTATGTACAAAAATTTTCTTGCGTACAATTCATTTATTCGTTAAAGAGGCTTTATTTCTAACCTCTTCTTTCATTTATTCTTATTTCAATTAAGAATAACAAATTTTGGGTTCTTTTTTTCTTCGACTTTTAGGTTGTTTTTATTATTTATGTTTGAAACGGGTTGATGTTCTTTTCTATTGATTGCCTGAAAGATTTTCGGTGTTTTTAAGATTGTCTTAGTTTAATAGCATTTCTAGTGGGCTTTGCTACTTATATTTTATTCCAGAGTGTTATGCTTATGTCAGCAAGGCAAGGTACAAGAAACTAGTAAAATCCACCTTTAACGTGGCGATGTATATATATGGGTAGAATTAAATTAACGTCCATTTTTGAAACACATTCAGAATATTATATCATTTATAAATTAATATATTTAGAACATTTAAAAAAATGATTGTACTTGTTAGTCTGTTATTCTACTGTTCAGCCCTATGCCGCCATACAAAAGTATAAAAATGTAACTATTAATTTTGACTTTAAATATAATTCAGACTTCTCATTAAAAAAAGAACATTAATTTATTCCACCATATATTTTTTCAAAGCAACAACAGCATAAGAACAAAATATGAATAACTATTTCTTAGTTCTAAAACTAACAAAATTAGATTCCATTGCATTTACATCACTAACGTGGTTGCATGCTGTTTATTTATATATAATGTATTTTATTCCAGAACTCCCAGAAGGAAGGTGTACAGATCACGTTCTCCAACGTGGCGACAAAAAGAGACGTTGCGTGGGTTGTTATGAAAAATTACGACGTACAATGAACAGCATAGACGCTTCTAAAAAAACTAAAAAAATTCTTTCGATTTGCGCGCAATGTCAACAATCAATGTGCTTACCATGTTTCAATGAAAAACACTTTCCATAATTTACAAATACTTAAACATTTTAAATAAAACTGAGTTTATCGACAACTGCGATTTCATTTTATTCCCATCACTAGTTACTACAGAAATTGAACTTTCTTCTGTTGCGGTACGAGATACAATCGATGCCTAATTTTCTTTTTGTATTTGTAGCTTACTCTTATGTCATAACTGCGTGCGAACCTAGCAAAATATAGAGCAATAGGCTATCTTTGACCCACAAAAATTTCAAATATATGTCATTTGTTTTTTGGAAGATATTATTTTTTTTCAAAACTGTAATTTTAGGGGGCTGATTAGGTCTCAAACGCACCAAATGATAGTTTAGTTTTGGTGTATTTTAGGTCTCCAACGCACCAGCTGAAAGTTCTTTAAAAACGTTGACGCAGGGAACGTGTTAATTATCAGTATTATTTTTAGTGCTGTGACTCCCAGACGTTTGTAAAATTGATTACGAAAACGTTTATTGGTAAGTTTCAATTTTATCACATATTTTCCACTCTTATTTTGCCTCAAAAAGGTCAAAAATTTACGAAAAAAACTCTATTTATGAGCTTTAGGAGCTGGATTAATTTTTAATAGTAGGAAGATCCAGGGATGTCCTGCAGGGTCAACCGAGTTTCAGATTTTTTAAATTGAAGTTTAATATAAACTATTGAAAAAATTGGGAGTAATACAAAAATTTTGTATGCAAAAATGTTGCATACGCTAATTTTGAATTTAAACTATTTGCGTATGACATGAACGTATAAAGCAAACACATTAGGATTTACTGAGCCTTTTCACTCTTATCATGGATGCAAATTTTATGGCTGCATTACAAGGGTATTCTTTTCCTTAGAGCCAATCTAATCTTATGGCATCACTTTTAGACTATAATTATTCTGCCAAATTCCAGACTTTTTCGTGGAAAATTCAGAAAAATAAGCTCTTAATCTCTGACATGTCTATTTTTAGATACCAAGTTCAGGCGACAAATCCTTTGAAGAAGTGTTACAATGGACCATACAGAACAGAAGCACTGCTCTCAGAAAAACTCAGAAAGTCAGATCAGTTTTCAACACATTTGAGTTAAGAGAGATGAGCGAAAGTTAAACTTGGAATCACGCCAAGTAATATACGCCTCAAATCATTTACTTGCACTTTGAATTGAAGTGACCAGATGTTCGTTAAAAACTTTCAGCTCAACTATTACGATGCACGTGAAAAGTGTTTAGAAAACATTTGTAAAAAATACAACTTAAGTTCTCATATACTTTAGAATTCATGAAATGACGTCACACCTATTTTAGGTACAGTAGACGATAAGGGTGATCTAATTATCGACTTTCGTAGTCTTATCATTTGGAGACGCTCGTGAAGTGCCTGCAAAATAACAATTGGATTAAAAGCTGATTACGGCCGTTTGTTCACAGGATCCCAGAACAACTTACGCTAGTTCATATCCAATGTTACGAGCATATTTGTTGGCGGATCCAAAAGATTATAAATATATGAGCAATCCACCTTGCTGCGGATCTTCAGCCACATCGAACAATTGTGATAAACGCAGAAATGAACAAAACTATCCTTCTACTAAAAATACAAAGTGCTAGTTTCGCCTCCTTATGTGAAATTCTTCGTTTATATTAATAAAAAATTCTATTATATATTATAGAGTTCATTTAAGACCTTTTTGAAATACTTATTTTAGAGAAAGATATTAATCTATGCGCTTACCCTTTCTTTCGAAGGAAGCCGAAGTTAACCCTTCGTAGGTCGCACAATGAGCGGAGCGCCGCCTTTTTTAAATTTCATTCTTTTTTCTTAAAATTTTTTTAAAGAAAAGCTTTGAAAAAAATCAAGTTCTTTCTTTCAACCTTTTTAAACGTTTTAATATCATAAATGTGCCACAAAATGTTCTAAAAACAGTATAATTTTTTAACACAGGCGGCGCCGTGCCACCCGGTGCGCCTAAACGGACGATAGCAGATAGTAGTTCTCGAAATTCCGCGATGACAAAGTGGCGCTGCTGTCCTATTTAAATAACACGGCGGCGCAACGCTCACCATGCGACCGACTTAGTTCGGTAAAAACACGCGACCTACGAAGGGTTAAGAGTATCGAAGTTTTAGTTTATGTGGCAGTCTGCAGAGTTTTTGACAGACATAGGTAGACACTACGTCTATCATTGTCACTGCTAAGTTGATTATAGCGTGTGAATGGAAATTGGCTCGTGAGTGACGTCTACTTGCGACGAATTGGTGATAAGCTTTGAATGTATTAATAGATCAAGATTATAGTATCGTTTCTGAGGATGTTTGTTGTTTTGTTTGTGCCGTACGTGCGTAAGAATTCAGCCGTTGCTGAACATTAACACTTGTTAAAATCGTCACAGAACAATAGACTTATAAGAGCTGGAGATGATGTCGCGTTACAGATGCCATAATCTGGAAAAAAATACCCTTGAAAAGCCATAAGGGCGTATAAAACTATTTTTTCCAGGAATCGACTCAGTTATGCTTACGACGTCCAGAACTGCAAAAAAAAATTTGGTACGCCCTTATGCACCCGAGTGCCATAAGGACGTATAATAGGCTTATATGCCCTTATGGCATCTGTGACGCGATGTAGTAAGATACACATTTATGTTTGAATACTTAAAGACAATTTATTTTAAGCAAATTTATTGATAAATAATTATAAAACAGTATTCTAATGATTTGCGTACTCGTAACCGATAACATTTAACGAAATGTATTCGTTTGGTCGTGGTTCCCTAGAAGAATCTCCGTCCTTACACATCCAGAAGTGCTTGTTGTAGAACTTGAGCTTGGTAGACACGTCTGCAATGGTGACTGGCGCACCAACCATTGTCTTGTACTTGTTATAGTGCTCCTTTATGTTAGTGTACATGATACACTCCAGTGTAGCTGCTGGGAATACGATCCATTGCTTCGGTACGATGCACTTTCTTCTTAAGTCACTATTAGCCGTGCAAGACATTTTTTTCTCCACAAAAATCCTTCGATTTGGTATAACTTCCCTTTCAATGCAATAGGTGTTTTTTTTAACAAAGAATCACTGAACGTCGACCTCGTGTCACGACTTTTTTAAAAATGATAAAGCGAACAACAGTTACTTTTATTTTTAAGCGATAAAGACCTTATTTTGGTTACAGAGATCGATGATCCTGTTGCACTAATACGCTGCAAGGCAAGAGCTTGAAAATAAGGCTTATCATATAAGCACGCCACATATGGCCATTGTAATGCGCATTGGATTATAATTATCGATATCATTTCGTGGCTCGTTTCTCACGCCGGGCTGGGCGGGCTTGGATTTTTCGATGGTTTCCCTATTTAAGCCACTGTGCTACCGGTGGGGCACAGGCGAATGCGTGCAGTTTCCCTAAAGTCGGTCCATCGCCGCACTCAGTCTCCAGGCTGAAAAGTATACCGCCATACACTGAAATTATTCTGCCGAACTTAAACGTACTGATCAGCCTGGTGTCCCTTTCCGGTCGGTCTCCGACCGGACCCCCATTGAGACAGAAGTCTGTAAAGCGGGGTAATCAATAAAAAAAAAAAAAAAAAAAATTGACCTTCTGAGTCAGACAGCGAGAGTACTATCAAAACAGTCTGCTTATCAAAGCAATTAGTTTATTTATATTTTTGTCGACTCATGATAACTTAGATTGTAAATCGAGAGGAGAAAAATGTTATAACAAAGGTCATACATTGTTTTTAAAATTGTTTCGTGTTGCTAATCCTCTTAAAAACATTGACATATCTAAGTCCGACTTGAAATAAGCTGATTACTATAATGTTTCAGTAGCCTATTCGCCTAATTGCACGCCTCACAACGCGTGTGCGTGAAGGAATGCTCTACTCTCTATGTTTAAATTTAGATTTACACATACCCAATTAACTTAATTTTTTTCTGGTTTGAAAGTTCAAAAGCAACACCCAGGAAGATATGTAAACACATTGTCAAAAAAACGCTGAACACTACTCCAAAAAGTGGCTGATGCAGCAAAGTTTTCAACTACAAGAGGCTTTAAAGCTTGAGCTTCGTCCTTGGAAAACTAAAACAATCAAAGTATCCGCTGACTTATAACGTTTCATGACCGTACATTAGATCTGCTAAGGATGGACTAAATCATTTTGGACTCGAATTTGCTTACAAGTTAAATGTAAAGCTCGTAAAAGCTCCATCAGGCGAAGGAGCCATGGTTAAAAAAAACTCAGAGCAAACCGATTATTTCGGCCGAGGAATGAAAACAAGTTTTAATCCTAACTGCCAATTTGCATCGGCCTTGCAACCGTGATTATATTTTGCGTTCGTTGGTATCGATCATGCTCACTTTTTTAGATTATTTTTTATAGTAGCATTTGATATAATCACATTGTTTGAGCGAGCACGAACATAAAATATTTCATTCGAGAACAAGCATCGGAAATTTTGCTGCTGGCATATAAAAAGTCCAGTCAACCTATTTCATGCTTTATTACGAGCTTGTATTTCATCGTGATCAACGTGCGTTCGCTGTGCATAAATTAAATTTACTAAAAATGAATAACGTCGGGCAAAAATTTTACGAGATTAAGAAACGGATTTGGAAGAGAAGCGATGAAACTGCGGTAAATAAGGAAACCAAAAGCAAGGAAAGTTCTAATGAAAGACAAAAGTATGAATCCAGACAGTTAGAGACTGTAGCCCAGGCATCTACCAGCTCTAAAGGTACACCTCCACTTCATTCACGTCAGAACGACTCTAAAGATAAATCTTCATGTGATAAGACAGTGAAATGGAATATGGCGTCAAGGCAGACTTCTGCATATTTGGAATTCGAGACGGCCAAACGTCGTGACAGTTCAGCATCCAGAGTGACAGACAGTACTTCTATCTCTGAGTTATCTGACTAAGTTTACGCTCGGAATCATCTTATCGACTCTAAGCCAGTCAGCTGCTAAACCAGTTCGATATAAAGTGTCATATAGTGTCAATAATGTGTGCTCGATTTGTCTCGTAATTAAAAATTGTATATGATACGCTAATTATTGTTTTGTTTAATTAATAACCTTTACAATTTTACTTGTTTTTTCACCGGAATAGAGTCTATATCGCGTCCCTAGAGGTGAAAGGGCGTATAGTTAAGGTTAAATAGGGAATTGTGCTGAAAGGGCGAACAAAAAGTTTTTTTTTTTGCCATTTGGCTTGAAATTACCTAAAACGTAGAGATCTGTATACAAAAAAAAAATTCTTGGCATCCTAAAGGTAAAAGGGCGTATTTCAAGATATACGAAAAGTAATACTTAAAGGTAAAAGGACGCATAAAAAATTGTAGTTTTGATACTAAATGTTAAAAAATAGTTTTACAAAACAAGTTAAACTGAAATAACAGCCTCATATACAAAGTTTTATAAACAATAGAAAAATAAATTAACCAAAAACAAATTACGTAAAAATGAAGTAATACAAAATAACACAATGACAGATGATATTTATTACAGATGACATTAGTACTGTATCAATATTCTTTTTTTTGTATTCAAATTTAATAATAGGAACTGTACCGAAATGAACACGCTTATTTTTTTTTCTAATTTAACATAATTTCATTTTAATTTTTCATGTTTTTATTTCAAATTCTACAACAACTATTTTTAAAATAAAAAGGATTAAAACAATCTCGCGTACTTTATTGTTTTTTTGAATATGTTTTTTTTTTCAACTTAAAAAAGTGTACAGTTAAAGTTGTACACAGAAAGTTTTTTTTTTACATTTTGAGAGTGGGAATACGTTCTTTTAAAATTAAGGCTTACAATATGTCCTCTACTCGATTGGCAATAAAAATAAAAATTATGCGCCCTTTTACCTTTGCAAAGGTAAAAGGGCGCATAAGTTGGTATACGCCCTTTTACCTTTAGGGACGCGATATTTATCACCGAATTGGATACAAACCATGAAAGATCAACAGATCTTTGTTGAAAGGAATTTTTTATAACAAAAAAAAATCGAAATCAGGCTCATAACCTGTTTGTGAGGTTAATGTATCTGGAACAGAATAAAATAATCATACGATTCGCTCGGTGTTGTCCTTAAAAGACAGTCTTTATTAGCAAGTCAACCACATTCTTCCTTTATTACTTGCATCAGACAAAAAACATAAAAAGTAACTTATTATGTTTATTCTGTTTAGACATGTTATCTTTGAACAACTAATCTTTCAATAAGCTATAAATAACATAGAGTTAAACAATTTTGGACAAAAAAAAATGTGTGTGTATGCAGGTCACACACGGTAGAAGTGAAACTTCTGAAAAGTAGGCTACGAGAGACTGAGATAGGTATAAAGTATCAGAAGTATTAGGATAAATGTAAGGTGTATTTTTTCTCCGCTGATATTTGCGACTCCTTTCAGCACTAATTTTTGGCATAATCGTAAAATTAATTTATTAAGGAGATAAAAGTATTTACACAATTAAAAATGCATCAACAATCAACACTTGCTTAATATTAAAGCTGTCTTATACGCAGGCGCAAACATAAGTATTAAACACAAGGCACATACATATGAACAATGCTTAGAAGACAATAGTGGGAACGCTACGAAGCATCGCACAAAGAGGAGACCGAGAACGTGTAATGTATTCTATCTCATTATCTCGCTGGCTGAATCCTATACATTTATGTGTTTGTGTCTCTATCGTGACGCTTTTTTGTTTCATCGAGTTTCAAATCACAACGATTCTAAAGAAGTTTCACTTCAAAAAACAAGATAACACATACATACTTTTATTTGTATTAATGCAAATTAGATAGGATATTATTTAACAATGAAACCAATGATGAAATCTATATCAGTTTATTAAAGTCGTAAATAAATCACCAATACATTATACAAAACAATGTCTCACTTATGCTTGCACGCGTAATTATCAATCCATGTTATACAATACTCCGAAGGATATGATTCCTTGAGCTGATTAGACTCCTTACGCATCTAGATCTTATCTTTATAGAGTATCGTTTTAGCTGTCACTCCACCAATCGTAACAGAAGCATCTGTGAGTGATCCGTAACTTTTCTGATGTTCTTTAAGGGAGGTATACACGACACAGTCTAAAGTTGCCGATGGGTACGCCACCCACTCTCTAGGAATTATATGTACTTTTTTCGGTCGACAAGGTGGAGATCCCGGAGAAGATGAACACGTCAAATCACACTCTTTGGACATTTTGAAAACTTAAGAATTTGTTAAAGAGCTTCAAATATACGTCTGACCGTAATGAGTGAGTTTCTGTTTCGAAAATGCATAATCTTCTCTCAGGCCTTTATATTTGTGACCTAATTTATTCTGCGCCAGCGATTCATTATATAAGTGACTTTGACAAAGTCAAATTTATTTAAGTTAAAATTTATTTATTTAATTGAAATTATAAACAATTCGTCATAAGGCATTTGCAGTGTCGTAAAATAATATTTTACAAATGGTGATCGACCTCTTCTGTACAAGAATATCATTGTAAACTCTTCAGAATTTACAGAGCACACAACTTACACTTCACACGCACAAAAATAGCAAATAGTTGATGTAGGTCATGTTGGTAAAAATTTTACTTTACATTATACTTTATTTATAAATTATAAGTCTTATTGTTTTGATTGAACAATTAAAGTCGTAACACACGCACCGATTCAATTTCTTAGACACATAGGGAAGAAGTCCAAATCATAAGCATTATCAACAAGCATTTGTAATTATGCTTATTCAAAGTATCTAAACGGCTCGTTACCAGTGAATACGTCACTGACACTCAGCCTTTAGTAGGCGGTTATTAATTGGATACTATTTTAAGTTCAATTGATGATCGTAAAACGGGCAGGGAGTAGATAGTGACACTCATAACAATTGTTTTTTTATCATTATTTTGTTTTGAACGTATTTTCCGTGAACACACAAACTTAGATTACTGGAGTTTGCAACTTCAAAAAAAAGTAAAGACCTAATTTATAACAAATTCTTAAGGCGGACAAGTAGTAAGTCTTGCGAGTTTATTCAAATGAATGAAAACCAATTTCAAGTCATATCGGAAGAAAATCCTAACGAGTACTACACTATTCAGACCGACACTGCTTTCTGTGATTGTCTCGAAGGAAAAAGTGGTATATTCTGCATGCACCTTTGTGCCCTCGAACAGAAATCTAACATAGTGTTCAAAACCTCGCCACGCATAACCGAAAGCGACAAGATTGAGCTAGCAAAGATAGCACTCGGAACGCAAAATCTGCCAGAGTCATTCTTCAGCGACATGGTGCAGGTGCAGGATACTGTAGTCGAAGCCATTCCAAGCACGTCAACAGCTCCTGTATGTTTCAATAATGCTGATAGTACTGACGTTATAATATCGTGCATTGATAGTGCCGAAGTTATACAAAAATATGACGAAACATTAACAGAAATAAACTCTGAATTTTCCCGCATTACTGAGATAATGAAACAGAATTACACTCCCAATAAAATGATAATCCTTCGCAAATTCTGTAAAACTCTGTCGAACATAGAAACGGAGGAACAAGCTTTTGCATTTGCTACAGCAAAAACGAAAGCAATGCATTCAAAAAAAAATTAAAGTACAACCGACTGCAATTTCTAGACGCAAAGATAGAAATATATCAAAAGGCAATAGTCGTATTCAAAGTGGTCGTCCTGCTAACTCCGAAAGAGCCAGCAAGAAACGAGGACATTGTTTATCAAATAGTGTAAAAAGAAATGAACCTTGCGCTAAACAACACTAATGCTAATGTAACAATTCCAACTTAATAAATAAAGTAATTACGTATACAATTTATATTGATTTATTAAATTTTTTATTAATATTAAATTATTATAATTAGTCTACACTATACTTTTATAAACCTAAATAAATAAACCTAGAGTTTTAATAAATAATGTCATTATGTATACAATTTAAATTGTTTTATTAAATTTTTTATCAATATTAAATTATTATAATTAGTCTACACTATACTTTCATAGACCTACATAAGCAAACCTAGAGTTGATTGACTATATATATTTTACATAAAATTATAATTTCCATTAATAAAACTTACGCATTTTGTTTCGTTTCAAGTAGTTTCAACGCTGCTGCTGGCGCGTAACATACTTTGTCCTTTCAAAATAAGGCTTCATAAAAAGTTACGAGACGTGTTCTATTGCGGCTCAACTCATACAACGTTGGGCCATACACAGATAGTGGCTTTCGCGTCCGGGAGCGCTGACGGGAGCGCCGATCACCACGTGGACGACTCCTCGTTGTACGGTTCTCGACCTAGATCTATAAATACTTTCGGAAGCACGTTACGGTATAAAAAAGTTGTCTAGGAACGGCTCAAACTTTAGGCGCATGGAAAGATCCCGCTTCTGAATTATAGGGAATTCAGAAGGGAAACTTCAATAGCCTTATAAAATTATTTATTACAGAATAAACTTGATACAATGTTATCACGACGAAATTCTAAATGCAAAAGAGAGTTTAAAAGTCATTGCAACGGCTTTTATACTTTTTTAAATTTTCAAGTACCGCCAACTCACGACTCGATTACAAATAAAAAGGCGGTATCAAACGAAATCATAACCTGAGATAACATTTCAAATAGAATTGACTGTATAAATGAATCAAACAATAAGAAAACTAATCATTAAACCTTACTAGGCAACTTGGCGATCTCGAAAGTTAGGGACTTCAGGCACTGTTCAGCATTTTTATTCATAATTGAAAAAGCTATAAGAATAAAACATCTGCCTAAAAATGAAGCATCTTTTATGCCGGCCTTATTCGGCATTTATACACGATCAAAATTCGCCGCATGGAAATAAACAAATAAATATTCAGCCTGAGTGGCTGGCTAATTTAGTCCTTTGATGCAGGCATAATCCTTGAGATGACTCAGAATGCATCCCATACTCAGAATGTTGCTCCTTTTGACTGAGATATAAACACTCGATGCACTCAATTGATTTCATTTGGCAAGAAACCACTGTATACTCTGATCGCGTGAACAGGACATCCTCCCCACAGCAACAATGGAAATGGAAAAGATACCCTGTTTTGTTCCAACAAGTTGGACATACTACCCGTCTGTGTTTCTGGAACTGATGGTTTATAATCAGCTCTCGAGGTATTGGGAGGTGCATCAAACGCTAAACGGGGTTCAAATAGAATTAAATCAAGTGAAGGCTATCTCTGAGATGATTGATACCGCAGGAATAGTTTGGTTCAGAATGGTCGGCGACGTCAACGGCCAACTGCATCCAGATTTCTATATCCTGATATTCATTTAGAAGACAGAGTGATTGTGTGTATTTAAATGTGACGTTTAAGTGTTTAGGTTACGTTAATTTTAAGGATGTAAAAATGTGTCGTGTATAAAGAATATCATTGAGTTAAATGTGAAGAGAAATTTTCTAGTTCTTTATTTAATATCATTTGATGTGCACCCTTAAAAAAAATAGTAAAAGGTTTGACTCTAAAGGCCATCCCTACAACTTTCCCCTAATTTCAAAGGCAAAGCGGTCGTAATGTAGCTTTTTGTAACGTTTTTGAGTTCAAAAATACAATTTATCTATTATATTGAGCTCTTTGAGTTATAATTTCTAAAGCTCTGGTAAATTCCAAGACGTTATTTTCCGAGTTGAATAACAGGTTTACTTCTTCCCCCCGTTGAGACACTCTTCGGTTACTTTTACTGAACTCTGAACATTGCGGTCCAATGAGACTTCCTTTCATTCCTTTCGGCAGCTGCGAATTCTCAGTGACGTCATAGCTCGAGGTCATCGATTCTATGATCGAGCTATCGTTATCAGCAGGATTATGCATTTTACTTCACAGTTGCAACTGCCAGCTGTTATGACAAAATGTAAACTGAACTCGTGTAAAAGTGCAGTATTTATTTATACACATGCTACTAAAGGCGATTCGAAAACATGTGAATAAAGTATGCGATTTATCTTACACGGGTAAATATTAATTGCTGTTAAACAATATAAAGTAAGAGCTTGGTAAAAGTTTTATTTTTCTACGTAACTGCAGAGCACATGTGTTTACGTGCTGTCTTATCATTGCTATTAAACGTTATAGAAATATTCTTTACAATGTTGTTAATAAACAGTTTTGGACTCTTGCGTCTAAATCTGTGTTATTTTAGACCTTATCAGGTATCACAGAAACAGAGAAAAACAAAAAAAACATAGTTTTAATTAAATTATATGCATTGTTGGTGTGAAAATAAGTACTATCATCAGAAAAAGGGTTTTTATTTTTAAAACCAAAACATCAGTTACATGAATAATAATGTACAAAAATATTCTAAAAAGTGGAGTATAGTTTCTACGCAACTAGTAGTTTCATCCATCTACCTGAAATAAGGAAAAATATTATCATTATTAAAAGCAGGAATGTTAATTTGAATATGAATCATTTAATTATCTTGTGTTTCTTTTCAAGGAACCTTAAAAGAGCATCACTGCATTAGTAAATCGCGCCATTGGTTTGGAATGCACGACGAATTTTATTATGAGGCTAATAACCTCCAAGAAAGCTCTTATGCTTCAATTCGGCGTCGATAAATATGGAAACGATTCAACGATAACAAAATAAAGTTATATAATTCAGTTTACGAGACGTAGATCTACATAAAACTGGATAAGGTATTCGCTATTAGACGTCTACGTCGAACAGTGATTACTTACAGGCTTTGTCTATAGATATGTTGGGCTATCAGCCTTATTCATCATCAGGACTTACGTATTCTTCTATCCATAGAGGCAAGCTGCAAAAGTATTTTCATGTTAGTGACTTATTATGTCATTCGAAATGGTACAGCTGTACCGTATCTAAAAAAAACGTCGCTCAACATCTCTTGTAACGTTTGCTTTATCTATTTAATTTTATTTATCAATTATTTAGCATTAATTGAAAAGAAACGGGTCAATCGTAACTCAAACAACTGATAAGGCGGTATCATAAATAGACACTTACGAGAATAGCTGCGCTCGTAGTATACATAAAGGCTCTCTAACTCTGGCCCATAACGAGCTCTCCTGGGACGATTCAGGACCACTTCCGCTGGATTCCATAATCTCATTGTTGTTTTCATCCACTGGCAAAATTATGTCATAGACTTTACCTTCAATCACCTGTCTGAAATGGAAACAAATCAATTTACTTTCTGTTGAACTAAGATCTTTGTTTAAAAAATTATGAGACGTTACTTACTCTGTGGGCACCAATTCGAAGACGAATGGAAATCCATTGGGGTGGTTCCTGACCAACTGAGCCGGAACGTTGTTTAATCTGATGATGGGATTCGCTTTTTGACTGGTTTCTATTATTCTTCTTATGGACCTTTGTCGCCCCTTTACCTGTGAGAATATTGTTTACGCCTGGATAAATTATCTAACAGGTTATAGAACGACAAATATGATGCAAAAGTGAAATCATTTCTAAGATGATGAATCATTGATCGTGTAATGATGTTTTGACCTTTATCTACTTATGAACGTTATTTAGCTACTTATTTAGGTAAAATGTGACTGTGTCACTGGCATCGCATGAAAGGTCATGGGGGTGTGTATTTCCCCTACGATCGACTAGCTCCGGTCAGAGTGTGGACCTTTATATCCACACCCAGGTGTTTCACGGTGGGGCATGGACCTTGATATTCATACCCCGACGTCTCACTGGAATGTGGGCCTTGTTAACCAACCCCAGGGCGCCTTACTGCTTTGCAGTTACCTAGGGACGCATGGCATATTATTTTCCCTTAGGCCTGGTTTTATAGCGAGACACCTGCCGGACACGAGGGACTAAATCCCCCGCGAGGGCCTCCACCTTCCCCAATAGCCCTGCCCATTGACTCCTTCGTAAGTCGACCGCCCCTTCCGCCTAACTGGTATGCTTCTGCATGGTCGCAAGCTTGGACATATTGAGTCGCGCAAGGTGCCTGCCTGCAGTAGCTTTACAGCAGGGCAGCAGACTGGTATGCGTATAGGTTGCACGGGCAGTCCACTGGCTGTCTTTGCTTCATACAATCAGTTGGCGTTTTTTTGTACTATTGCAAAGAGGGTAGTGAAAGTTATAATTATGCATGGTCAGTTAATCATTTCACTATCAACGGTTCGACAAGCATTTATACATAAAGCACTTACCAGATCTTGCTGGTTTCTCCACGGGGTTGGAACTTAATACGAGTTTCCTCACCACTTTCGTGCACTTACGTTTTACGCGGGAATGTCGGTCGCGTGTCCCGCCACTCTGTTCAAACACGTCAAAAAGAGCAAGCTTAAGCATAGCAGTGTTGCAAACAGTAAAATTGATCTTCAAAATGACATGTAAAGTTCAACTTACCATGTTTACTGTGGCGTTTCGCGTACGACGCGACACTCCCAACGAGGAATGAAGTGGATTAGGTAAGCTGTACGAGTAGATGACGAGTCCACTCGCGGATTTTTTCCCTGGCTCGAATGGCTGCGTCTCTCTTCACCCCTACTTCACTGTTCTCTTCATCAGCGATTGCAGAACTCTCTGTCTCTGGTTGCTCAAGACAGGAGTTTTCTTCATTTGGCTGGACGTTTTCTAGAGGTTCGGCGGCCATCTCTTGGATTGGACTCATTACCACGTCGTCGTCGTTTTGATATTCACCACCTGGAGAAACGACTTCGAATTCTTGGTTTTTATCGTTTGTGCTCTCCGTTGATGTGGTATTGTTATTGCTGATAGAGTCAGAGCATGGTTCTGGGTCGATTGTGACCATGTCATGTTGTTCCACAGATTCTTTGTCCTGCTGCGGCTGAGCTGAAAGGATCTGGTCATCGTTTATTTCCAAGGGGTACAGATGGCCTATTGAGCGTGTAAGTATGTGATTTTCAGTTTTCACTTTCGCAACTCTGCACTCACCATCAGCACCCTTCAATAACTCCACTATCTTCCCAACCTTCCAGTTCAGGCGGTTCTTCGAATCTGACTGTATTTGAACTATGTCACCGATTTTAGGCGTGCGATCTGATTTGACTCTAGGTTGTTTAGGAGAATGTTGGTATCTCTCTCTGAGGCTGAAGAGATACTGCCCCACGAACATTCTTTTAAACTCGTCTAGGATCTGGAGGCCTCGTTTCCAACTCGCTATCAAATCGCGCTTAGGCACGCTACCATCACATGGGTTTTCTTCTGAAGCTGAATCTAGAGTTAAGCATTTACCCAGGCTGAGAAAGTCAGAGGGACGTAGTGTATGTGTTATCTCTGTCCCAACGCTGGTCAGTGGTCTTGTGTTCACGACTGTTTGTACTTCTTTTAATATTGTGTGAAGTGCACTGTCTTTGAGGAGTTGCTTCTCCAGTGTTCTTTTTAGGCAGTGCTTTACGAGCGCGACAAGGCGCTCGTAGAAGCCTCCATGCCAAGGAGCCAATTGAGGCATAAATTTCCACTGAATATTCTTCTCCACACAATATGATTTTGACATCACTTCAGAAGTTAGTTTGAAGTAGGTCGCATTATCTGAGTAGATCCGTTTTGGAACTCCATGAGTGGACATACATCTTCGGAGTGCTAGAAGGCATTCTTCAGCTGTGAGGTCTTTGACCATTTCTAGGTGAATAGCTCTGACTGTAAGGCACGTAAATAAAGCTACCCATCTCTTCTCCTTTCCATTTCTTGTGTCGACGTATAATGGCCCAAAGTAGTCTACACCCATATAAGTGAACGGCGCTTCGTAGTTTACCCTTTCAGGCGGCAGGGCCGGTGTTTGTGGCAACCGGTATGGACCACCAGCATGTCTCGCGCATTGTGGACACCTTTTGATAATTTTTTGCACTTGAACCTTGCCTTGAGGTATCCAATAAAGTTTGCGAATGAGGCTAAGTGTATGAGCGGCGCCGACGTGAAGGTTTTCTTCATGGGTTTTCTTTATTAGCTCACTTGTGAACTCGCTATCCTTAGGGAGCAATATTGGATGCTTCGTATCGTATTCCCATGTTGTGTTTGCCATGCGACCGCCGCATCTTAGTACTCCGTCAACATCTAGATACAGATCTAGGTTCCTTGATAAATGAGTTACTTTGCCTCTTACTTCCTCAGGAAAATGCTGCCTTTGGAGTCTTTTTATTCTCAATATGTTTTCATCCAGGGGTTCCATCTCAACATCGTATGGATGGGCGTCTTCTAAGGTTAAAGTGTCCTCTTCCATTGGTTCATCAACAGAAGTTCCTGGATGGGCAACTTCCAGGGGCTCCCCAACAGAAAAAAGAATGTGGCGGTTGCCAGGCCACGATGACTCTTCTAGTTTAAGAAAGTCGGGGCCACGCTGCCATAGGTCAATTTCATGCTGCCTTTCTTGTCTGGTGGCCACATCTGCTGGGTTAGTTTTTGTATTAACATACAGCATTTTCGTGTCTGGATGTTTTCGCTTTATCTCGTTGACTCTGTTGGCTTCAAACGGAGGCAACAGCTTGTCCGTCTTCATCCAACACAAGACGACCTGACTGTCTGTCCACAGGTACTGTTTCTGGATCGGTAGTTCCAGGTTTGTCTTCACATATGTGATAAGCCGACTTCCTATTAAGAAACCAAGTAGTTCTAAGCGGGGCGCCCTCAATTCAGTCTTGTCTTCCATGCGAGTCACGCGGGATTTTCCCATTACAAATGACACTGTACGTCCGTCTTTGTTTTGAGTCGCCAGATAGACAACAGCTGCATATGATTCCTTTGATGCATCTGAGAAACAATGCAGTTCATAGCTGGTGTCTACATTTGAGTCCACGGGCCCAATAAATCTTGGCAGTTCTACCTCTGTGACTGAGCTCAATTGAGTAAGAATATACTCTAGGTTACCTTTTAGGTCTTCAGGAAGCCTCTCGTCCCATTTTAACTTTCTTGCGCAGATGTTTTGAAAAAGTAACTTCATGGGCAATACCATGGGACACACAAATCCACATGGATCGTAAATACGGGCAAGAATTCGAAGAACTTCTCTTCTTGAGGCTTCTGGAGTCGTTAGAGTGAAGTGGCTGTCTGTAAGATTTAATTTTAAAGTATCTTTTTCAAGATTCCACATAAGGCCAAGCATCTTTACTTCCTGGTTCAGTGTTTTCGCTCTGTGTTGTTCAGGAATACTGTCCAAGAAATGTTTGTCATTGGTGACCCAGTCTCTTATATTCATTGATATTTGATCAAAGGTTGTTCTAGTTTGATCATAGATCTGTTTTGCTTCTAATGTTGAATCAGCACCGGTAACTAAGTTGTCCACATAGCACCTGTCTGCTATGATGTTTAGTAGCTCCTTATTTGATTGCGTTAGGTGGTGTCTAATCGTGGCGGTTAGTAGAAAAGGGCTTGAAATTATGCCAAATGGAACTCTGCAAAAGCGTAGATGCAGTAAGTTATCTTCTGTGGGTTCTTTTTTAGGATCCTTCAGCCACAGGAACCTAGTGACATCTCTGTCTTCAGTCTGAAGTCCGACTTGCAGAAAGGCCTTTTCTATATCTGCCATGATACCGATTCGCTTCGTTCGACATTTCAGGATTAATCCGGTTAAGTCCTCAAGCATGGATGGTCCGCTGTACAGACATTCATTAAGGCTTTTCCTTCCTGACAGTTTAGCTGATGCGTCATATACAATTCTGCCCTTTTTTCCTTGCTGTTTCACCATATGATGGGGAAGGTAATGAATGGGGTGGCTTTGATCTGCTGTGGATGATGAGTCACATTCTTCAATTATGCCAGAAATTTTCTGATCTCGTAGGATGTCATTATATTCACCCAAAGTCACCTCATCCAGCCTTTTAACTAGGCTCTTCAGTCTTCCATAGGCCAAACCGAAGTTAGAGGGCAGGTCCGGATTTTTCTCTATCCAAGGCCATTTGACTTCATATCGGCCATCCTGTGATTTAACAGTTTCATTGAAATGACACATTGCTTCTTCCTGTCTTGTTGCTTTGGGAGAGTCGGTAATCCCAATACTTTCAAGTGACCAAAGGAATTGTATGTCAATATTTCTTAAGGGAAGGTCTGGCTGTGTAAAATAGGGGCAGCTTGACTCATGACAGCGACAGTATGTAGTGACTGACAACGTGTTACATTGTTTTTCAACAATGCTACCGGATAAAATCCAACCAAAGTCAGTATCTATGAGATACAGGTTCGGAGAAACATTGATTTTATTTTCTCTAGTAAATGAGCAGATGTAGTCATTTCCGAGGAGTAAGTCTATGCCTTCACCGACTGAATCATCATCTGCTTTTATATCAACGTCTTGGTCAATGGTGGCAATAGGGACTTTGTCAGTTATACGAGGCACAATATTTACATGGACTTGTTTTGTTATGCCACGCTTTGTTTTTATGATGATATTAACAGAAGGACTTGATATTTCCTGTGGGTTTGTAGCTCCGAATGTATAAATAAGCAGCATATCTTCACGTTCAGCGGACAAGTCTAAAGATTGTGCAGCCTTCGTTGTGATGTAACTGCGTTGGCTGCCGCTGTCCAGAAGAACTCTACTGCGTTTTATTTTTTTGTTAGTTGGATTGCTTATTTCTGCTACCGCCGTCTGTAAGAATGTATTCCCTCTTATACAATTTGTTCTAACTATTGACACGTCATTACTGATATCTATAGTAATATTCTCACCATCTGACAGCACCTGGGGACACAATACTTGTATGTGATTGCCTTTGCACCGGAAGCAGGGTCGTTTTCGATTGCACTTCTCAGTCTCATGGTTGCGTCCCAAGCAATTGAGGCACCTGCCAGTCAGTTTTTGTTTCCTGGCTTCCACGGTAGTAAATTTTTTACAATCTGTGCTAAAGTGATTAGTCAGTTTGCAAAAGAGACATGGCCTTTTTGGTTTCTTTGCTGCCGGCTCTTCTGTTTTATTTCCATTCTTCCTTTTCCTTGTCCTTGGTTTATTTTCATTTTTTCGGCTTGTTTTTTCAATTTTTGGTACAGCGGCTAAAAGTGCCTCAGTGGTAGAGGTATTCGAATTGTCTCCTTCAGCCTTAGCGCTTCCCTCCAGCAACATAGACCGCTCCATTGCAGTGATTATCACATTTAAATTTTCTCTAATGAGAGCCATAGTAACGTTACCATCCTTACACATTATGTGAATTTCATGAATTAATTTTTCTGGGAATTTGCTCAAGATCATGGCTCTCAAATGGTTTCCATTAGGCTGCTCTCCTAATTTCTCCAGGATCCTGAGGTGCTGCTCAATGGAATCCAATGTAGTTCGACAGCTCTGACTTGTATATTGCGCCTTTTCTAATTTAGTTAGGGCACTGTAATGGGCATCAATCGCTAACTGCTGTGACCCGAATCGATTCCTTAACGTTTGCAATGCTATTGCATAATTCTCGTTAGTAGTGGCTAATCCGGCTATTGCTGCCCGAGCAGTTCCTTCCATACATCCCATAAGGTATGCCATTTTATCGGAATTAGAGATTTCTTTGCTGTCCACACTCGCTTCAAAGCGATCCCAAAATTCGCTCCAGTGTAAATGATCTCCGTGGAATTTTGGTAAATCTAGTTTTGGGAGTTTGGTGGTTTGATTTGACGAATTGGTTGAAACTTTACTTGAATTTAGGGTGACTAGGGCTGATTCTAGCTCTAGCACCAGATCTTCCGCTTTCATTTGCTCGTTTAACGCGTCATTTACGATTTCAGTGGGCTGCTCAGAATGAGCGATGAAATATTTTAATTCTTCGTCTAGCTTATTAAGGAGGCTTTTGAGTACATGGATACAGATTTTGGTTCGAGTTTCATCCATCCCGGACCCATATTCATCACTGACGCCTTTCACTTGGGCCGCAAGTCGATCACGGCGTGCCCGCAATCGTTGAAGTAAAGATTCTTCGTGTGAAGCCATGGCCTCTCGGGGACTTGCGGATCGTTGTCTGTAATGCAACGGGAGCAATATTTTCACGTTTTGTTCATTTGCGAATAGTTTTCTCAAGGGTCTAAGTTATTACAAACTTACAATTAGAAACTTACCCCAAAGTTGCAGAGACACCACAATTACACTTCACTATGATTAAACTTCACTTTTCACTAGACACACACTTTTGGTTTGTAAATAGCACGTTAATTGTACGAATCGCGATGATATTACAAGGTAATTACACTTTCCAATATTATTTGTCTGCGCGTGAGACCGAAAAGTCGCCATTAACTCCGACCGAAAACCATAGTCAAAGCACGCTTCGCCCTTTTTTTTTTCCAACGATAGTGTTCGACGACATCCGGTAACGATACTTTTAATTTATCCCATTCGGGAAAGGCAAAGGAAACTATGTCCATACAGCCATGCCTTCAGTGAAAAAAATCTCCTTTCTTCAACTTACCGGTATCGATACTTTCGAAATTTAATAAAGTTTTTTTTTTTTTTTTTTTTTTTTTTTTTTTTTAGTAATAAAGTCAATAGCTCATAAAAGCATAACAGAAGTATGTTTATAGTAACATAGATATATTAATCATAATGTAAACATGACAGTTTAAATATGAAACGTAAAAATCAATCATATCGATGTTTATCGATAAGGCTGCTGAAAGCACTTTTGACGTAAATCATAGACAATACTTTTAATAATTAAAAGTTCAATGCTGCCAACTGAAACGAAAATTGAACTCACGATCCGGTTAGAAAACCGGTAACACCCAACAAAAGGAAATGTGTGGATGCGCCTTTAGAAGCATTGACCTTTATTGCAAAAAATACAGGTCAATAACCGATTAGAGGGGATTTTGATCTGAGATAAGATAACCAGAACGAATCTGGCTTCTAATACCAATTCCCCAGCAAACCTCCACCAATTTTGTCGCCCCTTTACCTGTGAGAATATTGTTTACGCCTGGATAAATTATCTAACAGGTTATAGAACGACAAATATGATGCAAAAGTGAAATCATTTCTAAGATGATGAATCATTGATCGTGTAATGATGTTTTGACCTTTATCTACTTATGAACGTTATTTAGCTACTTATTTAGGTAAAATGTGACTGTGTCACTGGCATCGCATGAAAGGTCATGGGGGTGTGTATTTCCCCTACGATCGACTAGCTCCGGTCAGAGTGTGGACCTTTATATCCACACCCAGGTGTTTCACGGTGGGGCATGGACCTTGATATTCATACCCCGACGTCTCACTGGAATGTGGGCCTTGTTAACCAACCCCAGGGCGCCTTACTGCTTTGCAGTTACCTAGGGACGCATGGCATATTATTTTCCCTTAGGCCTGGTTTTATAGCGAGACACCTGCCGGACACGAGGGACTAAATCCCCCGCGAGGGCCTCCACCTTCCCCAATAGCCCTGCCCATTGACTCCTTCGTAAGTCGACCGCCCCTTCCGCCTAACTGGTATGCTTCTGCATGGTCGCAAGCTTGGACATATTGAGTCGCGCAAGGTGCCTGCCTGCAGTAGCTTTACAGCAGGGCAGCAGACTGGTATGCGTATAGGTTGCACGGGCAGTCCACTGGCTGTCTTTGCTTCATACAATCAGTTGGCGTTTTTTTGTACTATTGCAAAGAGGGTAGTGAAAGTTATAATTATGCATGGTCAGTTAATCATTTCACTATCAACGGTTCGACAAGCATTTATACATAAAGCACTTACCAGATCTTGCTGGTTTCTCCACGGGGTTGGAACTTAATACGAGTTTCCTCACCACTTTCGTGCACTTACGTTTTACGCGGGAATGTCGGTCGCGTGTCCCGCCACTCTGTTCAAACACGTCAAAAAGAGCAAGCTTAAGCATAGCAGTGTTGCAAACAGTAAAATTGATCTTCAAAATGACATGTAAAGTTCAACTTACCATGTTTACTGTGGCGTTTCGCGTACGACGCGACAGACCTTAAAACAAAATTTTCCGCCCGATAAATTGACCAGGTAAGAGGAACTAAAATGTCAGGCGCGAGTAGAATGTAAAGAATAGTCGCGTTCTGTTCTTCCATAGTTGGTGAAAATAAACGTCTAGACTCCGCAAGCTTAACTCTTGAAATAAATAAAATCTAGGAACAATCGGACTAATATCAATTTCAGGCCATGAATAGATGTAAAAGGTGAAAAAATTAAGTTAAGTGTGTGGTACATAAGACGTCATACGATAGGATTTTTATTTATAGGAAGCTTTAAGGAACTCAAATTAGGAACTGTGTGTTCAAAAACTAGTGGATTTAACTTATGTCCTTAAGATATAATTATTTGGAAACTTTAAAAGTAAGTATGAATGGACAGTAACACTTACAGTAATCGATTTAACGATAAGAAGCTTTTTTTTAGAGCAGTCAGATTCCTACAAAAATATGTATTGTTCATTTCATAATGCTCATTATTTGGCATCATTTCGCTCATCTTCCTAGCAACCAATTTTTCAGTGTTGAAAGTAAAAAAAAAAATAGTCCTGATTTATGACACTCTTTAGTATTTATCTCGTAAGTATCTCAAAAGACCCGCAATTGTTAGATTTTATGAATTGAAAATCAACTCAGTTGACAGCTTCTGAAAAGTCATGAATGTCTACGAGAAGTTTCTATTATCGGACTCTTAGACTCTTATAAGTAATTCAGTGAAGATCATATGAGCTAGTTCAAAACGTCATATTAGCCATAGCGATGTACAGACGAAAATGCTACAAACGCGACGTATGTCCTTGGACCATACCATAATACTTGGATTTTTGTCGTAGCAAGCCAAGACAACAAAGAAAACTTAACTTAGGTCAACACCCGAAATATTGCTCACAAAAGTCGCTAACCCTGAATCAAGTAAAAAAAATAAAAATTAATCGTTCTATTCAATCTCTGCAGAAAAATGCATGGACCTAAAAATAATTTTCAACGATGTTAGGTTAATGGACGCGATATACTTGATTTAACCATACCTTAATAAATTTTACGATGACGTTTACATCCTCAGTGGTGGTCGTTGCCTCGTTCTTTGTTGACTAAGATAAGTTAAAGGCCTTCTGTGTCAATGATTCGTTGGATAATTATTGTAAATATTAGACAAAACCGGTCTGCTACAGCACATTATTATCTTGTGTAAACAAATAGTTATGAATGAAACGTTTTTCGGCGCACGCCGCGTGACGTACCGCCTAAGCATCGTAACCTTGGCATCTGCAGATGTTTTGATGCTAATGTGCCGAAATGTTGCATAATTGCATCGATTTATGTATTGTACTCTTATGCAATATTCTCAAGTACAAATCGGTCAACACTTACATTAAGATAAGACGTCGCATCGGTTAGTATGTTTATCTTTCGATGCCAGTTTTAAATTTTCTCCAATTTTATTGAACTCTAAAACTATTTTTAGAAATGCAATAAATAATTTACTGTCTTCATTTTCATAAACTTAACATAAAAGTAAGTGTTGACGTTTTAATGCATCGTATAAGATACAAACAAATTAAGTATGATGTATCAACGTATTAGTATGAATAATAATAAAGTATTTTCATTCGTGCCTTTCACAACAAACGGAATAAATTATGGTTTAACGAACTTGGCTTGTTTATTGATCAGTTTAATTTAATGTTCAGTTATATTTCACTTGGATTCAGGGCAAGACGCTTGCAGCAACGTCGTAAGTTATGGAGGAAAACGGAATTAAAAACGTCAATGAGTTTTTTGAGCCGACTAACCGCACAGGCGATGCTTTTCATTACATCTGCCGTGTAGGGAATGTGGAAGAGTTAATGGAAGCTCTAGAAACCCTGCGATGCCGGGACGTATTGTTCCAGCATGACTTCGGTGGTAGACAACCGATTCATGCAGTGGCTGAGTGTGACCAGGTGAACGCTATATCAAAAATCGAAGTACTTTTGATAATGGGCGCTGATATAAATGCAAAGGAACTTGTAATGGGCAATACGTTGCTTCACATTGCGGTGTCTACTAAAAATTACCTGTTGGCCGAATGGATTTGCAAAAAGCCCGATGCTAATCTGGGAGCGATAAACTTTCAGCACAAGACCGCCTATCAAGTTGCTTGTCGAATTGGGGATCTCAGGATGATGGAGCTTTTGAGGACTAACGGCGCGGTGTGCGACGATCCTGACGAAACAATTGAAACTATTGATTAATCTTTGAGGTAATTGTCAGTGATTTTTGGCTTCGGTAGGATGAACAAAATACCTGATAATGTTAATCTGTGGCAAATTTAAATAAACACTTATGACTTTCACATGAACCTCTGTTATCATACACCAAAACATATATAACGAACGACCTCTCAGATAATTATTCATTTGCATTATTACAGTCAAACTAGGATCATCAGTGACATGTTCAAGCGAAAAATATTCATCACTGGAGCCAAAAATGAACAAAGCGAAAATCTGTTTCACTACCTGTGCCGCAGCGGTGACGTAAGTGAATTATTATTCCTGCATGATATAATCAACGACGAAAACAGGCACTACTTGTGGAAATATAATAAAAAACGGCAACAATGCGTCCATATCGTCGCTTCCAAGCACCAAGACACCGTAGAAAAGTTTAAGCTACTGGTACTATGGGGTGCAGACATCAATGCAAAGGAATTGGAGAAGGGCGACACAGCTTTGCACATCGCAGTGAGGGTTAAAAATTACACGTTGGTAGAATGGCTGTGTCAGCAGCCTAATATCATAAAGGAAGCCTTGAATAATGATTGCATGACGGCATATCACATCGCTTTTTTCAACAGAGACGACAAAATGATGGACATCTTGACAGGGGCATGTCACTTCTATACTTCATGAATTTGTATGGAAAAAATCCTCGACCAACTCATTCAAAATATTTTAGGGACACTTCGCTAGATGGTGCTAGATGCATTCCAGTCTTTTTTAATAATGGTCACCCTTGTACTTCTGCTTCAGAAAAACGTTCCCTCTTACGCAGTAATTTCGGTTTTACGATACTACAGAAGGTGATATTAGAAATTGTAGAATATTGATTCTGAGTTTTTTTGTAAACTAAATATTATTTGCAGCAATAAAATTTAAATAAAGCTTTCAAAAATATTAAAAAGTCTTAACAATAGAAGTCTAATCATTTTTTTTCGTAGAACGGAACATATTTGATTTTGACAGTTCTAACTTGTCAAAAAAGAAAAATCCGTTACCTTGTTTCGGCACTTTCGGTTTGTTTTCGGTGTTTTGTTTGAGTTTGTTTGGTGTTTTGAATGCTTTTCCTGGATTTTTTAAGACGACCCCGGCTACCCTTACGGACTCCGATCTTTGCATTACTTCTGACCCTCGCACTCCTCTTGGTATTCCGATATTGCTTTACGATTTGGATAATTATGGCTTCTCAGAAAAAGTGCTGCGTCCCGAACTGCACAGTCACCCGTAAGTACCCGTTCACGTTATCCAAATATATTATATATATGCCGATCATTCAAATGTGTAATGTTTCTTTCTAAAGAAAAAGAAATTTTGGTAGTTACCATACCTACCTATTTCGACGCCCCATGATCCGCCAAACCGACCGACACTTCGGTCAGTGGGTCATTTTCACTTTGCTCGAGTCATATTTTTTTTTTTTTATTAAAAGTTGTACTTATTTTTAGGTGACAGCAAAATCACAATGCACTGTTTTCCTCATCCAGCCAAGGACCCTGATCGCTTTCGATTGTGGGTATATGCTATTGGAGGAAGCATTTTACAGATGGACAATGAGCATATCCATAAACATGGAAGAGTGTGTCACAACCACTTTGAATCAAAGTTTCACACATGGACCAAAACCTTAAGCCCTGCGGCTGTTCCCACTTTGAATTTGCCAGGTAAATACTTGTTGAAATCATGTCTCTTGGAATAATATGAATATTTTGTATATACAAAAAAATTGAGAAGTATAAGAATCTCTTGCCCGCAACTTAATCCATGTGGGCTTGTAGAGCTCTATCTTATATATAAAATTCTCGTGTCACAATGTTCGTTCCCGTACTCCTCCAAAACGGCTTGACCGATTCTCATGAAATTTTGTGAGCATATTGAGTAGGTCTGAGAATCGACCAACATCTATTTTTCAATACCCAATTCCCACGGGAACGATAATAACAGAAACCTACCTCAAAAACTACTGGACCGATATTGATGAAATTGGGTACACAGATAGACTAAACATTTCGGAGTAACATAAGCTACATAATTTTCCCAAATTCCCACGGGAACGGTTATTACTTAAACCTACGAATAATGTGTTTACTAATTTCGACGACTTAAGTATAACTGGCATAGCTCAGTCGTTTAAGCGTTGGACTTATAAACCAAGGGTCCAGGGGTTCGAGTCTCCGGGCGGGCATATTTTTTTTCTTTTTTTTAAATAAGTTCGTCTTCGAGCGGGCGACTTTTGATTTTTTTTTCAACGTCTCTTTTTCTTGGCAGGCAACTTTTTGTTTTTTCTTTAAATTTTATAATTTTCTTTAAATTAAGTTTTTTCGTTTTCTTTTTTCAACAAGTTCCTCTTCGGGCCGACTTTTTGTTTTTTATTTAAATTTTATAATTTTCTTTGAATTAAGTTTTTTTCGTTTTTGTGATAGAGTAGTATTTGAAATAACATAGGCTACATAATTGACATAAAAGGATTTTAAAGCTATTGTAACCAGTCTTGAAAGAAGACGCCCTGGTGATATAAGATGGCGCCTCCGTCCATACATTAATCCGAAAAGACGAATTATAAAGAGTGGTACATGGGATTGAAACCACGACCCTCTGGAAACAGGTCCGGTTTAATTTCGAGAATATGTTTAAATGTTTGGATGTTTGTTTCAAGACTGCTTGACCGATTTTGATGAAAATTTGCAGTAATATAGATTGGACCCCAGAATAACATATAGGCTACTTTTTATCCCACTGCTGGGCATAATCTGTAGTCCACGCGGGCGGAGCCGCGGGCGAAAAGCTAGTTATATTGTAAAATCTTTTCTTAGCAGATGCCTACATCACTGCAACAGTAGTTTCTAGCAGTGCAGTGATCGTTCTAGAATGACAACTCATTAAAATATGTTTTATAACTAGTTATTACCCTTGTTTTAGATGTTCTGCAAAAAACCATTTCAACAGCTAATCTTGCTAAAAAAACAACAATAAAGAAGGATTTGTCTGTTCAAGAAGATGTGCAACCTTCTACTTCATCAACTGGTGAGTTCCAAATAAAGCATTACAGGGTGTCCAATGTATACATTAAAAGATGCTAAAACAAAGTGTGATGTATTTCTATTTTCTGCATTTTTGGAATGTTGCATGGGTGTGTTAGTGTACTGTAAATTTAAATTGGCACCTTAGACAAATTTGTGGAAATTGAGAAAATTTGTGAAAACATCAAAATTTCAGGACTTTTTTCACAATTTTTTCTCTACGGACAAAACTATTCATTTTTCACAAACAATGTCTTTTATTCGTATAAACTGTATTAATTTACCTACAAATTGAGCCTTATACTTGTCAGTATATGAATATTTATGATAATGACAATTTAATAATGAATGTTTAATGATATATTTAATTAATTAATTTAATTAAGTATTATTTAAATTTCATATTTTTATATTTAAATGATTTTAAGATTCTCGCAGTTATTTTTACTAGTCTATGGATCCTCATCGTTCGACTGTTCATGGTAACAAAACAATGCATTACAATATATTTATAGCTAGTTTTTTATTTTTTTAAGGAATTCTTCAAGAACCACTTCCAAAAACCAATCTCATTAAAGAAATAACAATAAACAAGGATGTGTCTGTACAAGAAGATGTGCCACCTTCTACATCATCAACTGGTGAGTTGAAAATAATATTTTACCTTTTTTATTAATTTAGTAGGTGGTCTGAATTAGGATAAGCCTACACTCAGCAGTGGGACAAAAACAGCTTTAAAAAAATTCATTTTAGACAAATGATGTTATACATACACAAAACAAATATGTAGGAAACTTAATGTCTTAGAGCATTTTCTTATCGGTTAAAATTTTATTTCAACCATACCTAATACCAGCATCGGGTCATAATCGTAGAACCATAAATTAAATTGGCAAATGACAAAAAATAAATATAATATGTGAAGTTTAATTTTACATTATAAAGGGTCATATTTGTCATATAACATTGTTTTTTTTGTAACATTTCTCTCCCTAAAACACAACCGGTTAGTGGCCGGTAAAATATATTACCACCATTCATCTTTCCGGTGATTCTAGTGATCGGTTAATAATATTACCATCCCATACCGCTCATGCCCCATGGCGAAAGGTTTGGGAATTGTATTAACCCTATTTTTCCTGCCATCTGGCGACTGGTTGAGAATATCACCACCCCTATATCATTCCGCGGGTATCAAGAGGTTTTTGTCCTAATAAGACTCTACCGGTTAGTGGCCGGTAAAATATATTACCACCACTCATCTTTCCGGTGATTTTGGTGATCGGTTGATAATATTACCACCCCATACCTTTCATGCCCCCTGGTGATAGGTTTGGGAATTGTACCATCCCTATTTTTCATACCTTCTGACGACTGGTTAAGAATATCACCACCCCTATATCATTCTGTGGGTATCAAGAGGGGTGAAAGTTTTTGATTTCTTTATCGAACTTTAAGCTCGAGTGATACATACTTAGTGCTTTATATGAAAGTTTTCTCTATTTTCCAGGGCCTAAAAATCATCCTCAGATAAAAACAGCCAAACAGCCTATTTTCTGTTCTGTAAATCTTATTAAAATACAAATTTATAAATAAATTATTTGTTCAGCGCCGACGTCAAAAAATATTGTTCCTCTCTATTTTATCACATTTTGCTATGAATATATTTCTACATTACCTGTAACCACTGTGATTATATGTAGCTTTATAAAGTTATTTCACCCTTTTTGAAGGCGGGTCAATTTTTTTGTTAAAAATATTTTTTCATATCTCAAATTACTTTCATCAATTAAAATGTTTTCATTGCATTATTTTCAGCAACTGAACTCAAGAAATCTGCTGCTTTTTTGCCTCATTCATCCCTATTTAAGTCAAAGAAAACAGCTACCATCTCAAGTAAGTTTATATCAGGTTTTTTTATGTGCCAAGTTGTTTAATTTGGATATCATACCGAAATATCATAATATACATTTCCATGCACTTTTCACCTCAACGTTCTCTCTTATTTGCTTGAAATAGCTCCATCTAGATCCACCCCTACCTCTTTCATCTTTCCTTTTAAGTATGATATTTTTTATGAAGTTGTTGATCAAGTTCGCCTTTCTTTAACTTATTCCAGCACATCTAAATTTGTTTTTTTCTCAGTTAAACTTATTTTTATGACTATCCTCTAGCACCACGGCTCAAATACTTTTCAATGTTCTCCATCTCGGTCACTTTTTCAAAGAAAATATTTTGATCCTATCCTGTTGAAAATTTGTTATTTCCATGCTAATCCTTACCATTTTTTTTTCCAGCAAATAAAAGCGATTCTGACAGTGTCAAGAAACTACAAAAATTGGTGTCACAGTTGACGAAAAAGAACAATAGCTACGCTGCTCGGCTTAAAAAAGCACGCAATCTGTCTGAAAATAAAACTTTTCAAGATTGCCTGAAAAAATTTACAACTTTGGCAGCCATATTCACAGTTATGCAATTCCGTGAATTTAAAAAACCTATAATGGGCCGGCGATTCACTTTTGACGAAAAAATGATGGCTGTAAGCCTTTACAAGCAAGGCCCAAGAGCTTACAGATGGCTCAGAAAAATATTTGTTTTGCCCTCACCTTACACTTTAAACAGAGTGATCGCAAAAGCTGAACTTAAGCCAGGTATAAATTCAAATATATTCAAGCAACTGAAGGAAAAAGCAAGAAAGATGTCAGATGATGATAAACTATGTATTCTGCTGTTTGACGAAATCTCGATTAGCCCTCATCTTGATTATAATAAAAGAAAAGATATTGTTACGGGTTTTGTGACAAATGGGATCGCAACAAAACGTCAAATTGCAAACCATGCTTTGGTCTTTATGCTGAGAGGAGTGTTAAAAAATTATAAACAGCCCATAGCGTACACATTCTGCCAAGGGAGCACACCAGCAATTGAACTAAAGTTGCTAATTAAAAAAATTATAACTGAACTGCAGGGTTGTGGATTTATATTTCTTGCAACTGTTTGTGATCAGGGCACAACTGTAGGTTTTACTTGTTTTTAGGCAATTAAATTAAATTAATCACTGATTTTAAATGGTTTTATTCTTAACACATCGTTCGTTCTGACATTCCAACATGGCGCCACCTACACTATTTCTTAACTAACTAGATCTACTTTTTTAATTCAAAACAGAGGCACAGGATTTATCAACTAAACTGCCATATTTAACATTCTCCCTTAATTTTAAAATCCTTTTAAAATTACATATTAAAAAAAATATTCTAACGTTAAACAATTTTTCAAACAAAAAAAACTTATTTTCCTTTTTTAACTAAACAAAAAAAAACACTTTTCCTTATCTTAATTAAACATAATTCTTAGTCTTAATTAAACATAATTTTTTTACAAAACTTCTTGAATTTTATATTGTCCAAAGGTTTGGTGAAAATGTCCGCACACTGTTCATCGGTGGGAATATATTTTAACACTATTTCACCTGCTAAAACTTTTTCGTGCATGAACTTGTAACGCACGTCTATATGCTTTGAACGTCTATTATGAACACCAGTATTTATTAGTTTTATTGCACTTTGATTGTCCACATAAAAGTTCACAGATAACTTGTCACTTATTAGTTCTTCAATTAACGTTTTGATATACATAACTTCTTTGCAACATTCAGCTGCTGATATGTATTCAGCCTCACAGCTGGAAAGCGCTACAATGGGTTGCCTTCTAGTAGACCATTGTATGGGTCCGCCACAGTACTTTATTAAGTAGCCTGATGTGCTACGTCTGGTTTCTAGGTCTCCTGCATAGTCGGAGTCACTATATGCTTCAAGTTTCAGGATATCAGAGTCAGCAGAATAGCCTATCTTGAGGTCTCTGTGACCATTTAGGTAGTGTAAGGTTCTTTTAATATTATTTATGTCTTCTTTTTCAGGATTTTCCATGTTCCTGCTCTCGTAATTGACAGCATAAGTCAGGTCTGGTCGAGTTTTTCTGCATAAATACATCAGTGAACCCACAGCTTCTCTGTAGGGAAACTTCCTGTTATCTTTTTCTTCTTTTCCTTCAATTTTTCTTTCATTTTTCAGGATTGGCGTGTTGCAGGATTTAGAATTCTCCATGTTAAATTTCTTTAGTATATTCAGTGCAAATTCTCCCTGTCCCAGTTTTATGTCTTTTCCGTCTTGCTTTTCTATATATATTCCAATAAAACTTTCTGGATTTTCTTCACAAGTCATATCAAAATGTTTTTTCAGCTTTTCTATCAATGAGTTCATTTCTTTTATATTTTTTCCTATGATTAGTCCATCATCTACATAAATACCCATTATCAGTTGACCATTTTTCGATTTGAAAATGCAGGGATCAGAGTTCAGCTGCTCAAGACCATATTGTTTTAGTATAGTTGTAAATTTTTCGTTCCATCTTTGTGGAGATTGTTTTAAACCGTATAAGGCTTTTTTCAGTTTGCATATCTTTTCTTTAGTTTCTTCTGTCTTGTATCCTTCCGGTATCTTCATAAATATATCTTCTTTTAGTTCACCATATAGGAACGCTGTTTTCACATCTAGTTTCATCATATTAAAACGTTTTTTAGTAGCTAAAGCCAATAATATTCTTATAGATGAATCATTTATTACGGGACTAAATGTTTCCTCATAGTCTATTTCTCCTTTTTGTTCACATCCCCTTACTACAAGTCTTGCTTTGTATGTTCCATTATTTTTTACTTTTAGTAGCCATCTGTTGCTTAATATTTCTTTCCCTTTTGCCTCCTTTTCATCAACAAATTCCCGTACTTTGTTGTCTTTTAGGGATTTCTTTTCAGAATTTATAGCTTGAAGCCACTCTTCTTTTTCTTCTCCTGATACTGCTTGTTTGTATGTCAGCATAACATAATCATAAAATTTTCTCGGTGGTCTTCTATTTCTTTTGGGTCTTTGGTTCGGTTCTTCTTCATTTTCTGTTTTTTTTTCTTTTCTTTCTGTTCTATTTTCTTCTTCTGTGGTATTTTCTTTTTCTGTTCTTTTTTCATTTTCTAGTATTTTTTCGTTTTCAGTTTCTTTTTCACTTTGTAATTTTTCATCTTCTTTGTTAATTTTTTCTTCTTCATTAATTATTTTCACTTCTTCATCGTTTTGTTCTTCTAGGTTTCTATTTATTACTGGTATTTCTTTGTCATTAGTTTTAGTGAATTTTACATCTCTTCGTGTAACAATTTTATTTCCGTTCCAGAGTTTATAACCTGTAGGTGCATAACCAACCAGGATCAGCTTCTCAGATCTTTCTTCTAATTTTTTTAGTGGTGTTAATTTCTTGCTGTATACTTCTGTACCAAATAATCTTAGGTTTGTCACATTCGGTTTTCTTCCTGACCATTTTTCAGTTGGAGTTTCAGAGTTACCTTCTTTTGGGATACGGTTCATCAGGTAAGTACCAGTTTTAGCCGCTTCTCCCCACATGTCTTTATGTAATCCGGATTCAAACAATAAAGCTCTAATTTTTTCTAGTAGAGAACGGTTGAACCTTTTAGCTTTTCCATTCAACTGCGGAGTGTAGGGTATAGTGTAATCAAGTTTTATTCCTCTCTGGGTACACCATTCCTTCAGCTCACGGCTAGTGTATTCTCCTCCGTTGTCGCATCTGATAATATTTACTTGTTTCTTTGTGTATCTTTCTGTTTGTTGTACATATTGTTTCAGGTAAGTAAATACTTCGCTCTTATTGGTCAGTAGGTATATTTCTGTATAGTCTGTTAAGTCATCAATAAATGTAAGTATATATCTCTTATTATCCCAAGTAGTAGGTGTTATCGGGCCACATACATCTGTGTGTATTATTTGTAATTTTTCTGTACTTTTCTGTCTGGTATGGAATGGCAATCTGACCTGTTTAGACTTTTGACACACATCACAAGTGGTGGGAAGTGCATCTATTTCTTCTTTTGTTAAATTTATTCCTTCAACAGTTTTAATTATATTATTTAAAGTTTCTTTTCCGGGATGTCCAAAAATTTTATGCCATTCAAGGGCTTTGTTTTCATTTTTATTTAAGAAAAATGCATTTTCATTAGTTACTGTTTTCAAGTCTATGCTGTATAATTCTTTAGAGTTCTTCTTTCCTTGAAGTATGATCTGGTTATTTTTCTTAATTTTGACATCATTTTTTGTAAATATAACCTCTGCATTTTTTTCAGTCATAGCCGATACTGATATTAAGTTCTTTTGTTAATTTGGTACCAGTAACACATTCTCAAATTTGCAGTTATTTGCTTCTATAGCCCCTTTCTTTTCTGACATGATTTGATGATTTTTTTCGGCAGTTTGAATCGAAATTTTGCATTTTTTTTCATTAAATATTATCTCCTCTCTATCAGTCATATGAGACGTGCATCCCGAGTCAATAATAAACTCTGTAGACTTGTCTGTGTGATCTAATGTAAGCAAAGCAATTTTTTCTTCTTGGTTCTTTCTAAAAAAACAGTCTTTCTCTTGATGATTCGTTTTTTTGCAGATATTGCATTGCGTTGTTTTGAAAAAACAATTTTTTTCGAAGTGGTTTGTCTTCTTGCAGATAGAACAAGGTTTTTTGAAAATTTTATTATCTTTCTTTTTCTTCTTGTCACACTGTGCCGATAAGTGCTTATCGCTTTTACAAATAAAGCATTTTTTGTTGCTTGTACTTGCCTTGAATGCATCGGCATTTTGAGTTTCTTCAAATTTTTGATTAATTCTTTTTTCTTCTGTTAACAGCCTTGAAATTAAATTGTTTTTAGTTTGTTCAGTTTTAGGAGTAGACTCCCAAGCAGTCACAAATGATGAATATTGATCTGCAGGCAGTGTCGAGAGGATTTTGGAGATTAACATGCAGTCATTTATCTTTTCTTCCAAACTATTAAGTTGAAAAGCCAAGTTCTCCAGTTTACTTACATGATATGTCATGTCCTTACTTTTGTTATACGTGTATTGAAAAAAATCCTGTAATAACTGACACTTTTTATTTTCTGATGATTTCTCAAAGATGAAGCATAGTTTCTTAAACATTTCCTTAGCAGTTTTGCATGACATGATCAACGGTATGTATTTTGTTGAAATGGAGTTCACGATGATTTTTTTTGTTTGCGCATCCTTTTTCACATCCTTTTTTTCTTCTTCTTTTTAACTGGGTTCTTCTACGAGCCGATCATACAGATCATGACTTTGTAACACGATTTCTAGTTGGAACCGCCATGTGGCGAACGTTTCTTCGCCCTCTAGTTTTTGTATGTTGTCGTCGATCTTGTCTTTTTCCATGTTGTTTTTATGTTTTTTTTAACCACGGATCTCTGCTACCATGTAGGTTTTACTTGTTTTTAGGCAATTAAATTAAATTAATCACTGATTTTAAATGGTTTTATTCTTAACACATCGTTCGTTCTGACATTCCAACATGGCGCCACCTACACTATTTCTTAACTAACTAGATCTACTTTTTTAATTCAAAACAGAGGCACAGGATTTATCAACTAAACTGCCATATTTAACAACAACAAATGTCAGTTCCATCAAACAATTGATTGAAGAGACAAAAGAAAAATACATACGTATAAATCAAACCCATAGAAGGGAAACTTTCGAAATTGGAAATCAGGAAATTATTCCTTTATTTGACCCTCCTCACCTGATTAAAGGGATTCGCAACAATTTGCTAACAAAAAATTTAAAATGTAAAATAAATGGTGCTTTAAAAACAGCCAAATGGGACCACATTTTGCATTTATATAATGAGAATCCTGCATACAAGGGTATTCGACTAATCAAAAATTTTAGCGAAGTTCATGTAAGACCCAAGAAAATCAACAAAATGAAAGTCAAATATGCAACTCAGATTTTTAGTAAAACAGTGGCTATTAATATGGGATATTTAGCAGGTGAGTTTTATTTTTAATAAAAACATAAAAAATAAATATTATTTATTTCACATTGGATGTAAAGTCAAGTTCGAATACTTACTGGGAAAAGTCAGTGAATGAACAGAATTGGAATTTTTATTAAATATTTTAGTAAAACAACATGTACTTACTCATGTTGTTAAAATAAGTTTTCCCAATTATTTTCTCTTGAATCAATTTTAATCGATTCTTTGGTTAAAAAAGGAAGGATGTTGCAACAAAAAAAATCTTTTATATTAAACCTGCATTCGATACAGTACAGATAATTATCATTTAGTTTAGTGACCAACCCATGGCAAAAGTAATAAAAAGTATCTCGACAAATACCTTCTTTGAGGTCTCCATGTGCAACTTCCAGGTTGGCTTGTTTATTTTTTTTTTTAAATGTAATATGTTTGTTTTTTCAGACAAGGGAATCATACCTGAAGAAGCAAAGGAAACTGCAGACATTCTTCTCTTCTTTGACGATCTTTTTGACTCCATGAATGGCAGCTATCATAATTCAAATAAAAAAAAGAAAGATTTGCTAGGTCCCGTAACACCTAAATCGAGGCATGCAGAGATTTGGTCTCAAGGAAAAAAAGTTTTAAGGACCATGAAGTTTATAACTGAAAATAAGGTAGGAAGGGTGCCAACAATAAATAATTGGATTAAAACATTAGACAATTTAGAATACCTAAAGAAAATTTTATTTGATAAATATCAAATAAAGTCATTTTGGATGAGGCACTTCAACCAAGATCCCTTGGAGAATTTCTTTGGCTGCATACGCAGCCATGGATATAGAAACAACGCATCAAGCCCTTCAGGTTTTGAATCTGCATTTGCATCTTTATTAGTGACAAATATTAGTTCAAACTCCAAGGGATCAAATTGCGAAAACGATTTTTGTAAATCTTTCAAAACAATGAAAAAATTGTTCGAGGAAAGAAAAGAAGTGCCTCATCCAAATCCAGACATAGAAATAAATAGCAACGATTTATGTATAGAAATTACAGAATTTCAGATTTAAAAAAAAAATCCAAAAATTTTCGCAGAGCTGAGTTATGTCTGTGGATACATTTTAAGACAAGCAAAAAAAAATATTTAAGAAATGTCATGAGTGCCTAACTTTAACAGACGAAGAAAAAACCAACGAATATATAAACAGGAGAGAATATTATAAAACAAAAAATTTAATGTATCCATCTGACGATTTAATAAAATTTTTTTCAGATTTACAAGACATTGTAACAAATATTTTAGAAAACAGAAGCCACATATCGTATTTAAAACTTTATTGTAAAACTATAATTTCTGCAATTGTAGATATGGAAGTTTTTAAATGTAAGGAACACAAAGATAGATTGATTGATTTTTTTATTGATTTGACTTGCAATTTTTTCATTTTTAACTGGTGCCGAGATGTAAATAAATTGTTAAATGGCACCAAAATTGATGCAAACAATAAAGACGATGTACAAAAAATGGCTGTAAAACTTTACAACAGCAACAAGAAAAAAAAGAAGAAATAAAAATAATACAAATTGACTTTTTTTTTCTTTTACAAACCCTTCACTTCACATACCTAATTGCTTGAATTACATATAAATTCTATCTGCGATATTTACTTTTGATGCTATGATGTAAATTTTGCATTTGCAGATAGAATTTATATGTAATTCAAGCAAATTGAATAATAGTAAAAAATAATATTATAAGGCAGTAAACATCATCGTTCTATAGTTGTTTGGTCACAAATCACTAGATGGCGCTTATTAAATAGGACAGCTGCGCACTCTATTCCTCCCCATATATAAGTTACTCTATGCATCTTGATGAAAAACGGAGTGAATTGCAGAGTCCCTATGCAATCGGAAACAAATTCTTCTAGTGAAGACTAGAAGCCATGGTTTAACAGTGTAGTATCAAGGCGATTGTGATAAATAAAAAGTCTTTTAGAGTAGCTTAATGCCAAGATAGTTTTCAGTAGATGTGTTTCTGAGTAATTGCTCATCAGTGGCTAGTGAAAAAGTGATTTAGAAAGTAACTTAAGTGTTCTGATGATTACTAATTTAATTAGTTTTAGGTACTACTTATACTCAGGATATTTTTGTAACCTAATATAAACATGAATGTTGGTTGACTGATTAAATCTTCGTAAATGCGACTGACTTTTATTTAAAATTCACTGAGTTGTTTTTATTACCATTATTTATAATAATAATTTACGACATTTGAAATGTAAAAACTGCATTAAGTCTGGCTTCGTCTCAAGAATTGCATTAAAGATTCGCAGATAAGGGCGAGTGTTTATTTTCAACAACGGTCGACGCGCTTACAACTGGCAAAAAAAAAAGGTTCTAAAAGACCTGACTGGTGAAATTCCATTTGTAAAATGAATTTCTACTCTCATAAAAACGTTAAAACAGGTTGTCGAACAAAGAAAAGACTCAAAGGTATTCGAAGGTAAAGGGAATTCATGAATAATAAATTAATTTGGGTATTTACGTGATATGCATAGATTCACAACAGCGGAAACATTTGCTTGCATACATCGTTCCAATACTATTAAGAACCTTATTTAGATGCATCTGCCGTACTTTTTTTTTCCTCATGCAATAACATTTTTGTGCACGAGTCGTAAATATTACCATGTTATAAATAACATATTATGCAATTATATTACGGGCCTTAAGGTTGCATACAATAAAATTTCGTAATATAAATAAGTAAACAGGAAAAATTGAAGTAGATACTTGAAGCAAAGAAAAATACTTTTAACTCGATTGCCGTTTTTATAAAAGAAATTGTTTCTTATGGCTTATGATGCAAAAATTTTTAAGCATGCCTAGTGGCGTAAACACTGAAACGTTAGAAACATTCAATTTTATAACTATTTTTTTTTGTAATTGAAAAATATAAAACAAACTTTGAGACTTAACCTGCCGTGTGTACACTGAGTCTTTTAGCTTCTGAATTATAGGAAATTCAGAAGGGAAACTTCAATAGCCTTATAAAATTATTTATTACAGAATAAACTTGATACAATGTTATCACGACGAAATTAAAAATGCAAAAGAGAGCTTAAAAGTCATTGCAACGGCTTTTATACTTTTTTAAATTTTCAAGTACCGCCAACTCACGACTCGATTACAAATAAAAAGGCGGTATCAAAACGAAATCATAACCTGAGATAACATTTCAAATAGAATTGACTGTATAAATGAATCAAACAATAAGAAAACTAATCATTAAACCTTACTAGGCAACGTGGCGATCTCGAAAGTTAGGAACTTCAGGCACTGTTCAGCATTTTTATTCATAATTGAAAAAGCTATAAGAATAAAACATCTGCCTAAAAATGAAGCATCTTTCCGGCATCTTTTTTTCTTTTCTTTTTTGCCTTATTCGGCATTTATACACGATCAAAATTCGCCGCATGGAAATAAACAAATAAATATTCAGCCTGAGTGGCTGGCTAATTTAGTCCTTTGATGCAGGCATAATCCTTGAGATGACTCAGAATGCATCCCATACTCAGAATGTTGCTCCTTTTGACTGAGATATAAACACTCGATGCACTCAATTGATTTCATTTGGCAAGAAACCACTGTATACTCTGATCGCGTGAACAGGACATCCTCCCCACAGCAACAATGGAAATGGAAAAGATACCCTGTTTTGTTCCAACAAGTTGGACATACTACCCGTCTGTGTTTCTGGAACTGATGGTTTATAATCAGCTCTCGAGGTATTGGGAGGTGCATCAAACGCTAAACGGGGTTCAAATAGAATTAAATCAAGTGAAGGCTATCTCTGAGATGATTGATACCGCAGGAATAGTTTGGTTCAGAATGGTCGGCGACGTCAACGGCCAACTGCATCCAGATTTCTATAACCTGATATTCATTTAGAAGACAGAGTGATTGTGTGTATTTAAATGTGACGTTTAAGTGTTTAGGTTACGTTAATTTTAAGGATGTAAAAATGTGTCGTGTATAAAGAATATCATAGAGTTAAATGTGAAGAGAAATTTTCTAGTTCTTTATTTAATATCATTTGATATGCACCCTTAAAAAAATTAGTAAAAGGTTTGACTCTAAAGGCCATCCCTACAACTTTCCCCTAATTTCAAAGGCAAAGCGGTCGTAATGTAGCTTTTTGTAACGTTTTTGAGTTCAAAAATACAATTTATCTATTATATTGAGCTCTTTGAGTTATAATTTCTAAAGCTCTGGTAAATTCCAAGACGTTATTTTCCGAGTTGAATAACAGGTTTACTTCTTCCCCCCGTTGAGACACTCTTCGGTTACTTTTACTGAACTCTGAACATTGCGGTCCAATGAGACGTCCTTTCATTCCTTTCGGCAGCTGCGAATTCTCAGTGACGTCATAGCTCGAGGTCATCGATTCTATGATCGAGCTATCGTAATCAGCAGGATTATGCATTTTACTTCACACTTGCGACTGCCAGCTGTTATGACAAAATGTAAACTGAACTCGTGTAAAAGTGCAGTATTTATTTATACACATGCTACTAAAGGCGATTCGAAAACATGTGAATAAAGTATGCGATTTATCTTACACGGGTAAATATTAATTGCTGTTAAACAATATAAAGTAAGAGCTTGGTAAAAGTTTTATTTTTCTACGTAACTGCAGAGCACATGTGTTTACGTGCTGTCTTATTATTTATCATTGCTATTAAACGTTATAGAAATATTCTTTACAATGTTGTTAATAAACAGTTTTGGACTCTTGCGTCTAAATCTGTGTTATTTTAGACTTTATCAGGTATCACAGAAACAGAGAAAAACGAAAAAAATTATAGTTTTAATTAAATTATATGCATTGTTGGTGTGAAAATAAGTACTATCATCAGAAAAAGGGTTTTTATTTTTAAAACCAAAACATCAGTTACATGAATAATAATATACAAAAATATTCTAAAAAGTGGAGTATAGTTTCTACGCAACTAGTAGTTTCATCCGTCTACCTGAAATAAGGAAAAATATTATCATTATTAAAAGCAGAAATGTTAATTTGAATATTAATCATTTAATTATCTTGTGTTTGTTTTCAAGGAACCTTAAAAAAGCATCACTGCATTAGTACATCGCGCCATTAGTTTGGAATGAACGACGAATTTTATTATGAGGCTAATAACCTCCAAGAAAGCTCTTATTCTTCAATTCGGCGTCGATAAATATGGAAACGATTCAACGATAACAAAATAAAGTTATATAATTCAGTTTACGAGACGTAGATCTACATAAAACTGGATAAGGTATTCGCTATTAGACGTCTACGTCGAACAGTGATTACTTACAGGCTTTGTTTATGGATATGTTGGGCTATCGGCCTTATTCATCATCAGGACTTACGTATTCTTCTATCCATAGAGGCAAGCTGCAAAAGTATTTTCATGTTAGTGACTTATTATGTCATTCGAAATGGTACAGCTGTACCGTATCTACACGGAGAAAAGAGAAAAGTAATGTTTACTATGTAACATAGGAATCATTACTATGTTACATGGTAAGGCAAATTTTTATTTAAAACATCGACTTAGTTACAATGTAACATAGTAATCATTACCAGAAAAATGGTAATGAGCCCTATGTAACATAGTATCAAGTGAATGATACTATGTTACATATGATTACTATGTTACATTGTAACTAAGTCGATGTTTTAAATAAAAATTTGCCTTACCATGTAACATAGTAATGATTCCTATGTTAGTATCATTCACGATTTTTTTAAAAATGAGTCTGATTACAATGATAAAATGGTAATGATTACTATTCTTTTTTCTCCGTGTAAAAAAAACGTCGCTCACCATCTCTTGTAACGTTTGCTTTATCTATTTAATTTTATTTATCAATTATTTAGCATTAATTGAAAAGAAACGGGTCAATCATAACTCAAACAACTGATAAGGCGGTATCATAAATAGACACTTACGAGAATAGCTGTTTAAAAGTAAGTATGAATGGACAGTAACACTTACAGTAATCGATTTAACGATAAGAAGCTTTTTTTTAGAGCAGTCAGATTCCTACAAAAATATGTATTGTTCATTTCATAATGCTCATTATTTGACATCATTTCGCTCATCTTCCTAGCAACCAATTTTTCAGTGTTGAAAGTTAAAAAAAAATAGTCCTGATTTATGACACTCTTTAGTATTTAACGAACGACCTCTCAGATAATTATTCATTTGCATTATTACAGTCAAACTAGGATCATCAGTGACATGTTCAAGCGAAAAATATTCATCACTGGAGCCAAAAATGAACAAAGCGAAAATCTGTTTCACTACCTGTGCCGCAGCGGTGACGTAAGTGAATTATTATTTCTGCATGATATAATCAACGACGAAAACAGGCACTACTTGTGGAAATATAATAAAAAACGGCAACAATGCGTCCATATCGTCGCTTCCAAGCACCAAGACACCGTAGAAAAGTTTAAGCTACTGGTACTATGGGGTGCAGACATCAATGCAAAGGAATTGGAGAAGGGCGACACAGCTTTGCACATCGCAGTGAGGGTTAAAAATTACACGTTGGTAGAATGGCTGTGTCAGCAGCCTAATATCATAAAGGAAGCCTTGAATAATGATTGCATGACGGCATATCACATCGCTTTTTTCAACAGAGACGACAAAATGATGGACATCTTGATGAAAAACGGAGTGAATTGCAGAGTCCCTATGCAATCGGAAACAAATTCTTCTAGTGAAGACTAGAAGCCATGGTTTAACAGTGTAGTATCAAGGCGATTGTGATAAATAAAAAGTCTTTTAGAGTAGCTTAATGCCAAGATAGTTTTCAGTAGATGTGTTTCTGAGTAATTGCTCATCAGTGGCTAGTGAAAAAGTGATTTAGAAAGTAACTTAAGTGTTCTGATGATTACTAATTTAATTAGTTTTAGGTACTACTTATACTCAGGATATTTTTGTAACCTAATATAAACATGAATGTTGGTTGACTGATTAAACCTTCGTAAATGCGACTGACTTTTATTTAAAATTCACTGAGTTATTTTTATTACCATTATTTATAATAATAATTTACGACCTTTGAAATGTAAAAACTGCATTAAGTCTGGCTTCGTCTCAAGAATTGCATTAAAGATTCGCAGATAAGGGCGAGTGTTTATTTTCAACAACGGTTGACGCGCTTACAACTGGCAAAAAACAAGGTTCTAAAAGACCTGACTAGTGAAATTCCATTTGTAAAATGAATTTCTACTCTCATAAAAACGTTAAAACAGGTTGTCGAACAAAGAAAAGACTCAAAGGTATTCGAAGGTAAAGGGAATTCATGAATAATAAATTAGTTTGGGTATTTACGTGATATGCATAGATTCACAACAGCGGAAACATTTGCTTGCATACATCGTTCCAACACTATTAAGAACCTTATTTAGATGCATCTGCCGTACTTTTTTTTTCTTCATGCAATAACATTTTTGTGCACGAGTCGTAAATATTACCATGTTATAAATAACATATTATGCAATTATATTACGGGCCTTAAGGTTGCATACAATAAAATTTCGTAATATAAATAAGTAAACAGGAAAAATTGAAGTAGATACTTGAAGCAAAGAAAAATACTTTTAACTCGATTGCCGTTTTTATAAAAGAAATTGTTTCTTATGGCTTATGATGCAAAAAATTTTAATCATGCCTAGTGGCGTAAACACTGAAACGTTAGAACCATTCAATTTTATAACTATTTTTTTTTGTAATTGAAAAATATAAAACAAACTTTGAGACATAACCTGCCGTGTGTACACTGAGTCTTTTAGCTTCTGAATTATAGGAAATTCAGAAGGGAAACTTCAATAGCCTTATAAAATTATTTATTACAGAATAAACTTGATACAATGTCATCACGACGAAATTATAAATGCAAAAGAGAGCTTAAAAGTCATTGCAACGGCTTTTATACTTTTTTAAATTTTCAAGTACCGCCAACTCACGACTCGATTACAAATAAAAAGGCGGTATCAAAACGAAATCATAACCTGAGATAACATTTCAAATAGAATTTACTGTATAAATGAATCAAACAATAAGAAAAGTAATCATTAAACCTTACTAGGCAACGTGGCGATCTCGAAAGTTAGGAACTTCAGGCACTGTTCAGCATTTTTATTCATAATTGAAAAAGCTATAAGAATAAAACATCTGCCTAAAAATGAAGCATCTTTTATGCCGGCCTTATTCGGCATTTATACACGATCAAAATTCGCCGCATGGAAATAAACAAATAAATATTCAGCCTGAGTGGCTGGCTAATTTAGTCCTTTGATGCAGGCATAATCCTTGAGATGACTCAGAATGCATCCCATACTCAGAATGTTGCTCCTTTTGACTGAGATATAAACACTCGATGCACTCAATTGATTTCATTTGGCAAGAAACCACTGTATACTCTGATCGCGTGAACAGGACATCCTCCCCACAGCAACAATGGAAATGGAAAAGATACCCTGTTTTGTTCCAACAAGTTGGACATACTACCCGTCTGTGTTTCTGGAACTGATGGTTTATAATCAGCTCTCGAGGTATTGGGAGGTGCATCAAACGCTAAACGGGGTTCAAATAGAATTAAATCAAGTGAAGGCTATCTCTGAGATGATTGATTGATACCGCAGGAATAGTTTGGTTCAGAATGGTCGGCGACGTCAACGGCCAACTGCATCCAGATTTCTATATCCTGATATTCATTTAGAAGACAGAGTGAGTGTGTGTATTTAAATGTGACGTTTAAGTGTTTAGGTTACGTTAATTTTAAGGATGTAAAAATGTGTCGTGTATAAAGAATACCATAGAGTTAAATGTGAAGAGAAATTTTCTAGTTCTTTATTTAATATCATTTGATGTGCACCCTTAAAAAATTTTTTAAAAGGTTTGACTCTAAAGGCCATCCCTACAACTTTCCCCTAATTTCAAAGGCAAAGCGGTCGTAATGTAGCTTTTTGTAACGTTTTTGAGTTCAAAAATACAATTTATATATTATATTGAGCTCTTTGAGTTATAATTTCTACAGCTCTGGTAAATTCCAAGACGTTATTTTCCGAGTTGAATAACAGGTTTACTTCTTCCCCCCCTTGAGACACTTTTCGGTTACTTTTACTGGACTCTGATTGCGGTCCAATGAGACGTCCTTTCATTCCTTTCGGCAGCTGCGAATTCTCAGTGACGTCATAGCTCGAGGTCATCGATTCTATGATCGAGCTATCGTAATCAGCAGGATTATGCATTTTACTTCACAGTTGCGACTGCCAGCTGTTATGACAAAATGTAAACTGAACTCGTGTAAAAGTGCAGTATTTATTTACACATGCTACTAAAGGCGATTCGAAAACATGTGAATAAAGTAGGCGATTTATCTTACACGGGTAAATATTAATTGCTGTTAAACAATATGAAGTAAGAGCTTGGTAAAAGTTTTATTTTTCTACGTAACTGCAGAGCACATGTGTTTACGTGCTGTCTTATTATTTATCATTGCTATTAAACGTTATAGAAATATTCTTTACAATGTTGTTAATAAACAGTTTTGGACTCTTGCGTCTAAATCTGTGTTATTTTAGACCTTATCAGGTATCACAGAAACAGAGAAAAACGAAAAAATTTATAGTTTTAATTAAATTATATGCATTGTTGGTGTGAAAATAAGTACTATCATCAGAAAAAGGGTTTTTATTTTTAAAACCAAAACATCAGTTACATGAATAATAATGTACAAAAATATTCTAAAAAGTGGAGTATAGTTTCTACGCAACTAGTAATTTCATCCGTCTACCTGAAATAAGGAAAAATATTATCATTATTAAAAGCAGAAATGTTAATTTGAATATTAATCATTTAATTATCTTGTGTTTGTTTTCAAGGAACCTTAAAAAAGCATCACTGCATTAGTACATCGCGCCATTAGTTTGGAATGCACGACGAATTTTATTATGAGGCTAATAACCTCCAAGAAAGCTCTTATGCTTCAATTCGGCGTCGATAAATATGGAAACGATTCAACGATAACAAAATAAAGTTATATAATTCAGTTTACGAGACGTAGATCTACATAAAACTGGATAAGGTATTCGCTATTAGACGTCTACGTCGAACAGTGATTACTTACAGGCTTTGTCTATAGATATGTTGGGCTATCAGCCTTATTCATCATCAGGACTTACGTATTCTTCTATCCATAGAGGCAAGCTGCAAAAGTATTTTCATGTTAGTGACTTATTATGTCATTCGAAATGGTACAGCTGTACCGTATCAAAAAAAAACGTCGCTCAACATCTCTTGTAACGTTTGCTTTATCTATTTAATTTTATTTATTAATTATTTAGCATTAATTGAAAAGAAACGGGTCAATCGTAACTCAAACAACTGATAAGGCGGTATCATAAATAGACACTTACGAGAATAGCTGCGCTCGTAGTATACATAAAGGCTCTCTAATTCTGGCCCATAACGAGCTCTCCTGGGACGATTCAGGACCACTTCCGCTGGATTCCATAATCTCATTGTTGTTTTCATCCACTGGCAAAATTATGTCATAGACTTTACCTTCAATCACCTGTCTGAAATGGAAACAAATCAATTTACTTTCTGTTGAACTAAGATCTTTGTTTAAAAAATTATGAGACGTTACTTACTCTGTGGGCACCAATTCGAAGACGAATGGAAATCCATTGGGGTGGTTCCTGACCAACTGAGCCGGAACGTTGTTTAATCTGATGATGGGATTCGCTTTTTGACTGGTTTCTATTATTCTTCTTATGGACCTTAAAACAAAATTTTCCGCCCGATAAATTGACCAGGTAAGAGGAACTAAAATGTCAGGCGCGAGTAGAATGTAAAGAATAGTCGCGTTCTGTTCTTCCATAGTTGGTGAAAATAAACGTCTAGACTCCGCAAGCTTAACTCTTGAAATAAATAAAATCTAGGAACAATCGGACTAATATCAATTTCAGGCCATGAATAGATGTAAAAGGTGAAAAAATTAAGTTAAGTGTGTGGTACATAAGACGTCATACGATAGGATTTTTATTTATAGGAAGCTTTAAGGAACTCAAATTAGGAACTGTGTGTTCAAAAACTAGTGGATTTAACTTATGTCCTTAAGATATAATTATTTGGAAACTTTAAAAGTAAGTATGAATGGACAGTAACACTTACAGTAATCGATTTAACGATAAGAAGCTTTTTTTTAGAGCAGTCAGATTCCTACAAAAATATGTATTGTTCATTTCATAATGCTCATTATTTGGCATCATTTCGCTCATCTTCCTAGCAACCAATTTTTCAGTGTTGAAAGTAAAAAAAAAATAGTCCTGATTTATGACACTCTTTAGTATTTATCTCGTAAGTATCTCAAAAGACCCGCAATTGTTAGATTTTATGAATTGAAAATCAACTCAGTTGACAGCTTCTGAAAAGTCATGAATGTCTACGAGAAGTTTCTATTATCGGACTCTTAGACTCTTATAAGTAATTCAGTGAAGATCATATGAGCTAGTTCAAAACGTCATATTAGCCATAGCGATGTACAGACGAAAATGCTACAAACGCGACGTATGTCCTTGGACCATACCATAATACTTGGATTTTTGTCGTAGCAAGCCAAGACAACAAAGAAAACTTAACTTAGGTCAACACCCGAAATATTGCTCACAAAAGTCGCTAACCCTGAATCAAGTAAAAAAAATAAAAATTAATCGTTCTATTCAATCTCTGCAGAAAAATGCATGGACCTAAAAATAATTTTCAACGATGTTAGGTTAATGGACGCGATATACTTGATTTAACCATACCTTAATAAATTTTACGATGACGTTTACATCCTCAGTGGTGGTCGTTGCCTCGTTCTTTGTTGACTAAGATAAGTTAAAGGCCTTCTGTGTCAATGATTCGTTGGATAATTATTGTAAATATTAGACAAAACCGGTCTGCTACAGCACATTATTATCTTGTGTAAACAAATAGTTATGAATGAAACGTTTTTCGGCGCACGCCGCGTGACGTACCGCCTAAGCATCGTAACCTTGGCATCTGCAGATGTTTTGATGCTAATGTGCCGAAATGTTGCATAATTGCATCGATTTATGTATTGTACTCTTATGCAATATTCTCAAGTACAAATCGGTCAACACTTACATTAAGATAAGACGTCGCATCGGTTAGTATGTTTATCTTTCGATGCCCGTTTTAAATTTTCTCCAATTTTATTGAACTCTAAAACTATTTTTAGAAATGCAATAAATAATTTACTGTCTTCATTTTCATAAACTTAACATAAAAGTAAGTGTTGACGTTTTGATGCATCGTATAAGATACAAACAAATTAAGTATGATGTATCAATGTATTAGTATGAATAATAATAAAGTATTTTCATTCGTGCCTTTCACAACAAACGGAATAAATTATGGTTTAAAGAACTTTGCTTGTTTATTGATCAGTTTAATTTAATGTTCAGTTATATTTCACTTGGATTCAGGGCAAGACGCTTGCAGCAACGTCGTAAGTTATGGAGGAAAACGGAATTAAAAACGGCAATGAGTTTTTTGAGCCGACTAACCGCACAGGCGATGCTTTTCATTACATCTGCCGTGTAGGGAATGTGGAAGAGTTAATGGAAGCTCTAGAAACCCTGCGATGCCGGGACGTATTGTTCCAGCATGACTTCGGTGGTAGACAACCGATTCATGCAGTGGCTGAGTGTGACCAGGTGAACGCTATATCAAAAATCGAAGTACTTTTGATAATGGGCGCTGATATAAATGCAAAGGAACTTGTAATGGGCAATACGTTGCTTCACATTGCGGTGTCTACTAAAAATTACCTGTTGGCCGAATGGATTTGCAAAAAGCCCGATGCTAATCTGGGAGCGATAAACTTTCAGCACAAGACCGCCTATCAAGTTGCTTGTCGAATTGGGGATCTCAGGATGATGGAGCTTTTGAGGACTAACGGCGCGGTGTGCGACGATCCTGACGAAACAATTGAAACTATTGATTAATCTTTGAGGTAATTGTCAGTGATTTTTGGCTTCGGTAGGATGAACAAAATACCTGATAATGTTAATCTGTGGCAAATTTAAATAAACACTTATGACTTTCACATGAACCTCTGTTATCATACACCAAAACATATATAACGAACGACCTCTCAGATAATTATTCATTTGCATTATTACAGTCAAACTAGGATCATCAGTGACATGTTCAAGCGAAAAATATTCATCACTGGAGCCAAAAATGAACAAAGCGAAAATCTGTTTCACTGCCTGTGCCGCAGCGGTGACGTAAGTGAATTATTATTCCTGCATGATATAATCAACGACGAAAACAGGCACTACTTGTAGGAATATAATAAAAAACGGCAACAATGCGTCCATATCGTCGCTTCCAAGCACCAAGACACCGTAGAAAAGTTTAAGCTACTGGTACTATGGGGTGCAGACATCAATGCAAAGGAATTGGAGAAGGGCGACACAGCTTTGCACATCGCAGTGAGGGTAAAAAATTACACGTTGGTAGAATGGCTGTGTCAGCAGCCTAATATCATAAAGGAAGCCTTGAATAATGATTGCATGACGGCATATCACATCGCTTTTTTCAACAGAGACGACAAAATGATGGACATCTTGATGAAAAACGGAGTGAATTGCAGAGTCCCTATGCAATCGGAAACAAATTCTTCTAGTGAAGACTAGAAGCCATGGTTTAACAGTGTAGTATCAAGGCGATTGTGATAAATAAAAAGTCTTTTAGAGTAGCTTAATGCCAAGATAGTTTTCAGTAGATGTGTTTCTGAGTAATTGCTCATCAGTGGCTAGTGAAAAAGTGATTTAGAAAGTAACTTAAGTGTTCTGATGATTACTAATTTAATTAGTTTTAGGTACTACTTATACTCAGGATATTTTTGTAACCTAATATAAACATGAATGTTGGTTGACTGATTAAACCTTCGTAAATGCGACTGACTTTTATTTAAAATTCACTGAGTTATTTTTATTACCATTATTTATAATAATAATTTACGACCTTTGAAATGTAAAAACTGCATTAAGTCTGGCTTCGTCTCAAGAATTGCATTAAAGATTCGTAGATAAGGGCGAGTGTTTATTTTCAACAACGGTCGACGCGCTTACAACTGGCAAAAAAACAAAGTTATAAAAGACCTGACTGGTGAAATCCCATTTGTAAAATGAATTTCTACTGTCATAAAAACGTTAAAACAGGTTGTCGAACAAAGAAAAGACTCAAAGGTATTCGAAGGTAAAGGAAATTCATGAATAATAAATTAGTTTGGGTATTTACGTGATATGCATAGATTCACAACAGCGGAAACATTTGCTTGCATACATCGTTCCAACACTATTAAAAACCTTATTTAGATGAATCTGCCGTACTTTTTTTTTCCTCATGCAATAACATTTTTGTGCACGAGTCGTAAATATTACCATGTTATAAATAACATATTATGCAATTATATTACGGGCCTTAAGGTTGCATACAATAAAATTTCGTAATATAAATAAATAAACAGGAAAAATTGAAGTAGATACTTGAAGCAAAGAAAAATACTTTTAACTCGATTGCCGTTTTTAGAGACCTCAGAAGAAAAAACTGTGATATTATTTTAATTATTTTTAATAAATTCTTCAATAAGCAGACATAGAATTTTACTTACATGCTATAAAACAAAAAAAAATATATTTCACAACCATTAGTCAAAAATACAAACTAAAATACCCAATTTCTAACTTAATCTTTAGATACCTTAAACATTTACCTAGTTTTCACTATCACTAAATTCACTTTCACTATCACTTGAATAAGGCTGATGACAGTCCGCGCCAAATTCCATAAAAATGTCCATCATTTTCAAGTCACCTCTTTTCCAAGCGACCTGATAAGCAGTTAGTCCTCCATAGTCACGAGCTTCCAAATCGACGGCAATCTGCTGACAAATCCAAGTTGCCAACTCGTAATCCTGATTAACGATAGCCATATGAAGCACTGTACTTCCAGAAATTCTGTCTGGTGCATTCAGGTCTGCCCCCATCTCCTTCAGGATTTCCAGTAACCGCACAGCCTTCTGCCCTCTGTGATTTCGCGCTACGATATGGACACACTGATGTCCTTCATAATTGTACGCCCGCAGCAGAGATTCGTTGTTATAATCCAACCACAATCCAGCTTGCAGGAGTAAGGATACACAACCATACTGACAGATTTCATGGAAAAAATTGTTTCCCAGGCTGTTCACTGCACCGAAAATTTTGCTAATTACAAGAGACTTCGTTGCTTCAGATGCAGAAAAGTATGGATCTGTCTCCAAGCGATGCAACTGTAAGACTGAAGTCAAAGTATTTCAAATTCATGATTTTATCTGGACCGGGAATATCAAATAGGGACTGTTAGGTTGGAATAAAGCAAATTTATGTGCATGATTAGGAAATGGACTTTCCGAACAATACAGAGTTGTACTAAATTTTAGTGGAGCTTTACAATGGATCAATTTTTTCCTTTAATGCTAAACAGTCCGTCCTTATTTCATGGTGCTATGTAAGGTCTTATAAATGTGTTCTTAAATAAATAACGACTGATATGTCCAAACGATACAATTTATAATTTTGATAACAAGATAAGTGTGTTGAGATGTCTAAAAGCTTGAAAGTTTTCTGTTATATCATAAAACGTGATATTACTGTCTCATTTGTTATCATTTATCATTATAGCCTACAATTTTGTTGACAATCACTTTTTCAGAAAAATTAGACCCACTGCTTTTATGTGAGTTCAACTAGATTCAAATGGAAAAACCATTTAGAATAAAAAAAAAACATTTTAAAAGTAAATATATGCTAAACATTTTGGATTGAGGAAAATTTTACAAATATGGTGAAGCTATCCTTATTCTGTATAGTTTTAAGGTATAATATTCACTGAAAGATCAACTGATGGAGGAAAATTTAGGGCGATTACCTTAAATGTACTATGATGCATAGTAGTTTAAAAAAAATATCCACATAAGTAAAACTAATGAACCATGTGGTTGAATTGTTAATACATTTCAAAGTGTATCAATTTGAGTAGATTCTCTTTCATCTAAATATCTTTGGCTCCATCCCATTTCTTCTAAGACATACACATAAATGGCTTGATAGCAGAAAGTGTAATCGTCTATATGGTTCAGGCAACTATACTTTTGCTCTCTTAGTTTCCGAAGAGTCTTAGCCACTGACAACGTATCTGTGCACTTAAACTAGGTAACACAAATATCGATAATGCAGTACACTGCCGAGTAGCTGAGACCATCACTGCAGTGGACAAGAACAGCGCCAGGCTTCCAGCCAACCGGTTTTTTCCTTGTAGAAATGGTATACGTGTCGTTCAAACTGCACACAAAGGACAAAAACTTGAACGGATCATCTTCATCGATATTACGCCAGGCAGTGTACTGATAATGCCGAATCTGACGCTCACGATCCTCGCGGTCAGACAGGCGCAGCACTGTCACAGTAAAACGAGTCTCTTCAGAGATCTTCAGGTTCTTTATTCTAAACCCTCCACACTCTATCTCACTGCCTTCCGTGGGACTCCAGTACTTGTGGCTTTCTTCATCAGCTCTACGTGATGTCTTGATTTTTTGCCAAGTCAACTAACTTTCTAGGTAGAAGTCTTTCCTGTTAAATCTGTAATATTAAGTTTGTATTTTAATAATTTTGTAACAATATAAACAAGAAATAGTACCTAGTCAAGTTTTACGGGAGCCGGAGGACGTTTGATTAAAAATTGTTAAAATTGTTTAGTCTTCAAAATGAATTTTACAATTCATTTAAGCAAATAATGAGTTAACTCTGAACCCGTGTCATCAACACACTGACTAAATATCTGCTGTTGGAGGATATTTGTATGCTAGCCAATCAAGTGACACATTTAAAGTAGAATGTGTTTATTAAATGAAATATTATAACTATAGACATAGACATATACTTTATTGCACACCGTGACACAAAAACATTACAATAACAAACAAGGACAGAAAACAGAAATGTACAATAAGGCGGCCTTATTGCTAAGGTAGCAATCTCTTCCAGGCAACTTTTAGGTAGGAAAATAATGAATAAAATATAAAGCAGAGCGGGTGGTGGCTAACAATAAAAAATGAAATAAAAACTACAGCTCTAATATTTAAGTACCGACTGGAGTGCCCGTGAAACCACAGTTGCAAAAAATCACAGAGGCAAAGTGCCCACGCAACTGTGGTTGCAATAATTTTGGTTTCACATTTTTATCGTTTTTTATCCTTGTCTATGGGTAGTTCGGATACACGCCTTTTCAAACGTGTACAGGGAGTATTTTGGAACAATTTGGCAACACCAAGGCCGCAGTGTCAGTGAGAAAAAAATAAATAAAGTCAAAGTGAAAAAATCTTTGAAACACGTGTGAAGTGCTGAAGGAGCTATGCCGTAAGTATTTATTTATTAATGTTTAATCCACTTAAATGATGGTTATTTCGTATTTAAAGTGATCCTAATATATCTTTTTGTTTATTGTGAGCAATATTTCAGTCGGAAATCTATATTTAATTGAGAAAAAACGCCTTCAAATGGGACTTGTCGTTGTTGACTTGCGGGTCGTCCGTATTTCATTGATAATTTCTGATGTTTTCTCGACGGAAACCTATAAGTTTTTTCAAAATTACCTAGAACATAGATCGTTTAATGATTTTAAATACATTAACCTGAATAATTGGCGTTTTTTAGCTCAGGATGACGAAAATTATGCACGTCGAGAGATGGTAATTAACGTAAGTGAAATTTTGCAACCACAGTTGCGAGGGCACTTTACGGATTTGTTATAAAGCCATGCATTCACTATGTACGCACGAAAACATATTTTAATCGTGTTTGGTGCTTGTTTCTGATAAAACCAGCTCTTAGAAAAGGGTTAATTATGGTTTTTAAACAAATTTATTTAATATTTATTTACTAAATCAATGTCGGACAAACTTCGCAAATCAGTCTTTGGACAAAAAGAAAATTGTAACCACAAAAATAATTAACCCTGTTTTAAGCCCTGGATAACACTTTTTTTTCAGTCTTGAAATTGCATGCAAATTTCTCTTATATCTTCATGTACGAGTATGTGTTTTTCATTTGCGTCAAATTGTGCTTTTGGTTGGCAGATTTTGTTTCCTTTTTCCTGGTAAATTGATGAAAGCAATATTATTTTCGTGGCATTCAATTTAAGCTTTGCTCTTTTAGACGTGGAAAAAATAATGACATTGAGAGTGGGCGTGGTTGTGGTCGTGGCCGTGGCCGTGGCAATGATACTGAGCCACCGCAATCTTCTAAGAGGTAGCTTTGACATACTCAAAATATGTTTAATGCATATATTAGCATTATAACGATATTTAAAATATATTTTTTTTCATCCTAGAACGTTTGAAGAAAATTTGGCGCTCATGCGCGCCAATGCTCAAAAAACTAAACAGTCACTAAAGAAAATGCCGGCGGAGGTAAAAAGGCAGTATGTTACGTTAAAACGTAGCAAGGAGTTAGAGCGCATGCTCCTCCCAGATGCTCCACCGAGGAAACGCGCGCGGTATGTTTTTCTTTCGAATTTAGCTATGGATTTTTATTGAACCTATTGTATTGACATTTTAATTTATTTGCAGAAAAAACTCGCCTGAAAGGGTGCCTGTTCGGCTGGTTGAAGGGACACCAGCTATACCTCCGCCGCCAATGTCACACGCGGTCAATGTATGAATGGGCGGCTTGAATACATCCAACAGACAAAGGAGGCAGGGGCACCCTGCAGTGGAGACGTAATGGGTTGTAACGAAAATTTTATTATTTGTACACAGAGAACCATCAGCAACAATAACGTCGGCATCTCTTACCGGTGGCGCGGATCCATCGCAAAGCGCCGACGACCCAAGCGGTAAATAATAATAATTTGTAATTAATTCATTCAATAACCTACTGGTGCATCTATAAATTTATGAATTATGATGTCATATTCACCCATAACAATTATTATTATTTTAGGAAACGAATCAGAAATCCTCCACCCCTCGGAGATCTCGACTTCACTGTCAACAACAGTTGGCTCTGTGTTCCAACCAGAAAGCGTTCGCGCTGCAGGTATTTTGGACATTCAAAGTTTAAATGAAATGTTACTTTAAGAGTGAATATAAATGATAGAAACTTGTTTCAGATCTGGAAACTAATCGTGGCCAGCGCTTGGTCAGTGAATGGCTAGAGCAGCAGAGCGACGACGGTGAAGTTGATGATTTGGATGTGGAGCTAGTAGAACACCGTGTTGACTTCGTTAACGAGGCACCTGCTCATCTTCCTGACGACATTGACAGGACCATGAGGGAGTGGATGACGCAAAATGACAAGGACGGTGACAGAGTTATACAGCAGTTAATTCCGACCGACAGCCTGGACTTTGACTGGAATCATAATTCCGATTCGTTTCTGGGACAACGCGAGGAATTCAGGGGCCAATCGGGGCCTACTTTTCCTATCCCTACGGATGCCAGGCCCATAGATATTTTTTTAAAATTTTTTTCATCTGAAGTCCTCGACCTGATTGTCTCAGAAACGAATCGGCATATGATGGACATTTTACGACCTGTTCAACAATACAGCCGGGTTACTCGCATCAGCGAAACGAACAGGGAAGAGATGGCCGTTTTTATCGCTATATTGATTTTTCAAGGGCTTATGCCTTTAACGGTAGAAAAAGATTATTGGCAACATAACGGCTATCTCACCCTTGCTTATTTCAAAAAGCTGATGAGTTTTAACAGGTTTGTGTTGTTGAAAAGACTCTTACACTTCACAAACAATGACGCGACGACGACAACAGTTGACGATGCAAAGCTGCGGAAGCTAGGGCCTTTACTAAATTTACTTAACAGTAAATTTAGTGGGCTTTATCTTCCGTCGCAGGAAATAGCTATAGATGAATCTCTTCTCAAATGGCATGGGCGCTTGAACTTCGCTCAGAAGATCGCAACTAAAGCAGCGAAAGTTGGCGTAAAATCGTATGACCTATGCGAATCAAGCACCGGCTATTTGTGGAAGTTTTTCATTTATACAGGGAAGGGACAGACTCACGGACAGGATTTTGACGCACAGACTGACCGACAAGACGAAGAGACAGAACGACATGATGAGCAGGTACCTAGTAACGCCACTGCCCAAATCGTTATCGATCTCGTCAAGCCGTTGCTTAACCGGGGACATACTTTGACTATGGACAATTTTTATAATTCCCCTCTATTGGCCCGGTTTTTTAAAAAAATGGAACGGATTGTTTAGGGACGCTCCGGGTCAATAGGGAATTTGTTCCTGAATCCATTAAAAGTATGTCCAAGGGTGAGCTACGACCTGGCGAAATCGTGCAAACCTATTGCCGGGATATTTCAATTTTATTGTGGCGTGACAAAAATGTAATTGCCATGCTGTCGACTTTTCACGGGGGTGAAATCGGGGGAAAAGAAAAATACGGCACGTACCGTTACAAACCAAAGGCAGTGCTTGATTATAACCTTTCAATGGGGGGTGTCGACAAAAAAGACCAACTTTTATCGTCACATCCCATTGAAAGGGGTAGGAATCAAGCGTGGTATAAAAAGGTGTTCCGGCGCCTTTTAAATGTAACTGTATTAAACTCTTACATTATTTATAAAACGCAACACCCATCAATGACGCAGCGTGAATACAGGTTGCGCCTCGCCAATGAATTGGTAGAAGCATTTAAAACGCCAGCCTTTGTGCCGCCGCCGCCCGTAACAGATGTGGATGTTGTCCGCGTTATCCAGTCCGGAAAACGCCAAAGGACTATTCTTCGCGGCAACCATTTCATTGGCGTAGGCCAATCGAAATATTTGACCTGCGTCTGGTGTAAAAAATCTCGAAGCAAATATATATGCAAACAATGTTCAGTTACATTGTGTATAGATATTTGCTTCGAAGGTTACCACACCCAAGAATAACGCGTTTTATAAATAATTTTCGAGTTTCCGTCAAGTCGATCCTGGCTGCAGCATCAAGCCACGGTCATATTTAGCTTTTGTTATCTTAATCAAGTATGTGTACAAAATTTCAAGTCGACACTATAATCCGTTGAGGAGTTCCCTCGTGAAGAGTCGACCCTGGCTGCAGCATCAAGCCACGGTCATATTTAGCTTTTGTTATCTTAATCAAGTATGTGTACAAAATTTCAAGTCGATACTATAATACTATAATCTCCCATCACTCTTTTCAGATGGTACTTCATTGACTTTACCGCCGCTTCCCAGAGCCCAGCAGCAGTTGGCCAACGAGGGGCGAGGAAATGCCACTCGATTTGGAGTTCATTCAAGTTGTTTACAAAATCAGATGACGTCATAGTTTTATATTGTTCAAACTCTTCATATAAAAGTCTTGCGGCTCCTTTAAAGTTGGTTCCGTTGTCGGAATAAATATGCTTCGGTGTACCTCTTCTGGCACACAGTCGCTTGAGGGCTGCTATGAAGGCTTCGGAGCTAAGGTCAGACACGAGTTCAATTTGTACTGCCTTGGTTGCCATGCAAATGAAGATGGCAATATAGCCTCTGGTGGTCTTTACTCCCCTTCCTCGATTAAGTTTCAGCTCAACATGGCCGGTGTAGTCAACCCCGCGTCTTCAAAGTTGTGTTCGTGCATCAATCAACTATGTGTACAAAATTTCAAGTCGATACTATAATACGTTGAGGAGTTCCCTCGTGAGGAGTCGATCCTGGCTGCAGCATCAAGCCACGGTCATAATTAGCTTTTGTTATCTTAATCAACTATGTGTACAAAATTTCAAGTCGATACTATAATACGTTGAGGAGTTCCCTCGTGAGGAGTCGATCCTGGCTGCAGCATGTAACCTAGTATGTGTACTAAATTTCAAGTCGAGGATTTCGTGAGTGAAAGACAGTTCTTAGTTAGTAACGACATCTAGTTACTTGAAATGCAAACAATACAATACAATACAAAACGAATAATGTTTTTGGTGTTGTGAACACATGCCTTTATTTTGGCGGCCATGTTTGCGAAAATGGCATGAAGGAATTCACGACAACGTGAAAAATGCTAGTTTTTATGTTTTTGTTGTATTTTTTATATTAAAGTTGTGACTTTGTTTTATATACTAGGCTAAAATATAGTCTTTGGTTGTATTTGTCGTTTAATTTAACCCACATAAAATCATGCGGTATCCAAGATAATCCACCACAAAGTAGTATAATTCTTTTAGGGCATAAATTATGACCACTTGAGTTTAGAAAATTGGTGTGGTCCGAAATTTGATTCCAGGTGATTTCTTTTACTTGATTACTATAGTCTAGACATCTGTCTTCCTAACAGTATATATATTTCTAAACAACAGATCCAAAGTAATCATTTAAATAGGCTAGTTTGTTCCAGTTTCCTTCGCGGCACTTTCGCGTTGATGTGTTCAATTTTGCCCTACTTTGTAGGTTTATTTTTGATGACTTTTTACTAGTTACATGTTCGTATTTTTTTGCAAGTGAATAATGATATGTGTACTTTCTAATAAAAATAAACATAGTGCGTGTAATTGTTTCTAATGTTAAAATAAAAAATATTTTCTCGGACAACTACTACATTTTCCCCACCAAAAACTTTTACCATTTTTTTTATAAATTTTATACACAACAAGTGCACATGGATTATTTTTTATTATTTTGGTCCTTTATTCAGCTACATAAAACAGTAATTGTTTTTCTAATAAGACTCCTATAAGATGTACAGGAATTAATTTCTTAAAACTCGACACGATCGTCGCGTCGCGCTCGTGTGCGGGGGGCATTTAAAGGTGCGCACCTGCGCGGCCGGACACTCGAGTCGGTACATAATATAACAATATTACATATACTAATACATATAATACAATATTACTATGAAAGAAAGGAACATATGATAACAAAAAGGGTTCATTGGGTAGAGGAAACGGAGTTGAGGAAATGGGCTTTGACTCGTAACTTAAAGGATTCTAGGGAAGGAGATCGTCTTATGGATTCAGGAAGATTATTCCAGAGACGGATAGACTGGACCGAGAAGGATTGAGAGAGGAAGTTAGTAGTGTTAGGAGGAATATTTAATGAAAGATTATAGCAAGAGCGGAGATTTTTATTTAGAGTAGCTGAACGGAAGGTGAAGAAGTTTTTGAGATAGGCGGGAGCATTAGGATTGGACAGGATAGTATACAAGTGCGAAAAGATGTGACAGTCCCTACGAAGGCGAATGGGCAGCCATTGAAGACGGGAACGGTAGTCGGACACATGATCAAATTTCCGCAGACCAAAAATAAAACGAATGCAAAGATTTTGCAAACGTTCTAATTTATTCATAAGCTCAACCGTTATATCAGGGTAACAAACATTATTACACAATATTACACTGAAGAAACATATGTTATTATTAGTAAATAAATTTTGTATGAGAGAGACAAAGATATTTCCGCTTAATTACTTCTGCACACTTATCAATTCGGCTGTACATAGATTGTACATTCCGTGTTTGGTGCTTTGAGATAATAAAAAAGGTCATGAACCAATAAAATGTTTAATTCAATCTAATGTCAAGTACATGAAGATCATTCTTATTATTGTAGTAATGCAAAAAAATACAAATTACCTGCAGCTAAAAATGAACTACTTTTTCTGATCTCTTAGAGACAAGTATTGTCCAAGAAAATTGTTGTTGTCACCAAAATTAGCATGCAACTGGCTAAGAACTTTAAATTCCTCCGATGATATTGTGTTCAGCGATTGGTTCGATTGAGTTGGAGTAACCGACGGAGACGGCATGGAAAGACTACTGAGACTACTCTTGCTAGATGAACTAGACTTTGATTCCAGATTCAAGGACATCTTGCACTCTTCGAAAGACTTAGACTTTTTGGAAGATGAATCCTATCCTAAAGCCTCTTGCTTTCTAGATGACGAAGCACGGAGATTAGGAGAACTGGAGCTTGTTGCAGTCACTGGACTACCCTGGTACCTTTTGGTTGGACTGAGGCGTCGAATGAATCTACAAACTGCATTCCCTGATGCCTCCTTCGATTTCGCTGGACCGGGTGCCTTGCGATCAGCCATGACTCAGAAATGTTAGAACCGTTTCTTTTCTTCAGAAAACGGCGAATCTGCAAACAAAAACTTCATTAGAAGGGCTTTGATCGAGGTAAGAACATTAAATGTAACAGACCTCCCCCAAAAAAACAGAAATATTACCTCAGCGAATTGGGAACAAAGTACAAGTGAAATCAATTGACACGTGTAAAACATTAATCTCGAACGTCGATGGTTCGAGGAATGGTTGACAAATTGACGCTTGCAATGAGATATATACTCTGGGGTAATTATTTTCAATTGAACATTAATAGTGTCGAGTACCACTTATAATTCCAGATGATTTACGCATTGTCTATAAGTGCGTGTACCTTTTCAATAAAGCATAGTCTTCTTACTGATTCCATCGCGTTAACACGTAACTAGTTTTAATATGACAAATTTTCATATCGTGTATGTCCCAATTGAGTGGTTCAAAATATCAATCAAGTGTCTTAAACATATTTTAAAGTTAGAGATTTTGGGTCATTTATACAAAAATAATAAAATCGAGGGTACTGTTATCGTACTATAAAATAACGTAGCAATATTGGAGCGTGAAAAAAACCATATTTGGATGAAGCGGTGCAATGACGAAAGAACCTGCCCTTATAACAATGACTACATCTCCATTTTTGTCACCTGCATTCGGCCTAATGCGTAAGTCCTATAAATCGGCATCACCATTTTCATTCATAAAACATTGACTAACATTTCCACTTTTTTTTTAGCAACGCGCCATGCTGCTTGAACATCGAGAATTTTTTAAAATCCACAACACAAACAGCTCAGTGCCAGTTGGCACCTATAAAGTGATTATGCAACATCAAGCAGATAATATGTAGGTATAAACAGCTGACACCAATGCCCTCTGTGGTCTATCCAAACACTGCATTTTATTATCGATCGAATTATCAAACCTGAGTTTTTCTGTAGCTTTGTACACTTTAGTCTGTATCATCGAGTTGACAGTTGCGCTCCTACTGTTGAGCTGCAGAAAATTTGCGAGTGCATTTAAGAAAAAGATACCGGGTTTTTTTTGCTTAAGATGTCCTGCTACTGTTGTAAAAATCAGGGAGTACTTGCAAGCGCCACCCTATCAAAATATCCACATGGATTCATGTGGGAATCCATGCGAATCTACATGGGAAAGTGTGGACTCCTATATGAGCCCATGGGAATCCACATAGGAATGTATGGATTCCTATAGTGAATTCATATAACTAATGTAAACTTGTGTTCTTATAAGAACGTGACTTAGGCCAGTGAGTAGCGGAGAAGACTGTCAACCATAAGGTACCCAGGTTCAAGTCCACCAGACGCCAGCAATGTTTTCAATAGATACAATTAGATGACCCGTTTTTTTTTAATTTTAATTAAAAATTAATGAGCAGTTGTTAATTTATTTTTATTTTTGATTTTTTAAATAAATTTTATTTACTTGAAAATTATAGAAATCCATGTAGGATTCTACACTGGATTCCTATATAGGAAACCATGTGGGAATCCATGTAGGATCCCACCCATATGGGAGTCCATGTGGGAATCCATATGGGAATCCATCCGAAAACGTGGTTTTTTTTTAAAGGGCATAGTTTTAGCTGTAGATTTCTTGCAACTAATGCCACATGTTTTTTCAGGGCAACAATTCACAGGCAAATTTTTATGGTCCCCCGCCAGTGGCTAGCATGTGAAAAATTAGAGTGCACTCTCTACAATGAAATGAAGTTATACTATAGAAAATTTGGAAAATGTGAAGGCTTTACGATCAAACTAAAAGAAGTAAGAGCTTGGGTGGTACGTCACTCTGATTATTTTTGGGCCAAAAAAATAATGAATGGGCAGAAAAACCTGAATTTAACGAATATCTGGCCGTATTTATCCCTTGTCTATTTTGTTCTCCTCCTTAAGCCTGTTTTAGCTCAGTAAAATAGTTTAGTTAAGTTTTAGTATTAGTCCAAAAATTTTATGATAAGCCAGACAACAAAATCAATTTTTATACTTTGTATTCGTAATCTAGCTTTAAACTATTTGTGTATTGAAATAAATATTTTGAAAGCTGTTGAGTTGGAAAAACCACTTATTTTATATAATAAAAATCTTCATCAATCAGTTCACAATTTCTTACAATTCGCCACACACATTCATTCAAAATTTGGCAACGCCGCAAAAATCATTCACTCAACACATTTTTTTACGACTTTCAATATCCGCATGCACTTATAGAATATCAAAACAAGATTTCAGAATATTTTATTGCTGCAATTGTCGGTCGGCAATAAACCACGTGGTTTTGACACGTGTAGTTGATTCATACGGAGCAATGAACTCGGTTTGAACTTGGCCTACTAGCAGCGTTTGTAGCACACGGGTAATACGTTCGCTAGTAGTGTTTACATCATTTTATGACTGGTGATAGTAAATTACTTACCAAAAGAGCAGACTGCATATTTTGAATTCATTTTCTCTTCGGCTGGCGCGTAGGTATCAAAAATTTCCAAATGTGTCACCTATCGTAAAATTAAATCGTTTGTTTGACTTAAGCCAATGTCAAATCGATATTTAGGTCGTAGACACTGCAACGCACAAAAAAGTTTGTTTACAAAAGAAACAAACTTCTTATGTCTTTCATGATTTCAAGAAAGTAAACGATTTGCCGCTTTTAGTCTTTTATAATCAAATAAATTGCAATTTAATGAGACTGGGTCTTAGCCGAGCTTTCGACTGATTTGAATATGATCGTTGTTGTTTCCGTTGACGTCATAGCGGGTAGTCATGGTATGTACCATAATTTGTAAATTATGATAGGACTAGGTACTAGGTTCGTTTGAAACCTAAACAAAATCTAGCTTTTGATGTTGCTAACTGGTTATTTTTTTAAGTAGGTTATGAGTTTTTAGAACTAGAATCAAAACCTACGCATATTTTAAATAGCTGAACGTTTCTGAATCGCTAAATTTGAAAGTGTTACTAGGCTATTTTATTGTCTCAAAAATTTGAGATTTGCAATAATATCATCCTTAGTTGAGGTCGAAGGGCAAAATTACTTAAAGCATAAAATTTGGTCATCTAAAAGGATTTTGGAATCTTAAAATAACTAAAACATACTTATCATTATATCTTCATAATTGTTCCATGTATTCAACAAACAATAATTCTTCCGGGATAAATTCATTTTGTCTACTTTTAATAAATATATTATTTTTTGTGACATAAATTGGATAGATCGATCAGTACACTAAATGTAAAAACAGAAACAACCTCTAGTTTGTTAGTCACACTCGCTCTAATTGACGCAAATTGACCATTTATCACGCTGTAACGATCAATCGATAGTAGAATATCGGCTCTAGCGTAGTGCGTGCACTGTGTCACAAACTGTCTGCACAGACGTCTGTTGCGTGAATCAGTGTGTGCTCTCTTAATTCGAAATAGTGGCTTTCCGCTTGAATTAGTGGTCATTTTGACTATTTGGTATAGTAGTCAAAAGTATACCATTATGAGAACTAGTGGTATACTTCGCCCTAGAAAATAGACAATAGAGTCTAAGGTTTGTTTTATAGCTTGCGCATCAAATCGTTTCTGGGTAAACATACTCGTAAGGTGAATTCTTTTATGAATTACGTGCTATAAGCCTTCGTCACTTATGATCTACGTAGCTTGGAAGACTGCGCTGACGAAGGGTTGACGGCAAGTTAAATCTCAGGATTATGCTTGCAAATAACACAACGTAAATAATATACACACAATTTATTATATTCTTATCAACTATCCATTACAATAACCTTGTACCTTGTACAAGGTTTCAAATGATGAACTTGATAATTAGCTGAGAACTTATTGTACCATTTGAAGGCAAATAAAGAAATATGAAATATGAATATAAAGTCTATGTTTAAACTATAATTAGGTTTTGTTATTCCTGAGATCTGACACCAAAAAAAGGAGTTACTATTGTATTAAATAACAACAGAGCGAACTTCAATTACCATCAGTACAAACAGTTACGTTACACAAAATTTCAACTTTTGGACCTCTTCTTCCCTCGTGTCACTTTTTTCGAACTTTATAACACGCACGGCTGCGTCTAAGGGACGCAACAGGTGGCATTTAGTTGACGAAAAGCAAATTTAAAAACATAATTGAAACCCATCGTTGAATTTTTGAGGCCGTAGGGCTGTCACCTGGACAAAAGAACACACAAAATTCTACTTACATTTTTAATCGCCCAAGTTGAGCAGCATCCCAAAATAAGAGTTTGGCCTCGAAGACTTATCCTCCAACTTCTTGAACCACAGCTTGAGGTCGTAGTATTCTATTTTCGTGGAGACTGCCGAGATCTTGGTAATGGCACCATGTATGCATGTGGTCTTTCTTCTGTGGTCCAAGCAGCTTTTAGTGATATTTTTTTCCAGGGTTTCTGTTTTATAGCCCCTCCACTCGTTTGGGGCTAGGCAAATGTAATGATATTTCCCGTCTATGAACATTGTTATGTTGCTTACAGGCTATCGCTTTCGAGAAAGATGACTGCGATTCAATTTCGAACTGCATTGCGGTGTTTTATACTATTTGAAGTGGTTTCCAATCAAAGCGTCAATTTATTTTAATTGTTCGATAGTACAGGGCTGGTTGTGAGTAAATGCTATCCTGGCACATAAAACCGGAAGGAATAAAAGCGCCAGCAATTATAAGTGCTGCTTACCCCTTTCGTTTCGTCCAGTTAGGGCACGAGATTCTTATCACTGTTAAATACATGTCCGGGGTAAGTTTAAACCGTGTAGAGGTAACCCTAGTTAGCAGTCAATCGATACAGGCAAAATAATCAATTGAAGTGGATCGGTCGGAGGCTATATTTTGGCTTGTTACTGTCACTTTGAATGCGTTGACGTGATAGATAGCGATGATAAATACGGCCGTGATTCGAATGGATCCATTACAGGCAATTGTTTACCAATTGGTTCGAGCCAGTCTATGTTGTTACTAAGAAACTGAAAACCACGTATTATGAATTTTCTGACGTTTCAAATGGATAATTAATTAGTTGTTACTTCTGAATACATGTTGTAAAAGTTAAAAAATCTAATAGCTTTTCATGCACCCAGTTGGAGCCGCAAGGCCGAGGAATCCTGGAGGAGCACCACGAAACATAATATCTTTGTAGTTTTTCCTCGGGAAAACGAGAACCGGAGGTAATGCTTGTCCTGCAGCACATACAATTGCACATGTAGTCACCAAAGTACCCCTTTCCCCGCTAGTTACTTTGCCAATGTTCATATGTATATAGAAGAACATATTGTAGATAAAGACCTTTTATACTCTGTACATATGAATAGCAATAAATGATTGAATTGAATTGTTTTCCTTTTGGCGCCAAGACTTTCTGGGGCTTTTGGACCGTTGTTGTGGCTGTTTCATCGAGGTTATAAACTCTTGTACCATAGCCGAAAGAGGGATGAGGATCCATAACAGTTTTCAGATTATCATAGAAAGTTTCGACCGTTTCTTTATTAAATGCGGTGGCACGAGCTAAACTACATGCCTCAGGCTTTTTCATTGATAGGTCTGGATGTCTCGACTTAAAAGACCGAAGCCACTCTTTCCCTGCCATTTCTTCCTTTTTCCAAGAATCAGGACATTTTGATGTTGTTGATTATCGCCATTTGATAAGCGACTCGGCGAACATCTTTGCTGGATAATCCATAAAATTTTAATGCGCAGTCTTTTATATAAGTTTTGAGTGCTGCTTCTTGGTCGTCTGTGAACGTCTTGTTTACGACGTAGTTAGGTGTTAATTTCTGATCTTGCAATGATGCATCACTAACATTTTTATGTTTTTTGAAGTACCGGAACAGTGTAGGGTAAGACAAATTACACTCTTTTGCAGCTTTTCGTAAGCTCATTCCTTGTCTATTCAGTCTTATAGCTTTAAGCATATTTTCAGAAGAACGGTTGCCTTTTTTTCTAACTGCAGTTTTTGTACGCGCCATTTAAAAAAAAATGTAAGTATTTGTCAGTGATATAGTTTAAAAAAAATATGCATATAATAAACGTTCACTAAAGTAAAATCATGCACTACAGTACCAAATGAACAAACCACATTAATATGACACGATATGGTCTACAACAAAACAAAGTAGTACACAATGAAACACTTGTCCACCCTTGAACTGTGTCATTGTTGGACACCGAGGGTATTGTAGAATAACCTCGAGATATAACCTACCAAAATCGAATAATTCAATAGGTAATCTAGTCCACGGGAATCTATGATACATGTACAAAACAACTTAACACTAAGGAAAATGAATATCACTACAGCATTTATCTGAAAATCAAATAAAACTAAGAAAAAACTTACTTTTTTGTCAAAAAAACCCGAAAAAGCTCCGCAGACACGTCCTTTCACAAGCGGCGAGCACGCAGACTGGAGGAGCGGGGGGTGTACGAGGATTATACGAGGAGGCATACTGCACTATCTGGCAATACAGAAATATGACGCTGTTTCATTGTGTATGACTGTTTCAACGTTGGACACTCGACTCATTTAGTATATCTGAATTTTTGGCTCGCCAAGCGAGTGCCCTACCCGGTTAATAGAGAAATTCGCTACATATTGTTGATAAACAGTGCCATCTAGCGTTTTTTAAAACATTTAATAACAAATTGACGGTTAATATATAGCCCGTAGATGGTGCTTCTGTCACTTGTTATAAAAATTGTTTTTAATTTTATTTATTAACAAAAAGATTTTTTTCGAATTTTTGCATATTTTTCGTGAGAAATAAGAAACATAAGCTTTTACTGGGTATTGTTTTAAATTTTTTTGGTGATGTATTTAAAGAGATATAATTGACGAAACAAAACACTTTTGAAAAATAATACATATGATTAATACGTTAGGACTTACTGATAGAGACACTCTGCTCGATAAACTTTCGCATAAAACTGACTTTTTTTATCATGGATAACACCATTGGTGTGTACGCAAATAATTGGATTAGCTCATTACTTGATTCCAAATTAATTTAATTACACAGGGCGTCAAAAATAAGTAGTACAGTTTTAAAATTGCGATTTCTCCCAAACTATAAAACTTAGACCTTTGAAACAAAAAAGGTTAAAAAGAAAATTTAATCTTATTCAATAAAAACTTCATGCATTATAAGAACTTATAATGCTTGACTTTAAAAAAAACGAATAAATAAAAACACTTTTTTTAAACTGTTGAAAGGTGTTGTCTTACTTAGGATTTTTGTGTTTGACACATTCGCTGCTGATAAAGCAATTGTAATTGAAAAGCATAGGTATCTTCAGAGAGTAAATTTGACTAATCATGCCTCTTTCACCAGAAGAATGTGCAAGAATCTTAGCTTTTCTCGAAGTGGGCATCAGTATGCGTCGTACTGCAAGGAGGGTGGGTGTAACTTTAAGAACGGTTCAGCGAGTAAAGCAAAGGTACGAAGAGACTGGAAACCATCTAAGGAGACGAGGTAATGGCAGACCCAGGTGCACAAGTACCCGAGAAGATCGCTTTATTGTTTCCACTGTGTTAAGAAATCGACACCTTAATGCAGTTGAGGTTCAGCAACAGCTTCTTCGGACCCGAACAGACTACATCAGTGAGAGTACAGTGAGAAGAAGACTTGCTGAAGCTAACCTGAAGCCTCTAAGACCAGCAAATGGCCCCAAACTTGAGACAGAGCATCGCGTAGCAAGACTACGCTACGCCCGTCAACACGTACAATGGGGCGAAGAAGAATGGGCTAGAGTTTTATTCACAGATGAGTCTCGATTCTCTTTATACACTTCAGATGGACGGCGGAGAGTCTACAGACGACCCGGTGAGCGATACATTCAAGCTTGTATCTCGGAAAGAGTCCAATATGGCGGGGGCTCTGTACACGTATGGGCTGGTATCTCTTCAGAGAGTCGCACAGAGCTTGTGGTAATAGAAAATGGGACTTTGACTGGTGAAAGATATGCCTCGGAGATCCTCAACGAGTATGCAGGGCCATATTTAATAAATATGGGTGATGGAGCCATCCTAATGCATGATAACGCCCGGCCACACACTGCTCACCACGTACAAGAGTACATTCAGGAGGTTGGCATCAACTTGATGGCTTGGCCATCGAGAAGCCCAGATCTCAACCCGATTGAACACGCCTGGGATGAGCTTGGGAGGCTAGTCAGAAGGCGCAGTCCACCTCCTGCCACACTCAGGGCTCTAAAACATGCGCTGATAGAAGAATGGGAAAATATTCCCCAACACCGCCTCCGAAACTTAGTGTTCAGCATGCCAAACCGGATCCAAGCTGTAATTAGAGCCCGAGGCGGCAACACAAGTTATTAAATTGTGAAAAAGTTCCAAAACGTGAAAATTAAGTGGTTGACATATCGTTAAAAATTGATACTTTTTAGTATTTATCTTAATTTTAAGTTTGAAACTTTATTCATGCCAAATAAAATATAACTTTAATAAACTTCGTTAAGTTTACTATAAACTGCTTTTTATTTCATAAGTGTAACTACTATAGTTTAGGAGTAATTGCAATTTGAAAAGTGTACTACTTATTTTTGACGCCCAGTGTATTTTTTGTGACGCACACAATTGTTTTTCTATTGGAACATCTATCGTACTACTCTGCAATAAGGTTTATTTTTTACTTAAGACTCGGCGCTCATACCAATGAAGCTGGATGATTTTCTAAATTTTTCGGAATTAAGTTCGAAAAAAGGACCATTCACAATTAAAAAAAAGGATACCTCCGGTGATAAATTCTTATGGCAACCTGTAAAATGGCTGCAATATAAAGATGCCATTGGAGAAATTCGTTTCAAGACAGATTTGGACAATGAAAGCTCTCTTAAAGTAATACATTACAGGAAAAAGGGCAAACAAAATTTTGACAACATACAGCTGGAAGTTGTATCCAAAGAAATTTTACCTATAAGTAAAGAAAAAAAGAGGATTGATGAATCTATTACCACTAATAGATCCCGCTTTTAATGTATTTTATAAAAACACTAGCTATCCGCCTGCGGCTTCGCCCGCGTGGACTACGGTTATATCGTGCCCAGTTGTGAGATAAAATGAAACCTATGTCCTTTCCCAAGGTCTAATCTATCTCTGTACCAAATTTCATCAAAACTGGTTCAGTAGTTTAGGCGTGAAAGCGTAACAGAGACGCGTACGATCGCTGCTAATCATAAAGTGCTATAGGGCGAAGCGCGGCCTTCGACGCGTTATTTATAGACATAGGCAAAATATTAATTTAAATTAAATTCTGTAAAGGGCCATATTGATCTATATTAAATGCACAATGTACTTGTGGTTCTTAATTGGATTAGAATTAATGTTGTACTGCTTAAATTCGCTGTGTAAATAAGCCATGCCTGAAATAAACTATTTTTTTATTTTTATTTTATTTTAGATCTGTCAGCGCAATCAATATGTATGACCATACCAAATTTAAGCTCTGTAGTACCAAGGATCTAATATTAGTAAATATATTCTTATTATTCCCAGCAACGTTTGGCACTTGGTCGACTATTATTCGCAAACTTGAAGGGCCAACTTATGTGTGATAGTTGTCCTTTTAATATTCTTGTATGTTCTATCACTGTGAGTTTTTCACATTTTTAGAAACAACCATTTAGTTGGACACTTGTTTTTAACAAATAATTTTATTATAGAAATGAATTTTTCACAAACGGAGTGCTGAATCGAAAATCGATCTTAGTAAACTCCTATCTTTTAAAAATCTAACCTACGATTCCCCCCTCAATGATATTGTCGAGAAAAAAAATTTATCGAATTAAAAAAACAATTTGGTATACATTAAAAAAGTTATACTACTGTTGTACTACTCGTACAACAACTAATATGAATTTGTTGTAACCCTATAATGACTACACAAATAACAAAACCGTTGCACACTCTTTCAGGAGTCACTTAACCACAGTAAATAATAAATGAATATTGAAGTAAATATTGAATACATAATATTATGAACTAAAGCTTTTTTGCATTTAGGATATTATGAAAAACACAACCACTATTTAGCTGCACCTCGATTATACTAATGGGAAAAGTTTCCCGATGATTACTTCAGAAATAACTTTAGTTTTGGCCTAAATACAACAGAATAGACCGTGTGCGAAATACAGAAGTGCTGCGAAGAGCTAATGTGGGTGGCATTGAAGCTTACCTTATGCGCAGACAGCTAAGATGGTGTGGTCATGTGTCAAGGATGGCGGATGTGCGTGTGGCAAAACGCATCTTCTACTGTGAACTTGAGGAAGGCAAGCGGAAACATGGCGGCCAAATCCTCAGGTACAAAGATGCACTAAAAAGGCACATGAAGAGGTGCGGTATTGACCCCACACAATGGGAGAAGCAAGCCGAAAAGCGACCAGAATGGAGGATTCTAGTGCAAAACAAGATCCAGAACTTTGAAACAAATCGTTGCTCTGAGCTGGATGCCAGACGCGATGAATTGAAAGCCCGTCCACCTGCGGCTATCAATTATAATTATTTTAATGGGGTGCTCACATGTCCGCAATGTGCGCGAACCTTTTCAAAAAAAGGTGGCTACGTAAGCCATATGCGAGCACATGAACGCCAACAAGTAAGGAGTTGAAGTGGTCGCCATGGCCGAAATCGGCCGGGAGCACATCATCATCATCATCACAACAGAATAATACAACACAATGAAAGTAAGTAAAGCGCGAGCGAAGCGAGCGCAAAAATTGTTTTTTTTAGCGACAATATTATAAAGACCCGAATTTTTTTTCCATCATTTTATTTTTTAAGATCTGTCAGCGCAATCAATATACCAAATCTCAGCTCTGTAGTACCAAGGATCCAATATTAGTAAATATATTCTTATTAATCCCAACAACGTTTGGGACTTGGTCGACTATTACTCGCAAACTTGAACGGCAAACTTATGTGTGATAGTTTTCCTTTTAATTTCGTCGTATATTCTACTACGGTGAATTTTTTCATATTTTCAAAAATATGAAAAACATATATTCGTTAATTTGTTTAAAAGATACGTAATTTATGTACGTCCATTATGGTTTTTCTCAATACACACTTTAAACAGCCATTTCAGGGTTCAAACTTCAAAAAATACTTTCTTATTCCTTGTCTAAATTTAAAGTATACCTTTTTGTAGAATTTCAGTTCGCTAAGTCCAATGGCTTCAGCTGGGCGATGATAAATCATTAACTGATTCAGGATCTTGCATTTTTAATTTTATTTTACCCAAAACCTAAGGACGATTTCCTTAGGGAATGATTTTCGAAAAATCGCGAAAAATGTGTCCGTTTATTTGCTTTAAGGTATATCTTTACGAAGTTTTGAGCCAAAATGCCCAAAAATTGTTTTTTTCTTCATACAAACTTTGAACCCCCATTCCACCCTTTTATGGGTTGAATTTCAAAAAATCCTTTCTTAGTGGACTTTATAAAAGACACCATTTTGTCAAACTTCAGCTTTATAGGTCGGGGTGGGCGTTGATCAATCAGGTAATTCAGGACCTTGCAATTTAATTTAATTCAACCCATTTATACCCCTTAGGGAATGATTTTTGAAAAATTGCGAAATACGTGTCCGTTCATTATCCGCTAGGTATATTTTGACGAAGTTTTGAGTCAAAATGTCAAATAAAATATTTTTCCCCATACAAACTTTGAACCTTAATTTCACCCCCTTGGGGGTTAAATTTCGAAAAATTCTTTCTTGATGCTTGTCTACGTCATAAGAGACACCGTTTCACCAAATTTTAGCTTTCTAGGTCTAAGAGTTTGGGCTGGGCTTTGACCAATCAGTAAGTAATTCAGGACCTTGCAATTTAATTTAACCCATTTGTAGGGGGTGATTTTCGAAAAATTGCGAAATACGTGTCCGTTTGTTTGCTTTAAGGTATATCTTGACGAAGTTTCGAGTTAAAATATCCAAAAAATATTTTTCCCCATACAAACTTTGAGCCCTCATTTCACCCTCTTAGGGGTTGAATTTCTAAAAATCCTGTCTTAGTGGTTGCTTACTTTATAAAAGACACCTTTTTGTCAAACTTCAGCTTTCTAGGTCTAAGAGTTTGGGCTGGGCGTTGATCAATTAGTAAGTAATTCAGGATTTTTTGTTCGTCTTAATTCGGATGATTTTGTTCGTCTTAATTTATTCGTTCCATTAGGTACTGATAGGTTTAAACTGATAGGTTCATTCACATCCTCCATCATCCCTTATTTTATCCCCACGGGGGTTGAATTTATCAAAATCCTATTTAAGCGAACGTCTTCATCATAGTAGCTCCAATCTTTAATTTCAGTTCAATCAGTCGAAAATCTAAGAAGATTTATACAAACTTTCATCACCTATTTCATCCCCTTAGGGGTGGAATTTATATCCCTTTAGGGGTTGAATTTATCAAAATCCATTCCTACAGAGGATGCCTTAAGTCATAGTAGCTTTATGCATGCAAAATCTCAGCCCGATCGGTTTAAAATTAACAAAGTTTCATACAAAGTTTCATTTCCTATTTCATCCCCTTGGGGGTACAATTGATCAAAATCCTTTCTTAGCGGATGCCTACGTCATAACATCTACATGCATGCCAAATTTCAGCCCGATCCGTCTAGTGGTTTGGGCTGTGCGTTGATAGATCACTATGTCAGTCAGTCACCTTTGAGTTTTATATATTTAGATAAAGACCGATAATAGATTTAGATACGGAAGACCCCGATGCACAAGAAAATGGAGAAGACTAAATAATTTCTAATTACTGTTTCAGCTTTGATTGAAATTATTTTTTTAGACCTACATACTATTAAAAAAAATTACATACTGAAATACAGGGTGGCCCATAAGTCCTTTGAAAGGTAAAATTTGAATAAAACGAACAGGGCGCGCGTGAGCGGTGCAGGGGAAGCGGGGGGAGTAACTTCGGTTTCTGGGAATTTAGTCGCGATGGAGCGTTTTACCGGAGCGGACCGTGCGTTTTGTGTGCGCGAGTTTTATCAAAACGACAATTCGGCAACCGTTGCGCGGCGTAAATTTCGAGAACACAAAGGTTTACACAACTTTGACGAGACTCCAACTCTTTAAACGATTAAGAACTGGGTTGCTAAGTTCGAGGAGACCGCTTCGACGTTAGATAAACCGCGGTTGGGTCGCCCAAGGACGTCACGTACGGAACAAAACATAGACACAGTGACACAGTCTATTCGCCAAAATCCGACACAGTCAACTCGTAAGCGCGCTAGAGCATTAAACGTATCCAGGACATCGTTACAACGGATTTTGAAGAAAGATTTACAGATGCACCCTTACAAAATTCAGTTGGTTCAAGAATTAAAAGAAACTGACGGTATTCAAAGAGAAAATTATGGGAATGAAATGTTGAATCGGTTTACTTCCTTCAATAACATAATGTTCTCTGACGACGCTCATTTCCATCTTAACGGGCATGTTAGTAAACAAAATTGCCGCTATTAGAGCCCCATCAATCCAAAACTTAAGCATCAGAAGCCCTGACATAGTCCGAAAGTGTCTGTTTGGGCCGCTATGTCAGCCCATGGTATCCTAGGGCCTTACTTCTTTGAGGATGGCAGAGGGCGCGCAGTTACTGTTACGTCGGAGCGATATGTGGCTATGATTGAAGAGTTTTTCATACCAGAATTGCAAAACTTTCCAGGTTTTAATGCCAGGACGTGGTTTCAACAGGATGGGGCAACTTCTCACACCTCTAACACTGCTATGCCCGTTATCCGTCAACTTTTTCCTGGCAAAGTGATCTCTAAGAGAGGAGACATTTCCTGGCCTCCACGTAGTCCAGATCTGACCCCGATGGTTTTTTTTTTTGTGGGGCTACCTTAAGGCTAAAGTGTACGACACAAACCCGCGGTCAATTGAGGCCCTAAAAGAAAACATCCGCAGAGAAATGGCAAGCATTTCAGCAGTGACGTGCCGCGCAGTCATCGACAATTTTAGACGTCGTTTGCAAGAGTGCCGTGATCGCAACGGATTACATTTAGAAGATGTTATTTTAAAAAAATAATTCCCGTTTTTTAAGCTTTTTTTGTATATAAAAATATAATTCATAATGTAATGTAATTTTAATAAATTTTTTCATATCAAAGGACTTATGGGCCACCCTGTAACATATATATTTATTAATGTTGATATATTTATCCTGCAGAATTTCCTTCCTATGGAAACAAAAGCCCGTACTCTGCTCTTGCCGCTGCTAGACTATGCTGATGTTGCTTTCTTAGATGCCACTAAGGAGTTGTCCGCCAAGCTAGAAAGACTGCAAAATACGTGCATAGTTGCATACGTTTTGCATTTGGACTGCGGAAAATCGGCCATGACTCCGAGTATCGTTGCAGACTGAATTGGCTCCCAATTCACTTACGTAGGGAATCATATCTTCTATCGTTTCTGTACAACATTCATTTCTCTCCTTCTGCTCCTGGGTACCTGCGTGAAAGATTTTCTTTCCGATCTGAGATCACTGGTGACCGTCTACGTTCAGGCAAAAACTTACCATTGTCCATCCCTCCACACAGCTCATCCACCTATACCAGGTCGTTTACGGTCGACGCCGCGCGGCTGTGGAACAACCTGCCTGTGTCAGTCCGTGAGGCCCCATCGCCCGCCTGTTTCAAACTCCGACTGAAAAACCTTCGGTTATAACGCTAATGTTTTGAGTTGACGTACGACTTATTCATCTCACTTCTGATATTATATATAGGGTCCTAATTTATTAGTGACTTCCCTTTTAAGACGTTATTGTATAGGTTAATGGTATTCCAAAAAACAACATAAAAATGAATTATCTTAAAATTAAATTTAGTAAAAAAAAATGAATTTTCCGTATAAAGATAAAGGAATGGTTCTCTATCACATGAAGCCGTACAATTATGAATGAAAAATACGTCCAAGCGCGCCGCCGCGCGCCGCGCAGCATTCGGCATACACAAAGAAAGTCAAAGCTTTCCGTCGCCCGGCCCGCCAACCGACGGCGAGTATTTTCACCGCGCCCGCGCCGCAGCCCGCCGCCGTCCGGCCGCCCGCGCGTGCCGCACTCCGACCCGCCGCTCGTCGCAGTCTCGTACTTGCATTCGTTCCGGACACTAGTTCCTGTTATTTAATCTTTACCGTGCTGTTACGATAGTTATAATCATGCCTTACACGTATTCCAATCAAGAATACATGCAAATGGTTGTTTGCTACGAGGAGTCCAACTACAACCTATCGGCAGCTGCAGAACTGTACGCAGAAAGAAATGGACGGCGGGTTTATCCGCGTACCATTCTTAGAGCGGTGCAGCGCCAGCGTGACTGGGGGGCGTTTAGGCCTCCTACCCTGGACGCTGGCCGGCCGCGACTCTGCCCGTTTGGAAGAAGAGGTCATTGACTTTTTCCATCGTCACCCGATGGCCAGCACAAAGGATGCATCCATTGTGTTCGGCGTAAGCGACGTTTACGTGTGGAAGCTTTTTCGCGAGGAAGGACTTTACCCGTACCACTTCACTAGAGTCCAAGAGCTGGAAGAAACTGACTTTGAACCACGCGTTAGTTTCTGCGAGTGGTTGCGAGAAGATCCAACCAGGAACATTCTGTGGACTGATGAGTCCACATTCACTCGTGTTGGCCTTTTTAACCAGCATAATGCCCACTTTTGGACCGAAGAAAACCCTCACGTCGTAAGACCGGATCACTTTCAAATCAGGTTCAGTGTAAATGTGTGGGCTGGACTCCTGGGTGATCAACTTCTAGGACCCGTATTTCTACAAAGGTTAAACGGTGAAACATACGTAGAGTTATTGCAAACAAGAGTGATACGCATGTTGGAGCGAGTGCCTCTACACCTGTTAAGAAACTTTTATTTCCAAAACGACGGATGTCCAGCACACTACGCTCGAACCGCCCGCGCGTACCTGAATCAAGAATTTGAAGGACGCGTTATCAGGCGCGGTGGACCTGTGCCCTGGCCTGCCCGTTCGCTAGACCTAACGCCGATGGATTTTCACGTTTGGGGGCGAGCAAAGGATTTAGTGTATGGAAATGACGGTCACTTAATCCGTACCGAACGAGAACTCCGTCGGATAATAAGACGCGCATTTCGTGTGATGAGGCGTGACAGAGACACGTTAGTACGTGTTGGTGCTCATGTGCAACGTAGAGCTGCCTTGTGCATATAAAACAATCGACGGTATGTACAGCAGTTAGTGTCCTAACCCTAACCACCATCAGTGAACACTTCCCTAGAGTGAGCTAGATGCGAACAATTATGGAAAGTGCAAGATCCATTCTGTATTCTCGTGACATCCCATTAAGTTTGTGGGCTGAAGCAGTAAACTGTTTTGTTTATTTACTTAATCGAAACTCATCCAGTCAAACAAAGAATGTATCCCCGTATGAGCTATGGATCAAAGAGAAGCCATCCCTTGAACACATAAGAGTTTTTGGTTCAGAAGGTTATGTTCATATACCTGATGAAAGAAGAAAGAAACTTGATAAGAAGAGTGTAAAACTGATGTTAGTAGGATATGAGAATGAAAATTATAGAATGTATGATGTTGAAACTGAGAAAATAACAGTTAGTAGAAATGTACGCTTTAATGAGAACAACATTCCAGTAATGAGGAAGAATATCACTCTAGTCTCTACGACTGATGAGGAAGAACAAAATAGCATGTTATCATTTATTTATTTATTTTAAGAATAAATAAATAAATAAATAAATGATATATTTCTTTCCTTTACTTACACAAGAGGGGCGGGGGGTTACTTCCGGCAAAGAAAACTTATTTTACTTTGCTTTTCGTGAAGACGCCATCTCAAAAGGACCATGCAGGCGATAGCCAATTACGTAGAGAAGAGTGAATGGGTTATTCGAGAAGAATTTTGTTTTAAAAAACAAAGAAAAAGAGGACTCACCACATATTATATTATATATGTGGTGACCATCCATTATGCAAATCAAAATTCAATTTCAAGAATAACGGAGACATGTCGCCGGTAAACCTACAGCATAATCACGTGCCCAACACGTGGATGGCAGAAAGGTACCAATTTTGAATTAAACCTAATTAACTTTAAAAGTAAAATTATAACTAATATTAATGAGAACTGTAACTACCTATTAGTCAAATTGAATTCCAATTGGACTAATAAGTACCGATTTAGCTCGATACCACATAATTGAGTCGATTTTCCCTAGCCTAGGTACAGGGACAACGGCACATCATGCTATTGAAAACTGTCAAATATCTTTAATCGATTTACAATTTTATCTCCAAGCATTAGAGTTCACTATTCACCTCAAGGTTGTCGAGCAGAATAATAAGAAATTCAACTTACAATTTTAGTCACCCAAATTAAGTAACGTCTTAAAGTATGATTTAGAGCTTGGCATAGAAGATTTGTCGCCAGCTTTTTTGAACCAGAGCCTCGCATCGTAATACTCGAGTTTAGTGGATACTGATAAAATCTCAGTGACAGCCCCGTGGATGCAAGTTGTTTACTTCCGGTGGCCTAAGCAGCTATCAGCCATAATTTTTCCAAGTTTCTTTGGCTTCTCATCTTCCCATTCCTTCGGTGTGATGACGATATAGTGATACTGTCCGTTTATGAACATTGCAATTTTTCTTTGCGATACACTATCCGTTGAGAGGCAGATGACTGCGATTCAATAGCAAACTGCATCACGGGGATTTATAACACTGGTTGGTCCAGTTGGTATAAGATTTTTATATCTGCCAAATCCCACCGCAGTGACGACATGATCTCTAATTTTGAATGAAGCAGAGCCAACCCTAGATTATCGTTAAGAATCAATCAATAAGGGCGGAACAATCAATTGAAGCAGACGTAGATCAGAGGTCAAAATTGAGCTTATTGCGATCATTTAGTGTGCAAATAGTATAACAGATTGCTGTAATAAATGTGGTAATTATTAGAGTGGATTCGTTAAATGCAATAATGGAACAGCTAGGCAGGACTACGAACAAAAAAGTATGGAATATATTTCACGTTAAATTGAATGCTTCTAAACTTGACCTTATCCCGTTATCACTAACACTTTTTCACCTTTTTCTGTCTCACTATGAAGAAATACTGAGAAACATCTTTAGTGTCCGATAGCTCTGCGTGGATACAATTACAATAACAATATACTTTATTGCACTCCAACACAGATAAGGTACAGTTACATTTTATACAAAAAAAGTTATGTCAGGGTACAAAAGACGGCCCCATTGCTAAGAAGCAATATCTTATCGGCAACCTTTGGGTGTGGTAACAAATCGTTTAGATGTGGGTGCAAATATAATACATGCTACTTACATAGAATAAATTACACATATAGAACAATAAAACATATCTACCTAATAATAGTTAGTATTATTCTTCAGAAAAAATACTATATATTATGAATTTTAATTCGGTTTTAATGGCTAATTTATGAGTTGTTACATTACGCTCTATGGTCTACAAATTTAAAAATCAATAGCTTTTTAAATAATGAATCAAAATACTGATTAAAATCTTTAGCTTCTTCTTTATTTCGTGTCAATGGCTTATTATTATTTTATATGGTATTGGCCCAAAAAGTGGCCATAGCGACTACGCAGTCACTATCTTTAGCTACGAAGCTAAGTCCTAACTTTCGAGATCGATATTCTACCTGTTGCAGCTGTTTTTAGCGCAAGAGTCTCATAGATGTCCAAGATATGAGTGAATATTTCTTCTATGCGCATCAATTAAAAAAACGATACATTCAAATTCCTGAGAAGTATCATTTCAATGTTTCATGCGTCATCGCTCAGATGAATTCAAATATTGAGCAAATTGCGATTTCACAGTGCTTGAACGTTAATGAAAAATTCAGAAAATAAGATAATAAAAAGCTGTTTTTTGAATTTTCTATGAATTAGTAAAATAAACAATAATTTATTAGTGTAGCAATACTGTTTACTCCTTTTGTATGTATTTTAGTATCAGACTGGTTTAAAAGCATTTTTTTATAAATGCCTGACTAAAAATCATATGGTGTGAAAATTACGCTATCGCCTCTCTATCTATAACTGTTATCCCTTACATAATCATCGAGTGTATAGTTGAATATTGTGACCATATCTTTTTGGTGGTATATTAATTTAACTTTTTTTAATTTGTTCACAGAAATAAAAAACCAAAACCCTTTGGTAGACATCACAAACAAAGTGGTAATATTAATCCAGAAGCAATACCAACTTCATCAAAACGTAAGCATACCTTTTTATTTTTGTTAGTTCTGCTTAAATATTATATAACAATTATTTGTGCTAATAAAACCAAGCTCATTGTCACTAGTACTTAATAAATTGTGGTCAAAGGTCCTCCCACAATACAGGCTAGCCAATTTTTTTTATAGTGAACCCAGTAATCATTTATCAGTCTTTGTGTTCTTTTTGTTCATCCTTTTTTGCAAATCTACAAAAATTTTAGCTAGAAGCAATTTTTAAATTGTTGCGTTACAAATATTTTGCTGTTCACCAACCCACAGTGTATCGTGGGGGTTGGTTGACAGCAAAATATTGCGTGGTGGCCTAAATCCCCTTCCTGTTTTGGAGGTAGGCTCGTGCCCCTTGGTGGACATGTCTATGAGCTGATGAAGGAATAAGCAACTTGGTAGAATTTGGACTTGATTTGACCTTGTTTTACATTTTATAGGTTCAGTTGCCGAGACATTTGCTGAGCCTATCCCTGGACCTTCAGGTGTGACATTAGAAGCCGTAGCTTCCAAAACAATTGAAAAATACAAAATGAAAAAGGTAATTGAAAAATACAGAGTTTCCAAATATACCTTGATCTCTAAGCCAGTGCATAAAGTATTATCTTGTGAGTTATTAGTAATTTATGGAAAGATTGTAGGCTGTACTATTTCGCTTTGAAGTTTTAAGTTTACAAAATCATACATTTTCTAACTTTCGGTTTAACATCTTTCAGCTTCCATGTTTATTGAGGCATCGGTATCTGCTGAGTCTGTCTCAAAACCTTCAGAAAACATATCTTGAAGAGATCAGCTTCGAAGGAGGATAAATATAAATATTTATTTATTTACTAAAATTGGGACATCGACAGTAGCACATATATTTACCTTTCTTTATCAAAAGCGACATCTAGATATGCCTTCATTCTTTTAAGGAGTACCCACTCAAACACTTTACCAACGACTGGCAGCAGGCTGATAGGTCTTGCAGACGTTTGCCAGATTTCATCAGTAAATTAAAAAAAAACTTTGTTGTATGAAAAAAAACTCACTTTATTTTATATTGTTTCAGCACCTACATTAGATACTAATGTAAAACACCTGCAATCATTAGTTAAAAAACTGAAGAAAAAAACAGATAGTAATGCGACCCGTCTTAAAAAAGCATCTAAACTATCAGAAAATGAAACTTTTAAAAATTATCTCAAAAAATTTATTACTCTTGCTGCATTATTCACAAAAATACAATTTAGAGAAATAACAAAGCCAAAGATGGGGCGGAGATTTAGTATGGATGAAAAAATAATGGCATTGAGTCTATTTTAACAAGGCCCTAGAGCATATAAATGGCTCAGCAAAGTCTTCATTCTGCCATCACCGCTGACACTTAGTCGACTGATTTCTAAAGCATCTATAAAGCCAGGAATTTGTAAAAAAATATTCAAACAACTAAAAACAGGGCGCAGAAGATGTCTAAAGATGAAAAATTATGTATTGTATTATTCGATGAAGTAGCGCTCAGCCCCATGTTTTTTTACAATAGAAAGAGAGACAGTATAAGTGGTTTTGCTACTAATGGCACTGATACTCGTAAAAAATTTGCAGATCATGCATTAGTATTCATGGTACGAGGAGTGAATAAAAACTACAAGCAGACAACAACTCCTACCGAGGAACAACTCCTACAGATGAATTGAAAGTTCTAATTAAAACTGTTATTACACAACTACAATAATGTGACTTGACTGTATTAGCCACAGTATGTGAACAAGGAACCACAAATGTGAGTGCCATAAATAAGTTAATAGAAGAAACTCGGCAAGACCATTTGTAAAGAAAACACAGATTTAAGCACAACATTTTTAAGTTAATGGCAATTAACTTATTTGATAATTTGATGTCCCTCATCTGATAAAAGGAATCAGGAACAATTTGTAGACGAAAAACCTTATTTATGTTATGGACAATGTTGAGAAAACTGCAAAATGGGATCATATTGTGAGTCTATATGAAGAAAATCCTGGTTGCAAAGGTATCAGGTTAATATCACATTTAAGTGAAGCTCACGTTAACCCAAAGAAAATCCCGAAGATGAAAGTCAAATTTGCGACACAGGTATACAGCAACACTGTTGCCAGGACTATGGGCTATCTAGCTGGTGAGTAGTTGAATACAAATTTACTAATAAATGCAATTAATGTGTCTTTCACGAATCCCTGTTAAGTTGAATAATATTGACATGACCTGAATAGAAACTTCTGGGATCGATTCCCTGTCCGGAAGTAGATTTTTATAAGAAAGAAATGTTTATTCCAGGGTTTGGATGATTATCTGATGCACATCAAGTTACCCAAAACTACCAAATTTCCACAATGTATGAATGAATGATAAACTCTATGGCTTGGTGATATAAATTCAAATTCAAGTAGCCTATATTACCAAATCATAACAAGCAAAATATGTTTGTTTCTGAATTTGATTTGCCTTTGTGGCATATGCTTGGAGATATAATTGAATAACAATTGAAGAAATTTCAGTATCTAAGACGCATGGAAAACTGATGCTCCACGAGTAATTGGTTTTATTTTTATTTGGCATATTTAATTTTAATTAGTTCAGTACAACTCAGTCTCAGATATTTCTATTGTACCTTTCACAATCTTAATACGAAGTTTTTTATATTTTCAGACAAAGGAATTCTGGCAGAAGAATGTAAAGAAACGGCCGACATACTATTATTCTTCGATGAACTATTCGATTCATTGAATAGTAGTTACGACAACGCAAAAAAACGATCTGGAAAATGTCTCTTGGGGCCAGTGACTCCAAAGTCCAAACATACAGAAGAATGGCAAAAAGCAAAAAAAATATGTTTTCTATGAAATTTATAAACAAAAAGGGAGTAAAAGAAAGTGTGCCATCAGTACGTAACTGGATACGAACTCTAAATAATATAGAATATTTAAAGAATATTTTTTAAATGAATATCAGTTTAAATCAATATGGATGCGTCACTTCAATCAGGATCCCCTTGAAAATTTTTTCGGTGCTATTAGGAGCCATGGATGTAGGAATATCTCTCCTGGTCCCAGTGCCTTTGAAGCAGCATATACAAGTTTACAAGTGTTATCTTCTAGTAAGTAACGTCACCAAACTTCACTCAAAAGGCTCAAATTGTGAAGAAAACTTCTGCAAATCATTTGATTCCATGGTGACGTTATTTACAGAAGAGAAAGAAGAAGACCAAGAAAATGTAGAAATAGATTTAAATGACCTAAACTGCGAGATTTTAAAATTTTCAGCAAAAAAAGGGGATCCTAAAATGTTCGCACAGCTTGGCTACGTATCTGGTTACGTATTACGGTAGACTAAAATAAAAATATTTGGAAATTGTAAAGAACGGAAACAATGCCTATATTCACAATGTAAATGTAATAAATATATTAGTTGTAGGGATTTTACTCCCAAGAAAAATGCTCTACAGAAAAATGCTACACACCCATGTGAAAATCTAATATATTTTATTTCACAAATTCAGGATGTGATAAACTATGTCTTAGAAAAAAAGAGTCACATAAATCTCATCAAAAATTATTGTAAAACTTTAGTTTACATTTTAGTTAAAATTGATTTTATAAAATGTAAGGATCATAAAGCCAAAGTTATAGATTTTTGGTAGATTTATCTTGCAGATTTTTTATTCACAGCGTGACTATAATGAAAATGATATTGTTAAAAGAATGTCTTTTGCTTATAAAAACAAAAAAAGAACAATAAAGAGCGTTAAGAAACTTAAAGTTTTTTTTATTTATTTTTCCCATCGCTGTTCTCATACTTGTTGGCATTTAATGCGAATTTGTATGAGAGCACAGCATGTATAGCCAAAAAATTTAAAAATATAAATGTAACTGCTACCCTAGCGTGGCTGGTCTTTATAGATACAATTATATACAGCAACCAAAAGTTTCAAGGAAATTTCGCTAGATGGCATAATTCCGAGATCCCAGCTGATGTCTCTATGTCCAGATATATAAGTTACTCATGTGAACGAACATCTTGCATATATGTGACGTTGGTATAGCTTGACTGTCCACACTAATGGGCTCCAGGTTCAAAAATAATTAAAACCGAGTAAGATTTCTCTAAGTTTATTCGATCGCAAAAGCCACAGATTTTACAGCAGACAGAACAGCGCCTCTAGTGGCAGAAAATCGTAACTTACATTACTTTTTTTTTTATACAAAAGCAAAAGGTTGTTTGACATACAGCCTATTATAACATTTATTATTCAATACTCCCACTAAAATTTTATAATAGAGCTACACTTAAATTTTAACAACAATTTTTTTTATTAAGAATTAAAAACTTGATCCCTGTTTTTAATAAATTTACCTAAAGGCAAACCTTTAGTAAGGAAATCGGCGAGCTGACATAAGCTTTCAACATACTTAATGTTGATAATATTTTGTTCTACTTTCTCTCTTATAAAGTTGTACCTAATATCTATATGTTTGGTCCTCCTATGGTAGACTGGGTTATTAATTAGTTTAACAGCTCTCTGGTTATCTATACATAGGGTGACCAAAGGTTGAGGTTCATCAATATCAATTAATAATTGTCTAAGCCACAAAATCTCTTTGGCAGCTTCGCTTGCAGCCATATATTCTGATTCTGTAGTTGATAATGCTACTGTGTTTTGTTTTCTACTAGCCCCTGTAAACAGGCAACGTCGCGATCTCGAAAGATACTCATCTTGTAATTCTAAAAGCGGTGAATTTACTTGGCGAACATATTGTTTACTTCAGAAGTATAAGTGCCAAACAACATACGAATAAAATTGACAATCTATAGCTTTTTAAATATATAATTAAAATTCTGAACAAATCTTCCGTACAGTAAAGCTAAAAAGTAATTCTCTAGACATAAGGGTGACAGATGGAATCTCTTCTCAAATGCGATATCGGTAGACATGGTAAAACCTAATTATAATAGTACCATTATTTTATTACAATGTTGATGTTGGTATAGACAAATATTACATCAATAATGGATTTACAAAAACAGGAAACACCATATTGGTTTTCCCTTACTAAAAATTGTTAAAATAATTACTATATTTTAATCAATCCCATTGCATTGTATGTATCGCTGCTCATGCGGTCATTCTTATCAACAAAGTCCTTAGGGAAATCCACATGTTGGTTGGCAATATGCCTAACTAGCCCGGCGTGATATAAGACAACGTTAACATTTATTTCAGGGTTTTTCCCAACTAAATATGTTGCAAAAATATTCTGTTTCAGAAATGTTAATACATTCACCCATTCTCCTCGGATGAGTTTGCTGAATTGACAGTAAAAGCAATCGTAAACATCTGTACTGTAAAATATGAGATGTTGGTGATAAGCACTCGTACATTAAACCGTTTATCTTTCAGCATGTATATCTACAAAGAAATTCTGGTATTCAGGCTAATCTAAAAGTCTATAAGTATTGATAAGGATTGCTAATTTCTAAGAGCTTTTTAACACGCTTTTATTAGCTTCACCTGTATGTTTACTTGTACACAGAAAAAAAACAGTTTTTTGCTCAAAGTAAAAAATTCTCCTGTTTCATGAAAAAAATTTGAACAAAAATATCGTTGGTAAAGTAGGAAAATTCTTGAGCCAACAAAATTCTTTTGTCCTAAGAAAAAATTTTTTTTGGTTCAAAACAACATAAGTCTTCAAACAGATTTTACAAATTTTCTTGACTCTCCTTTAGACTAAGAGCGAGTGCACCCTCTGTTGGAGATTTACAAACTATTGACGAAAACTTATAGAAAAACATCATTTTTGACAATAAACCGAACTAAAAAGTGAGAAATAAATATAGTTTTTAAAAATTAGTTTGAACTTTTCAGTTTGATGCTCTTTAAAAGCGTATTTTTTTTAGTTTTTTTAAACTATATTTATTATGTTCCCGACATCACCTACGCTATTTAATTAAGAATGTTCTCTGGCTAAGTATAATCAAATGTTCCAAATGAGAAACAGAATATCGACTCAAATCACTGAACTCATTCCATGACTACATACTATGCGATAACAGTCGAGAACACGAAGCAATCAAAAACACTTTTGCTGATACCTAAATCATTAAAACAATCGCATCGTATTTAATTGGTTTCCTTTTACAGCATGTATAAATTACTTTCAGTTTAAAAGCCAACTCGGTAATTAATTGAGCGTAGTTTATAGGTCAATGGATAATAGTTACTAAGAAGAGCACTATTTGTGACTTCCCAGCAGGACCGCAACAATTCTATTTGCCTAACACTGAAGCTAATGAAATGTTTACAGCTGATAACATTCTTCTAGATAGTGATATAGTAATTTTCGATAAAGCTGAAAAAGTCCAAAAATACGACGATGCTGAAGTATATGATTATTTTTTTTTTAATAAAAAATGTATCTTACTGTACCGTTTTTTGCACTTTGAAGCTTGAGGTCATCTGCAATTGAGCCGATATTGGCACATTGCTTCTCGGCTGCTATTTAATCTTATGGAGCTCTGTCAATGGAAGCTGTACATGACGGCTCTCAAAAATACAAGTAACAGATGTCAAAAATCTCATTTGGTCCAGTTTTGTCTAAATTATGTGTACGGTAGAGGCCGTTTCTACGATAAAATCAGACCAAACGAGATAATATGCAACTTGAGTCTACTTTTCTACAAAAATTTTGCAAGAAAAGAGTAGCTGAATCCTTTCAGTACAATACAAGGCCCCAAACTGAAAAAGAAAAAAATTACAGTTTCAAAATATATTTCTAACTAAATTTAAGAAAATTCTATTCTAAAACTGTGATTTTCCACTTTTTTCATTCAAAGTGCCTGAATTTCAGTGTAAACTATAAATATTTAACTACTTACAATGTTGAATAAATCAGATGAAAAATACTTTGAATAGTAGAGATCACATCCGGTATAAAATTTTCTTAGAAATTCAAATAGAGATTAGTTTGATTAAAAACAGTTCAAATTTTTGAACTTGGAGATAAAAGTTTTGAATCTAATTTTTTCTCAATAAAAAAAAAAACTAAGTAGCAAAATTTATTATTATGTTTTTTTATATAGATAATTGGTGTGGCAAAAATTGCAGTTGGTTCATTCTATAGCTCGAAGTTGTTAGATTTATGAGCATTTTGACGCATTTATCTTGCTATTTAGGATCCAAATTTCGTTAGGCTTGTGTACATCGGCTATTACTTATGTAAGAACCCATTTATTTGGTCTAAAATAGCTATATGATATAATTGTTTATGCAGTACTCATATTGTATCGGAGGAAAACATTGAGCGGTTGTTATGCTATACTGAAAACAAATTTCTATTATTATCCTGCGGGAAACCCGCTCGTTATTCAAAATAAATCGTATATCTCGGTCTCATTTCAACAAAGCAGTATCTATCTTGAGTTCCCGAGGAACACGACATAATATAAGCGTGAATTCGAAATACTTGGCTTCAGTCGTATATTGACATTGCTTTGAGACTTTACCATGCAATCATCCAATAATTTATCTGAAGCGATGGAATCTCGTATAATTGAGAAAGTTTCGGTGCTGTGGACTACAGAGGGAATAACTTTCTCCATGACATTTGCGAACATGGTTGCTTATCCCTGCTTTTGAGAACTGAATGGTTTCTAGAGACGAGTGAAACTCTACTGAAACAGTACAACTTTGAAGGATATCAGTGCGTGCACATCGTCGCAAGAAATCATAGAGGGAAAAAGGCAGTGTGTTTGATGGAAATCCTGATGGAGTTTGGGGCAGATTTGAATGCACCTGATAGAATTTCAGGAAGTACTGCTCTTCATATTTCTGCACTCTGCCAGGATTATGAACTAGTGACTTGGATCTGTCAGCAGCCTGGCGTGGACATGGAAGCTTTTAACTATGCTGGGCTGACGGCCTACCAAGTCGCTTGGAAGAGAGGCGACCGCGAGATGATGGACATCTTTTTGAAATTTAGTGCTGACTGCGATCAGCCGTATTCAAGCGAAAGTGAAAGTGAATCTAGTGACTTGACAAATTAGATAGTTTTTATTTTTGTTATCTGTTGTTAGTTTTAAGGAATCTCAAGACTTTTCAGTAGAAAATTAAGTGTTTAAAGTAATTTAGATATCAGATGAAGTACTATGTAAGTTTGTTTTTTAACCGTTCGTACCGGTCGTGTAGAGAGAATCTTTCACGCTCATTTCAAAACTATTTTTTCTGTTTAATTTCCAATAGCATTTTTTTATCTTCACAGAATTTCATGCTTTACAGAATGGCCAAAAAAAAACCTTTTTTAAAAACTCAAAAGTATGAAGCAATTAAAATATCTATTAATAGTTGTGAGAATTTCTCTTATCACTTCAGTCAAGTCGTTGATAAAAAAAAACGCTATTCGGATGGTTTCAGTATACTTCGGTTATTTTCGTAGTTTCCAGTCGCCATTTTTGAAATTATATGTAGACATATAAATACTCTGTGGCGCTTGCGCGAAAAAGTGAAATTTTTTCTCATCACAAGAATAATGACTGTCATACGAATGACAACCGGTACGAAAGGTTAATTTAACACCCTACAGATTAAGTTATGTGTAGTGTTGTGATGCTTGTAACATCAGACGTAAAACTTATGGTTGTGTAAATGCATTTATTGATAGTTGAACATTGTAAGAAAAATAAAATTAAATTACAGTGATTACAAAAGCTTTTATTAAAGAACTTATAACGACATTAGATTTTTCCACTAAACAGTATCAAAAGATAAATAAAAAAGATAAGTAGCATTAAAATCACTAAAAAAACAATCCCTTTGCATGCTACTCGACAGTCGCACCAGGATGATTTGCAATAAAAGTGTAAAATTAAAATGTTTACATTTTTTACCTTTAAGTAACTTGCTAGCGTACGTTCGAAAACCGAAAATTGGGAAAGATGATTAAGAATGGAAGACTTCTTACTGAGGTAGCAACAGGGAGTCGTAACTCACAACATCCCATTCGTCTTCAGAAACCTGCTCCATAAATAGAGCATGTTCTGACGTCGCGGTAGACTGGTCCAATTCATTCCTAGAGTTTAAAAAAATACAACAATGTTAGACCAAATTGTTGAAAAAGATTCTTTTAACAAAGATAAAGTTGCCTACCGAGCAAAAAGAGAGTTGAGATATCTCATTTTTCTCCCTGGCGCATATACTATTTTTTGCTATACATCTAACTGAAGGTTTAAATTTCTACCATGATTTTTCGTGAAGGTTAGTGTATATGTCAAGCTGTTTAATTTGTTTTCTCATAAGAAGATAATAGCACCTTTTTCTGGCAAAACGGGACCGGAATTTAACATTATCCGTTCCACGGTTCCACCGATGGCATATTTACTAAAAAAACAAAAAAATAATTATCTTTGTCTGCGCAATGGGCTGCTACACGTAAGAAACTTGTAAATATCGACTTTTGCAATAAAATTTGGATTACCATTGATTCTTCATAACAAAACTGCGGTGATCAGTTTTCACTTGTTGAAAAACATTTTTAACAGCTTTTCTCAGCTTGGGACAGTTAGGGTTAAACTTACAGTGCAGATATGGTGAAAATATTGCTGACCTCATATTTGTTCACAATGTTTATACTTACATTATGCTAATATGCCCCTTGATTTTGTTAACTCGGTAAGTCGTTCGAAGCACAAAATTATACTTTTCTGGACCCGTGATACCTTTTAACTCCAAAATCCTACAATTTTTTTTTAAATATATACATAACGTATGCTTATGATTGAATAAAGCACATTTACTAGGAGTTGTACGTTATAGAAAGTTTAAGTCTAAAAACATAGTTATTTTTAAAATTTCCATTAAATATTATAAAAAACATTGTAGAATTTTCGACGTGTGAGTATAAAAAGATAAATCGAAATGATGAATATAAACAAAATCAAGGATCGAACAATTCCGATGTATGCTACCTTTCAGTAGTTAATATTACACTAAATATTCACTTCACTTTTGCCTTAATTATGAGATAACTTCTTACACTCACATACGACTTTCTTGCTTTACATCAACATTGGTTTTATTATACTAATTCTGCAATAAATTAGTACTGCAATGCATCTTCAATCATTTTTCATAACATACACATCATTTTTCAAAACAATACACTTATCAACGCTATTTAAACAAAATGTACCAAGTTGTGTAGTGTGGATTTCAAGTACGGTTTAGTCTTTTTTCTCTCTCGCCCTTTGTTGAAGAAATGGAAATATCTCTGTCGCACTTTCACAATAAATGGGAACTTCAAAATCATTTTTCTCATAAATAAATGAAAATTTTCAAAAAAAAAACGCCTCGTTCTGTCGTAGATAATTGACGGCCGGTTTGGTCGAGTGGTAGTGACGCTGCCTCTTGATCGGCGGGTCCTGGGTTCGATCCCCAGTCGGGGCAAATATTTGTGTGAAAAGCAGATGTTTGTTCTCGGGTCATGGGTGTTTGTGTTTGTCTTTATGTGTGTTCCGAGGGACCCACAACACAAGGGAAAACCTTAGTGTGGGCCTTTGAGTGTGTAGCGTTTTTTTAAAAAAAAAAAAAAATTGTTATCTACTACCGTACGGAGCGCTTTTTTGAAAATGTCTACTTGTTTAAGAGCAAAACTCTTTTAAATTTACCTATCAACTGCTCTCAATTAGTATCAGAAGAACTGATTAAAGTGGGAAACTGAAGAGCTAAAGCTTCAGGAAGAAATTCACATAACAAGAACGAGGTATGAGTCATGTTGCTTGGGAAGCGGTCCATTGAAATCATAGTACAAAAGCTTTTACGTAGTTAAACAAGTGAAATAACATTAGCTACTATGATATTGACCTAGTTCAGGTGTAAGCTACCCCACCTACACTGATGAAAATAGCTTTTAGTCGTTAAAAACAAGTTTTGGATTTACGAGCCATAAAAAAACAATAAAAAGTTCCATGTCGTTGGCATTCCAATTACGTTTATCGGGAAACATGCCGTTGGTGGACATTCTCATTAAACTAATGAACCTAATTGCGCGTAAAACTTAGCGGGCATGACAATGGATAGGTATATAAGTCCCGACACTATTAAATAAAATTTAGCTTAATGAGGGCTCTCTTCGAGTAACCAACAACAGTTGAACTTGAGTTCGAAATCCAAAAGACTACAAAAATGGCAAACTACACTCCAGATATGAACGGAAGTTATTTTCTACGTTTTATGAATGATCCGCATTCACTAACCAGTATTATAGAAGAATATCATTCGATAGTCCCCAAACAAAAAGAAGAAATGTGCAGTGCTTCATCAAGCCAGGACGAAGATAAATGTAAAAACAAAAGTACCGTGCAGCTCGTGCGTTATCTTTACCGTCGTGTGAAGCTCAGCAGTAACGAGACAATCTTTGATGCAAGTTTCATTGCTTGCCATGGTATGAAGCGGAAGTATATTTGCATGAAAAGTTTGCAAGAAGAAGTCTGCAACAAATTTTGGCAAGCCGTGTGGGACCACAAGGTCCAAATTATAGTGATGATGTATCAATTAAGTGATCAGAAGAGTTACCAATATTGGTCCCCTCAGGAGGGCTGCGAAATTAAGATTAAGACTTTAGAAATTAGTGTCAATCCACATTATAACTTAACATTGTTAAGTCTGACCAATCAGTCTGGCCGGGAATATAAAATATGGCACTATCAATATACCGCTTGGCCGCAGGATAACTTTTCTCATCAGCCGGATGCCCTTATGATTTTTTTTTTAATGTTGAAAAAATGTATCGGCAGTTGGAGAAACAAACAGCTGATAAGAAAATTGACCCCATAATTGTGCAGTGCTTTGATGGAGTTAGCAGATCTGCGGTGTTTTGTGTGTTCGACATATGCGTTGCACAATTCGATAAAACGGGAACACTATCATTGCCAAATATTCTTAAAGAAGTGCGCCAGCAAAAGTATGGATTCATGAATCACGTAGGAGACTATGTCTTGTGTTACCAACTTCTTGAAGGCTATATTAGGAAGAAGTTATTTTCACTGCCTTGAATCTAAGTGTTATATCAATACTTCTTGGGTGTATTCAAAATGATGTATTATGTATTATTACTTAAAATACATATCGATGTTAAAATTTTTCATTGTGATTTGCTCGAAAGATTTTCATGCGCACATAATTTGTTTTATATTGAAGCACCAGTTCAGAAATAATGTTATTTGATTCGTTAAGAATAAGTTAAATGCTTAATTCGTATTGTGAAGTTTATACTTAAATTTTGAAATGCGCTAACCTTTGTCTTGTTCGGTGCATCGATATGAAAGTATGAAAAGGCAGTTAAGACAAAATTTATTATTATATCACTCTGTATTTTTGAAGTATACGTACTCGTAAGGGACCGTTCAACAATTACGTGATCATTTTTGGCCGTTTTTTTAACCCCCCCCCCCCTATGTAATCACAGCGTAATCTTTTGTTTTTAACCCCCCCCCCCCTCGCCTTGATTACGTAATCCGTCCGTGTTTAAAATTTTTGCTGTATTAGCACTGACTCCTATGTTATGTTTCTATGGGTCTTTTTACCTAAAATATACCCAAAATACTTACTTCCTCCAATATACCTATAACAATACCGATGCTTGGAAAAGTCGATAAAATATGCCGAAAAAGTATAAAAAAACTGAATCTAGTCACACTGTTCCACAGTTTGTCTATAGCAGGGGAAATCCCGTTCCATCTATCTAATAGTTAGTGTTACCAGTAATAGACTTCAAAATTGGACGTAAATATTTTAATATAATTTATTTATTCATTTCGCTATACGTTAATTAAAGTTATAAAATGATGACGTAATCATGGCTTCTTCCCCCCCCCCCAAATAATCCGATGTATATACAAGCACCCGACCCCCCCCCTTCCGGTGATTACGTAATTGTTGAATGATCCCTAACTGAGAAATGGATACAGGTATGATTTTAAATATTTTTGGTCCAGCGTCACTAACTGGAATGACCATCTTCCATGAAATTGCTCTTGAAGGATCGATGGTATTACTAGATCGTATCAGTAAGTTTGTTACTGATTCTACCAAAAATATTCTCAACGTAATGGATCGAAGTAGGCAATGTTGCCTTCACATTGTGGCGTATACTCACAAGGATCAGCATGGAATAGATATGCTGAAAAAATTATTGGACTGAAGTGCGTACATAAACATCAGGAATATTTGAGATAGTACTTCATCAAGCAGTTCGAAGCAACAGTTATGAGCTTGTTGCGTGAATTTGTGGACAATCGCCTGTCGAATTAGATGCTCGTAATGAAGTTAGAGAGACGGCATATCAATTGGCTTATAATCGAGATGACAAAGAAATGATGGAAATTCTCAAAGCTTTTGGAGTAAGCAGTGAAATAACTGAAAGAAGTGAGTAGGAGGACTCCTCTGGTCTTCATTTCATTACAACTAATTGATCAGAATATAGTACTCCGAACGATTTGTCGTGGTTTATATACTTTACGTCATCGGAGCATAAATGATTTCCTACCTACCAGTTGAACCAAGTGGTGACTTCAAAACTTTCGATTCCCGAAACAATATCTGATGTTCGTAAGCAACCATATCCAAGTGTTATAAATCACATAAAACATGTATAAATCTTAGAACGAAAATCTTACCAAAATAAGTGCTTATTAATTTGTCAAAAGTTAAACGATGTTAACTTAAAAGCTCATCAATAACAGCTTTGAATGCTCCCAAAAGCTCAAACGAGTGCGTAAATCACAGCACGTTTACTGTTTACTGTGTAGAATGATTCATTACGCTAAAATAAACTCTAACGATGTTAAATAGTGCATTCACACGTGCGCATGTTTTGATAGATAATATAGAAGCCACAATTAACGCGCCAGACAGAGTGTCGGCGTTAGCTCGGGTGCCGACTAATTTCACGCACGCTGTGACGTCACATAGATAAAAGCGTTTCACGTGCCATTCCCCTTTTATAATTGATAAGGCTATTTTTAAGTAGATGATAACAATTACCGAAATATTTAGTGTTTATTATTATGAAATTTTGATTGGCTTGGTTTGTTATGAAATGAATGTCATTTTTAATTCACCGATTATTTATTTATTTATTTATTTAACAATTTATTACACAATTAAACAGATTAGTAGAAGAAAAGATAGACGACACAATAGGTATAGCTTATTATCTTGTAAAATCTACAAATAAACAAGACATCAACGCCTTGGCAGACTCGATATCACGGTAACTTGTACCTTTCTGCTTTTTTATATTTTGAATTAGTTTAATTTATAATCATTAAATGATTTAGGTTGAAATCGTGTTTGTTTACAAGTTAAGGAAATTTTAATGCTACTACAATTTACTATTACAAAATTTATATTATAGGAATACTCTTTATGTGTAAAAAATCAGTTATACATGAGATCAAATCACAAAACGAAGAATAATCTTTCCTATGATTCTGAATGTAACTCAACATAGTTGACAAAGACAGAGGTTATTTGCGCCGTTATTAACACGCGTTTTAGACTATACGTACACAATACCATGTAAATAATTGTATAGTATAGTATAGAGTTTTAGCATGGAGTTGCGCGCGCAACAACGATGCAAATAGCCTCAACATAAACGAAAACTGTATAACATAAAATAAACTGATATACATCCGACAAGTAGTTGTTTTTTTATTTCCTATTTTCAACAGGTTCGCAAAGCATCGCGATAAGCTCATAATACTCGTTAGACGTAATTGGCAAGCCACTAATTCACTAAAGTCCATTCAATAGAGTAACCGAATATTGAAGGAAAATATATTATATTATAGTATTATTAGGAATTGCTTGGCTGTCCATTTAAAAACTCAGTAACTTAATGTCTAGAACTGTTATTTTCGATATTGTTGCAGTTTTTATGACTTAAGGTAAGCGATATGTTGGTCACTGTGTTTTGATATTGCACAACCGTGCTATTTCTGTGCACTAAAGTTCATATAAGTCCACGTCAGAGGGACATTTTTTTATCAGCATATATATTTGGGTCATTCCATGTCAAATCGTCAAATGGTTGGAATCGACCCCTTCCGAATTGAATAAATTATGGTGGGGAGTTTTCTTTTATCATAAAACGAAGTTCTGCCAAAGGAAAAAAAATAAAAATTTTTTTTCAAAAGTTATGCAAAATTCAAAATTTCACTATTTTGCCTGTTTTTAAAGTTTATTTTTTTAATATTTTGGAAACTACTATATTAAAATCAAAAAACTTTTGTACGTTCAAAAGGGGTACTTAAAGGTATGGAAAAAATAATAATTTAGAAAAACATTTTGAAAATTGCCAAAACTGAAAAATTTTGAATTATTCGAAATCGTAAAAATTGAAGTTCGCCATTAAATTTTGGACTCAAATTTTTTATATTATATCTTTGACATATCTAAAGATATCCTGAAATTTTCAGAAGGGTGTATTTTGTTTTTTCAAAAATATGAATTTTTGAATTTTGAAAAAAATAATAATTATTCATTTGTACATTAGACGCGACCTACCTACCTGCATGCATTTTGATCCGCTGAATCCGAATTAGAAGTTTGTTTGGACTGAACACACTCAAAATCGCGAGTGAATTGCAAAAAACCGTAAAAAATAGCCAAATCTGAGTGTTTTGGTTATGGAAAACAATATTTGAAACTCAACTAAGCTATTTTGATGTATTCCAAATCGTTAAATCCGAATTTCAATTTTTTTTGGACCGAAAGCTATTTAATCTTCTGTTTTTCATTAACATATTGGCAGTTTCTTATAATTTTGGAAGGTTTTTGCAATCTGCTTAGGTTTTAAATGGCTTTCAGTCCAAAAAAACTTGAGACTCGGTATAAGCGGATCGAAATACATGAAAATCATGCTTGGTCGAGTTTCAAAAATTTTTATTCATAACGAAAACTTTTATTTATTTCTTAACGGTACAGGAAAGGTTCATCACGAGAGGATTTCATTTTTATTTTTAACAAGGGGAAACGACATGCTTTTCTAGATAATTCGTTATTTGGTTCAAGAGAAAACGTAACATAAACTGAAATATTAATAAATATATATATATATATAGAAAAAAGTGTCCTAGTGTTTAACTGCTCTGTCGAAGGTCATAAATTGCCTTCAAAATATCTTAAGGGACAATTTTCGTTATTATACTCTAAGAGTAACACAAAGAGGGTCTATATACATATTAAAAAAAAGGACTCATAGCGAGTTCTAAGAGTAGAGTTAAGAAACAGTTATTTCTTTCTACTAGATTCAACTATGAAATGTATTTCGAAATATTATTTCGTTGTATACTTAACTACCGCACGAGGTTACACCATAGGTGATAACCCGTCAGCCATCTTAGCTCTGAGTTTTTCTTTTGAATAGAATTTAGATACTCCCGGATATTCTTTGTTAGTGGGGCCGTTCGTGTCTTTTCTTTTATGATGGCTTCCAAAACACCGAGATGATTCACTCGCATTTAACACGTTTGTTTGAGTTTCATTTAAATCTACCATAATTGATACTTCTCATTGTCTCAATCTGAGAAAAGGATACAATATTTGTTCGGATTAAGTTCCGGAATCCCCCTTTTGCCATCATTTGTTATAAGTTGCACTAAAACCGTAACAATCGGTTCCATTTAGATTGCCACTGCATTCTTTTTTTTAAAGAGGATAACTATGAGTCTCTCTATACTATATGACCTTATATAAATATTATTAATGAAGATGTTTAATTTCAATCCAAGTACACATTCGCAAAATTTTTAAATATTAAATTCTATAACTACTTATGTTCAATATACGCATAAAAAGTCAGTCGCAAAGAAAGTAAAGTTTTGAGATGATGCTGGCAAAAGTTCGGGGTCAAATAGGCAGATGCTTTTGCGAACCATATGAACTAAATGATTTTTAGTATCACACACTGTTGAAAAGAATTATTATCACACGGATTGCCGGAAGACCATATGATAAGAGCGAACTTTGACCCTGCCCCGGATTTGGTATAATCGATCTGTGATAGAGAGGTTTAATAATCTGACGTAAGTGTTTTGAAATAGGACGTTTTCGGCGATGTTACATCTGACATATCACGTGCCAAATTAACGGCCAAAAAAATTTTTTTTTTGCACAAAATAATTTTTTTTTAAACATGCGTGTTTTTTTGAGCTTCAGTTTGACAATTTCGACATTGAATAGGTTCCTGGTAACAGGACCCCCGTTCATCATAAAAATATATCCAGTATTTGATTTTCTAGTATCAATATCAGAGGCAAAATCAGAATCAGAATAGCCAATTAATTCACTCTTACAATTATAAGTAATGCAAATATCTTTTGCCTTTAACAAGTATCTAATTATCCTTTTAACAGCATTCACATGATCCTGACTTGGATTATTTAAATATCGACTAACTATATTCAATGAATATGAAATGTCAGGCCTAGATACAGTTGACAAAAACATCAGGGCTCCCACTGCTTCCATACGAGTATATGGAAAATTAGTTACAGTCTCATTTTTATTCTTTTTTAAAATCATTTTCATTCTTTGCTAAATGCAACATGTCAGAATTATACATCAGAGATGTCACTCTACAATACTCGCCTGTCAAGGAACGTTGTTTAATTGGATTTTTCTAATGAAGTAATAATATTATTTTTGTTTGTTTTGGATCCCAGGTCATCAAAACATAATTTTAGTCTCGTACAGCAGAATCTCTCTGTACTTGACTCGTCTGTACAGGACCTTTCTCTATACTTGACTCGTCCTTGTCCATAAGAGCTGTATATAAGAGTCAAGTACAGAGAGGGTAAAGTACAGAGAAGTCAAGTAGAGAGAGATTCCACTGTACGAGTAATTAGGGAAATTATCCGCCTGCATTATTAATATAGGCTAAAGCTTTGTTGTAATATATAATTAGCAATAACAATAAATTGTACATTTTAATTATGTTGTATCATTTAAATCTTCTGTTAGTATATCTTAAGTAGAACTTGGTAGTAATTTTTGATCAAATAGGTGTTAGAAGGTAGACACAGACTTTGTTGCTTGAAAGGAAAAGTATATTATTATTGCATACGAGATAAGACTTTATCTCACTTTAACTAAGAAACGGATTGATGCGAAAGCTACAAAAACTCGATCAAAAAACATTAATTTATTGCATAATACACATCTGTGCTGGCAATGCCAATATAGTAGTAGTAACTTCGGCTTAGAAGAGGTCCAGAAAGTGTAGATCAAGACAACAATTCGCTTTCAAGTGTGTACCAGAAATATGCTTCAAACATGGCCAATGTTTCTACAGGGGACTGTATAGTTGATAACTCGTTGTGGCGAGATAAATTGTCAATCAATGCCAATTAGAACAAGTGTAAATGACAAATCAAAGGTTTGTTTTACTGTTGCTACGATATATTTAATGATCTTATTACGGTGACAATTATAGTGTGGTGAGCTTGTGTGGTACTACATAATTGACTTTTATAGAATAATTGGAACGTTTCATAAGTATAAGAAAAAAAAAACTTTGCGGTTAGTTAAGTATTTAAAAACTACAGCCTAATATCTAATGCATCAAAAATTGTGCTGTGCATCGTCATAAATCACATTTTACGGTAACGTACAACCACGTACTTATCAAGCGTTTTAGCTGCATCATTGACAGACTTCTGCAGTTTCTGGAGCAGCTTCTTTTCTTTTGCTTGACTTTCCTTCTTTCGACGCAATTCATTTTTTTGACTCGAAAAATTTCTGGAGCTTGAAGAACCAGAGGCTTGACATATGCTTGAGTCATCGCCACGTAAGGGTTCAATGCAAAGCTACTCTTAGATGACACTGACGATGTCGAATCCGATTTGGAGAGCTCACTGTACTGACGCTTGGTAGGGCTCAGTTTTTGAAAAGCTTTGACCAAGCTCGAGACTTCCTTATCAGACGTTTTCTTGTAAGTTGTTGTCTTGCGGTCAGCCATTGCGGTCGTTTTGCCCCTTTTCCGACACGCCGACCGACATAATCATTTCAAGTGTCTTAAGAATATTTATAAGGAGGTTTTGATTTAAACGCATTCAAAGACAGATCGCAGTCACTGCAGATCGCTACTGGATTGGAATTTCGGAAGAGAAGTACTGTTCGACATTAACAAGCTATGTTAAATAAACATTTATGCTTGGTCCCCACTTCATAGAACCAATATCCTTCAGACTTCATGGGGTTAGTTCTTTATAACGAAGTAAGAGCCCACTATCGGAAGACTAACGAGATAGAAGGAACAAGGATTCAGATCGATGACACTGTTTCTGTACTTCAAATACACAAATTAGAGTCATTTTTGATGGAGCTACTTACCCTTTCTCCTAATTTCAGGCATTGTTCCACAGGCTTAGACGTATCCTCCTGGCGGACGCGTTCTAAAGCTAGTTCTATCTCCAGCAGAATGTCGTCTGAACTCATAGGTGCATCTTGAAGGGATTCGGAGTCATTCGCAGGGCTTGATTGAACTCCAATTGAACTGGTGATCAGGAACAGCAGGAATAGCACCAGTACCATTTTAACCTTGAGTTGCTTCTCCGTAGAGATTCAAGAAAACAGTGACGTTCCATTCCGTCGGACCCATGTATCTATCCTTGCCACGAGGTAATAAAATTTCATAGGTCCCTTTAGAACCGAGCAAAGGTTATGAATTTACACACGCAATCTACCGTGTGTCATTGTTATTCATTGGGCGCCACATTGTCTGGCAGTTTGTTCCGAACTCTACCGTCTCAGTAAGCAAGTTTCATTGCACATCGAACTCAGTTGGACATTTTTTTAACATCGAATCTACTGATTCAAACCTTATATGAACGAAAACTCGACCAGTTAGCAAGTGACGTCACTTCAACGAACAGGAAATTCGGTTATTGCTGTTGAACGGTAGATTGCAAACTGACCCGGTGAAAATAATTTCCATCCAGATAGAGTAGTAAAACCTAGATTGTTCCGCTCGTGAAATAGATGACGCAATCCAGGGATCAATTTGTATGATATTTTGACGTTCTGCGTTAATAAACATTCTGAGGTCGAGTGCTGTCTATTACACCACGCCCTTAACGTAAAGTTGAACGCAGCTGACAGGATAACTGCTTTAACCTTAATAAGTTTAAGAGTGAATAATTGGAACTAGGTAGGGCTCAAGTAAAAAAAAAATTGAAGTCAAACTATTAGGGATTTTCAGTTCCAAAGACCAAATTACGAAGAGTGAACAATTCTTGCGCTCTACTATTTTGATCTGGGTATTAACCAACAGAGTCCCAATATTGGGTAGATATCTCTCTATAGTTTGTGCCGTTTAATTTTTCTGCTAATTTCAGATAAAGAAAGAAATTCTTAATTTTTCTTGCTCCTCGGCAAGTTTTTTTTTCCAAACTGGAAGCAGACTATTGGTTCAATTCCAAGCATAATTTTTCGGTTAAATTTTATTTTGCAGCAGGGATAACGTGAATTTGCGCACTGGAAATGAAATTTAAACTTCAATTAAGGAAATAAACACTGAAAATATGAAGTACAAAGTTTATAGATTGGGTACAAACATAGTCATTATGCGAGCGCAATGTTTACAGCTTGAGTCATACAGACGCCAAACTGCGGTAAAACAATACTCTCTGTTCAACAAACATTTTGCCGAAACGTAATAGCCGCGTTGAGTAAAATATTTTACTCTACCCGTTCACTTAAATTACTACTTACACGAGATCCTTCTTCAAGACAGGGTGTTGCTTCCACTATCACAATAACTGTTAGTAAAATTAATACAAAACAAAACCTTCATTTTTACCTTTACGTCTGACCTATCGCTATGAAGTCTAGTGAAAGTATGATATTTCCAAAAAATTAAGCTTAGAAGCAACCTAATACACTCGTACACTCTAAGCATTATTACATCGCTTTGACAGGTCCACTTTAATCCAACTTAGAGAGAACTACCTTAATTGGGTTTGTTCCGGTCGAAAATATTTTTTTTATTATGATATCAAAACATTTGGACGATTTTTTTTTGTCGAGAAAAGAGACTTTGAGTGCATTTTTTGTCGACTATCGATAATTTAGTTAACCATAGTCGGTTAGTTAACCATAGTGGTACTTTCCACGCAGGGTAAGTTATCGTACCATACAGTAAACTTGCGCTACTTATAGAACAGTAATCAAACTTTTTACGACCAAGACCTAATATTCATTTAACACGATATTCTATTCAGATGATAATGAGTCATATTCAAACTGCGGTTTGCCTGAATAAGCTGGAAATAATAACTTATTATTTCTTACTAGTATCGATAGTGGGTTACGCAGACGTTAAAGTTCAAAGCGATTGGCAAACTATATAAGGTAAATGGTTCTGAAACATCGTTACAAGTAATTTTATTCTCGACTCGAGTTTACTAGTTTACAGTTGTGTAAATCATTTAAATAAATAATTTAATTATTTTCAATCAAAGCAAAATGTTCAAGACTATATTAGGATTTATACTTGTTGCGACTCTCATGGTAGCAGCTGAAACAGCAATAACGGAAAACTGCATTCCCTACAGAGGACACGTAAGTACAGTTCTAGGTATTCAAAGATTTGGTACAATTAGTTGCTTTCAACAGTTTTCTTCAAGTTTAGGAAAACTTGATCATCAGCTTGGCTGGGTATAAAACTTTTTTTTATGTCTGCTTTCAGTGCGTAATAAGTGATTTACCCCGCTGTTGGATGAGGAAAGAAGAAAATGGCCTTGTTTAATACTTCAAGACTACGTGCGACTTTATGCTAAGAACGTGCAATGTCTTTAGCGGTGTCTACAAATTTAACGAGACTGCGGAATACATCAATCGCAATACGCACATGATCGATCTAGAAATAGTCTACAACGAGTGGCTTGAGTCCCTCCAAAAGGAACCTTCTGATGAATCTCCTAATAAAATATTTTTTTTGATGAATATTAGTATAGTTGTTAAAATCTTTATACTAAGAAAGTATTGTTTTTTGTAATGAAAATCTATTGATCATCGATTTTTATTTTGTTTTTGCTTACATCTAATGTGCCAATAAAATAAATTATTTTCAAAAAATTGAGTTTATTTGTTAACAACTTCCCTTAAATTGAAAAATTTAAAGAATCTGATAAAGAAAAAATGCTGCTCATCCTAGCAAAATTTAAAGCTAGATTATCCTAGACCTACGCCAAATATTTCTGTTTTAACTCTTAGAAATCTAAGAGAGATTCAATCTAAACATTAGTGAGCATCGTTTTAATTAACAATGGTAATTAAACTAAATACTGTCACAAAGCCGCGACAGGAAACAAGAAAGTTATAAAATGAGTAATGTTCAGCCAGGGTAATATTTTCATGTTACAAACTTTATTGTTATATAAACTTTATAGTTTTCAGTAATTAAATTGTCAGTCATTATTTTTACAACTAGTAACCTCTCAGCAATTAGCAAGGCCACAATATTTGAATTTATGTCTTGCGGGTCATATCCTGATTATGAAATGCAGTGTAAGAGCCTGTTTCGGGACTCAGAAGCCAGTTACCCTCAGGATCAGAAGCGAAGTGGTTGAACACTGACTTATTTTTATTTTATCGAATTTGAAAGTGAAAATTAAGTCGAACAAACTTTTGTTAGCATGCTTGGCCTTAACGTTGATAGTAGTCATCAGTGAAGCTGGAAATGTAATGAAAACACATTCTCATACTTTCGAAGAGTATGTTGTTGATCAGGTTTTCTTGGGCTTTGACGGGTTTGGATTTGACATCTATCTAGCTCTTTTCTTCACAGTGGTCATCATAGTTAACCACCTATATTTTGGCGCGTATTTAAGAATGGCGCCATCTTACGGAAGTGTGTGCTACAATCGTTCAAGGGAACCTAAACGGCGGCACAGAGGCAATTAATTGTTACTAGCGCCACGGTCATCTACTGTACTAAACTTTCATTCAAAATCGTCGTATTTGAGGTTTTTATAGTGCGTGCGAGTTTTTTTTTTGCTGGTAAGTAAATATTGTCATTTAAATTCTTATTTTTGTTTTATTGTGTGCAGTATATTTATCTAAATACATGTTGGCCAAAAATAAATGTCTGGCTGCTGTACTTTTTGTAAAAAGTGAGCTTATTCAATGTGGTTAGCGGCGGTAACCACTGTGAGACAACTAACATTTTTTTGCGAAGTTTTGATCAAAAATAATAAACTGATTATTTTTACAGGAAATGCCTAAAAATAAGTTATCAGACCGGGATATTGAAAACGAGCTGTTGTTTGAAGGGATACCTTCAGATACTGATAGCTGTGCTGGTGGTGATGGCTCAGACACAGAAGATCTACTCGAAATTGAAGCAGGACCAAATGATTCGCAAGAAATTACACTAGGTGAGAGTTTTTTGCAATCTGATTAGGAGTTTGATTCTGACGATGAGATTCCCCTAGCTCAGCTGGTACAGGATAGACAGCCCGCTGCCGTAGCTGTTACGCTGTCAGTCCCTGCCATAAGACCTCCAAAATGGAAACGAGCTTACACAATTTTAGCTCTTGACGACTATACACCATCAGTCCATTTGCCTGAAGAAATATCTCGTTTAGCAGCACGCCAGCAGTTGAGCCCTCTTAAAATTTTTCAATTGCTTTGGACAGACGACCTCATACAGCACATAACATTTCACACGAATTTAAATGCTGAACAAAAAGGAAATACCTATAAACCAGTAACTACGGATGAAATGTCGGTGTTCATTGTTCTGAACTTAGTAATGGGATTAAAAAAAAGTCCAAGTTACAGAGACTACTGGTGTCACCTGATTTACGTGATGAGTACATATCATCTTTTATGTCACTCAATCGATTCTCTTGGATCCTCGGTAACTTACACTTGAATGACAATAATCTACAGCCTACGCGGAACGATCCTCATTTCGACAAATTATACAAGATCCGACCATTCATAGAGATGATTAGAGAAGCTTATAAAGTAAATTACAGTCACACAGAAAAAATTGCTATTGACGAATCCATGATAAAGTTCAAAGGCAGGAGTACTTTGAAGCAGTACATGCCCAAGAAACCTACAAAGAGAGGGTACAAAGTGTGGACGAAGTGTGCTTCTACTGGATATTGTTTAGATTTTGAAATTTATACTGGAAAGATAGGGAATAAAACGGAAACTAACTTAGGAGGAAATGTTGTCAAGAGATTCTGTGAGGGATTAGAGGACAAGAACCACAGGGTATATTTCGACAATTATTTCAATAGATATGAATTGCAGGTTGATTTAAGACTAAAAAACGTTTATGCATGTGGTACGGTAAATTATACTCGTAAGCATCTTCCTGCTTTGAAAACTGACAGGCAATTGAAACGCGGGCAGTACGATTATAGAGCTAGCGACAATCAGATGGTTTCCTATATGAAGTGGAAAGACAAACATTCTGTTTTCATCTTGACTAACTTTCATGACCCACGAAATAAGGTTCATGTGACAAGAACTGAGAAAACTGGAGAGAAGGTTGAAGTTCCATGTCCTTTAGCCTTGAAGGACTACAACGAGAATATGAATTTCGTGGATAAATTTGACCAGCTGAAAGGGAGCTACGCAATCGATCGCAAGTCAAAGAAGTGGTGGCATCGTATATGCTTTCATCATCTATAAAGATCTCCAAAAAGACCCCAACTCTTGTTAAGATGAATTGTGCCTGAAAGATTTTCGGCGACATGTTTACCAAGATATGTTGGCTCCTGCATATGTCAGTAACAGGAGAGGACTGTCGCACAGCTCCAGCAAACCTAACTCACCTACCTGCTGTTTCATCAAGAAGCACAAGCCTGAAGTCCCACGTGCAATAAGGGTTTCTCTAGCAAACCATCAGCCTGTAAGAGGCACTTCACGACGCTGCAGTGTATGTAGCACAAAAGACATGCCTTTACGTACTGTATGGAGCTGCAGGATATGCAAGGTACCTCTCTGCTACCGAGAAGGAAAAACTTGTTTTAATGATCATCACGAATATTTGTAATACCTACTAATGTTCCTAATTTGATTCTGATCTCATTTCTGTGATTTTAAATAAATACATAATTTTTCATAAAATTGTGTACGTTTATTTCACAGTGGTCACCCTAGGTAACCACCCCATATTAGACCCCCTGGTAAGGAATTTAAAAAAAAAAATACAGATATGACTTATTTTAGGCCTAGAGACTACATTTTTCTGAAAATTGTTTAACTTTTATCGGTAACAAAAATCTGTGCCGCAAAGAGCTAGATAATTAAAAAATTCAGTATAATTAGTTGCTTTTCAATCATTTTCTTCAAGTTTAGGTAAACTTGATCATCAGCTAGGCTATCTGGGACTTTAAAGTTTTTTTAAATGTTTTCAGTGCACAACAAGTAATTTACCCTCCTGGAAAGAGAGGGAAGAAGAAAATGGCAGTGTTCGAGACTTTGAAATAACGTACGACTTCATGCGAAACGGAAAGAAAATTCTAAGAGTTGTTACAATTCGACTATATTAATTTTTATTAAATACAATTGCAAAGGTGGAGAATACTTTCTGTGTAATAATTTTTACAGTATACTATAAGAAATTTTATTGAGTGATGTAGAATTTTTTCGAGCATTTAAGTTTAATAAAATTAAATGCAAGGGAAGGAGAAGGAAGCAGGAATTAACATAAATATTATTGTGAAAATATTGCTGCACGTTGGATTCGAACTCGGGTCTAACTTTTGACCAGTGAGAACTCAGTCCGAGAGGCTATTGCCAGCTCCTAGTAGCAAAGTATAGTCCAGGATTACAATAGTTGTCATGTAAATTTTCCCAGAACTTTTTTTTCCGTTTATGGACGTGTAACGTCTTCAGCGACATCTACAAGTTTAACGAAACTTCAGATTACATCAATCGCAAGACAAAGAAGATAAAACGAAATATACTCAATAAAAAAAGGCTTGAGTCCCTTCCAAATAGATTCCGTGGTGAATATCAGAGCAATTTGACGGCCGGTTTGGTCGAGTGGTAGTGACACGCTGCCTCTTGATCGGCGGGTCCTGGGTTCGATTCCCAGTCGAGGCAAATATTTGTGTAAATAGCAAATGTTTGTTCTCGGGTCATGGGTGTTTGTGTCTGTCTATGTGTGTTCCAAGGGACCCACGACACAAGGGAAAACCTTAATGTGGGCCTTTGAGTGTGAAGCGTTTTTTTTTTTTAATTAAACAATTCAAAACCAAGTATTTTGTTTTAGCTACATTCTTTTCTCGTATCAAAATCAACTAATGTCAACTCACAAAAAAGGGTATCAATGAGAAAGCTTGTACTTAATAACATTTAATCACTCAAACATTTCATCAACCGATTCACACTTTGAATCCCCAAAGATGAAACATGTTCCCGACGTTAAGCGTAGACCGATACCACCTGGTTTCATGGTCTTGCAACGCTTACTCGTCGCAGAGCACTGAAATGATACAAAACTTGATCAAAAACAAACCAGTTGTGGACTTACCGGTTTTTCAAGAGAGATGCAGTCATTTTCGAAAATAGGTCGGGCGAACCAGGTAATTGCAAACCCGGCCAGCCCGACGAATATCAACGAGAAGATTATCTTTATTAACATATCTGTTTATACTTCAACTTATAATCCTCTACTTGAAGGTCGAGTGTTTATTACGAAAGCTCCGGAAGCATTGGTGTCCCCGGAATACTCGTTGAAGCTTATATACCATTACGGGGGTAGAGGGAAAAGGTTACGACGTGATGGATTGCTGTGATGCGCTTATAAATTACTGGTGGTTAATTTCAAGGTATTGTGCCCGAGGGAGTACTTAAAGTCATTAAAATGTTTTGATGATATCGATACCCTGTTGTGTGCTTCAGAATTCAAGGAATTTTACAATTCAAGTTAAGTTCAATGTGTTAAGTTCAATCAAATTATATGCAAGAGAAGAAGAAGGGACTGGAATTTAAAAATGAATGAGAATGAGAAGCTAAGGCTTCTAAGAAATGAGAAGCTAAGTCAAAAAAGAACTTTTTAAACTGAAGACCTGGCTGTATGGTCATAGTTTCCCTTGCCTTTCCTGAACCCGAATTATAAAAAAAAATACAGTATTAAGTGGGAGTTTTCTTTGGCGGGAAAAAGAAAAGTTGTCTGATGTTTGTCTTCGGTGCGAAAAAGTTCTTGGATTTGCTTTTTGGGTTTGATGAAGTGATTCAAAACCGAAATTCATTTTGGAAAACTTTTGAAAGAAAGAAGAAAATAACGTTAAGGTTTTTTGCTTACTTTGAACTGTTTAACGTTTACCATGCCGCAACCATACACAGCGTTGGAATATGCTAATATGCATCTAATTTACGGAGAATGCCGATGCAATGTTAACGCTGTTAGTAGATTGTACCGGGAAAGGTATCCAGACGCTGAAAGACACCCGGATTATCGTGTATTTATCAATGTGCATCAGGCGTTTTCGGAGGGACGTTTACCGTCTAACAGACAACATGCTGGAAGACCTCGGATGGAGCGAGGTCGAAGTCGTTCTGAATGAAATAGACAACGACTCTACTACATCCGTACGTGCGATAGAAGAAGCGACGGGAATTCCAAAAAGTTCTGTACACCGAATTCTACAACGGAACGAACTTCACCCCTATCACTACAAGCGTGTGCAAACGTTACTTCCACGAGACTATCCACTGCGGGTTGAATTTTGTCGTGTAATGCTGCAAAAGCACCGGGAAGATCCCCAATTCCTTGATAAAATTCTGTGGTCGGATGAATCGACATGCAAAAGAGATGGCTATTTAAATCTGCATAATTTACATAGCTGGAGCCATGAAAATCCGCACCTGATGAGAGAAGAAAAATCCCAATACCAATTTAAGGTAAACCTATGGACGGGCATATTAAATGGACAAGTGATTGGGCCCTTTGAGTTACAAGGCAACTTGGATGGCGATACTTACTTAATTTTTTTACAGAACAACTTACCAGATTTATTGGAAGACGTTCCATTAAGTAATTTACAAAACATGTGGTTTCAAAATGATGGTTGCCCAGCTCACTATTCCAGCCAAGTGCAACAATACCTAAACGAAGAGTTTCCAGAAAGTTGGATCGGGCGACTTGGTCCCATCTTATGGCCGCCTCGTTCACCCGATCTTAACCCCCTGGACTTTTTCTACTGGGGTTGTCTCAAAGACAAGGTTTACTCAAAAGCTATTTCAACAATGGACAAGCTTCGTCAAAAAATTTACGTCGCTGCTAATGAAATAAATCTTAGAGGATATGCAAGAAAAATAAAAAGATCCTTTTTAAGGCGATGCCGTGCCTGTATTAATGCCGGTGGCAAACAACTTGAACAATTTACTTTGATTTTAAAATGCAATAAAATTACTTAAAATTAAGAAAGATTTGTTATGTTTCATTTAATAGTTATTGTCTAATTAACTCTCTAAATTCTTAAATGTATTTATTCGTATAAATTTCAATAATTCGTAGCAAAAACATGTTTTGGGCACATTAACACTGATTACTGTCACCTTGAAACATTTTTGATTTTGGGACTTTATTTAAAATTATAACGATTTTTTTTTATTTGGTGCGTAATTTTCGCAAGTTTTATACCATTTTAGAATCTTAACTAGATGCGCTAACTTTTAATAAAAGTTGCCATGGTAGTGTCAATACATTTTTTTTTCACCACGGCGGGTAAATGTGGACTGAAAGTTGGAATAAATCAAAATTTCAGGGAAAAAAAATATTTTGATGGATTTGTGTCGAGAACCCAGAGGCATGCTGGGATTTTTAAGGTTTGTGGTAGATAGCAGTGCTATTTAGGTTGCCAAAACAAAAAACAAAATTACGTAATACGCAAAATAGAGGTCATGGTAGCGGAAAATGTCTTCAAGGGTGTAAATTTTCAAAGAATTTTTTTTTTTCTTTTTTATAAAGGCAAAGGTCGATAGAACTTTTTTCTTATTTTTCCTGGAGTAGCCTTGGGCAGGCCGATCTTCTGGTCCCGGCTTATCGTTGAATTTTGGGACACCTTGTATATAATTTCATCAAAATCTATCAAGCGTTTTGAGATCTAAAGCGCGCGACGTATGGTTCTACGCGTGTCGTGATTGTTTTTGCACTGCCTGCTCACAAAAATGTAATATTTTTCACCAGGGCGCGAAGAGACAACTAAGATGCACTTGATGACGCTGATGCTCAATCAGACCAAGAGGCTATGCACCTGCAAGATGATGGCGCCAACGCCAATATCCAGCGAGAGGAGCTGTTGACAAGACGCCAAGAGGAAATTCAGGTGCCACCCTTAGACCCCGACGCCGACGTTCAGCTAGAGGAACTGCTGACTATACGCCAAGAAGTAATACAGGTGTCACCCAAAGACGCCAATGCTAACATCAAGCGAGAGGAGCTGTTGACGAGACGCCAAGAGGAAATTCAGGTGCCACCCGTAGACCTCGACGCCGACGTTCAGCTAGAGCAACTGCTGCCAATACGCCAAGAAGTAATACAGGTGTCACCCGAAAACGAAAATGCCGATGAGTCATCGTCATCGTCTTTGTCTGAATCGGAATCGGAAGCAGAAGGCGTTGCTGTTGGCGCTCCAAGGGCAACTTCGCCAACAATAGTGACCGTAAGATCTGGAGGTGTAACGATTGAATGGTTAGTGAAAATAGATATCACCATTGATAATTATAAAGATCTTGCCTACAATCCACGTCTTAGGATGGATCTAAACAATCCTAATATCAGAGAAATCGATATTTGGCTCTTGTTTTTCCCTATGCACAAAATTGATGACATTCTTCGTTTTACAAATTCGAAAATGATACGAAGTTCTCGTTTATTAGATGCACAAGAACTGTTGAAATTTTTTGGAATATTATACGCCATGTGTACAAATGTTTTGCCAGAGCGTCGAGACTATTGGTCAACTACTGATGGGATTATTCCGGCACCATCATTTGGAACGAGATTTGGCATGAGTAGGCAACGTTTTGAAGAAATTTTAATGAATTTGTCATTTACTCACGGAGAAGCTAATCACGACCGATGGTTTCTAGTAAGACCTCTTGTTGATATGGTGAATGAACAATGGCTATGTGCACTGACTCCATCGTATAAGGTCACGGTCGATGAATCGATGTTTGCCTGGTACGGTAAAGGCAATTATTTTGAAAACGGAATGCCAGCAGTCATGAAAATTAAACGGCTTACGAAAATTAAAGGAGTTGGTTGTGAAGTGAAGACTTTGGCTGACAGTGCCACCAGGATAATGTTGCGTTTGGAGATTAATGAAGGAAAAACCGCGATGGCCAACAAAAAATGGCAGAGACAGCTAGGTGCTGGGCACAGCTACTACATTGAGGCTAACGGAACCTTTGCATGGCACTGGTCGCATCATTGTTGGTGATTCTTGGTTTGCATCTGTGAAAACAGCAATTGAATTACGTAAAGTTAGGCTATTCTTTATTGGAATGGTAAAAACAGCCCATGCCAAGTTTCCTATGAAACAGCTCCAAGAATGATGCCCGCCAAACAAAGGAGCTTCAGTCTCCGCTAAAACAGAATTGGAACGTGTAGAAATTCTTGCTACAGCTTGGAGAGATCGAAAAACGTTAGAAGAAGAGTTGGAACTCCGTCGAAAAATGAAAAAAAACCAAGACCCTTTTAAACAAAATGTCAGTGGAGATAAAAAAAAATACATTCAGGCTAAAAGGGACAAAGAATTAGAGTGTAGTCTTTTTCCAGATGCTCCACCACGAAAAAGGCAAAAGTACAGTATATATATATATTTATTTCGAAATATGCTATTTATCTTACTTCATTGTATTGACATTTTTATTCATTTACAGAAAAGACTATACATCGCCTAAAAGGCAACCGCCTCGACTGTTGCCAGGGACCCCAACAACACCTCCGCCCCCAAAGCTGATGCCCTGGCAACAGCTGTAAGTTGCATTTTTGGAAGTTAAATGAATTAATTTGTTGACATATTACTCAATATCAATAATTTGACTTAAGTACAGGCACTCAAATATATTATTAGAAAACACACCTAGTGTGACTTCTGCTGGTTCGTCTGACGGACCGTCACTGCTGTGCGACTGGACGACCGGCGAACTCCGTAAGATCTTTATTTATTACCTATAATATAATTCTATATATTTCGTCTCAAAGTTGAATTTTTACTCACATATTAATTTTAGGGGAAGAAAATTGGATGATCACAGCACCACCACCACCGCATGCTGCGTCTCCGCCGCGCCGAATTTAATTATTTTTATTTTTGTTTGTTTTTGTGTTTTATTTGACATTATCATCTAATTTGTACTTACACAGACCACCATCGGCCACTGTCACTTCCTCGCCAGCAGCCACTAGTCAACAAGTTATTCGCGGAGAAGGTATGTTGAAAATTAAAAGTCTAAACAATCAATATTACTTACTAGCCTTCCGCCTGCGGCTCCACCCGCGTGAACTGTAGTTCTGTAGGTTTTACCTTAGAAAAAACCTACGTGCCAAATTTGAAATCTCTAGACCCAGCAGTTTGGGTGGTGCATTGATTGTCAGTCAGTTTCATCATTTAATACGCTAAACATATAATCATCGAATCCTAAAGTTGAATTTTTACTCACATATTAATTTTAGGGGAAGATAATTGGATTATCACAGCACCATCGCCACCGCGTGCTGCGTCTCCGCCGCGCCGAATGTAATTATTTTCGTTTTTGTTTGTATTTGTGTTTTATTTGACATTATCATCTAATTTGATTCTTTGTACTTACACAGACCACCATCGGACACTGTCACTTCCTCGCCAGCAGCCACTAGTCAACAAGTCATTCGCGGAGAAGGTATGTTGAAAATTAAAAGTCTAAACAATCAATATTACTTACTAGCCTTCCGCCTGCGGCTCCACCCGCGTGAACCACAGGTTTTACCCAACAGTAGGACAAAAGTAGCCTATGTGTATTTCTAATGTCTAAGCTTTATTCCTGGAAAGTTTCATGAAACTTGGTCCAGTAGTATTTGCGTGATCGAAGAAAATCTTGTTTCTCCATACAAACTTCCGACCCCCGTTTAACCCCCTTAGAGGGTGAGTTTCGAAAAATCCTTTGTTAGTGCCCCCTAGACCTTAGAAAAAACCTACGTGCCAAATTTGAAATCTCTAGATCTAGCAGTTTAGGTGGTGCATCGATTGTCAGTCAGTCATTCAGTCAGTTTCATAATTTATATATTTATAGTTAAAGGTAAAGTCAATATCATACCCTCTTTTTTGTTCTTTTTAATTTATATAATAACCTTTTTTCAGATCTTGACTCAGATATGGCCCGCAATAGAATAAACGAGGGGCTGGAACAATTGAGCGACGGCGAAGAGGTGTTGGAGCTGGAGCCGGAGTTGGAGCTAGATTTTGTGAATGAGGATTTTGTGCCTGGCGAGATAGAAGAGCCTTTGCAGGACTGGCTGAGGCAAGAGGACGACGACTCTGACAGACTTATGACTGATATGTTACCAACCGACAATTTGACGTTTGACTGGTCTAATAATCCCGATTCGTTTCTGGGACGACGCGAGGAATTCTGCGGCCAGTTGGGGCCCACATTTTCTGTCCCCGACGATGCAAGGCCCATCGACATTTTTCTCCTCAGAAGTATTTGATTTGCTCGTCTCAGAAACGAATCGGCATATTTCTGAAATCCAACAGCCTCTTCAACAGCACAGCCGTTTCCAACACGTCGCCAGTACGACGAAGGATGAGATGGCCGTTTTTGTTGCCATTTTAATTTTTCAGAGGCTTCTCCCTGCACCCGTAGAAGCTGAATATTGGCAACAAAACGGCTATCTCACCCTACCGTATTTTAAGAAACTTATGACATTCAAACGGTTTATGGTGTTGAAGAGGCTGTTACATTTTACCAACAAGGACGCACGGACTGACACAGTGGACAACACAAAGCTGCGGAAGATAGGGCCCCTACTAAATATCCTTAACCGGTTTAGTGAGCTCTATCTTCCTGCACGCGACATTGCCATAGATGAATCGCTCCTCAAGTGGCATGGGCGTTTAGGATTCGCACAGAAAATAGCGACTTAAGCAGCGAAAGTGGGCGTAAAGTCCTACGAGCTGTGTGAATCCAGCACAGGCTACTTGTGGAGCTTCATAATATATACAGGAAAAGGACATACGTACGGACACGACTTTGACGACACGACTGACACACGACAGGACGATGGGCAGGTCCCCTCTAATGCTACGGCTCAAATTGTAATTGACCTTGTCAAACCGTTGCTCAATTGTGGCCACACGCTAACGATGGACAACTTTTAAAATTCACTGTTGCTTGCCAGATTTAAAAAAAATAATGGTACTGATTGCCTTGGGACCCTCAGGGTCGCAAAGGAATTAGTGCCAGAATCGATTAAAAGTCTGGCAAAATCGGAGCTACGACCTGGCAAGCTCGTCCAAACGTATTGTCGGGATATGACAATCTTGTTATGGCAGGACAAGAATGTAATAGCCATGCTTTCCACTTTCCACGGAGGGGAAATCGGAGGAAAGGAAAAGTATGGGCATTACAGGTATAAGCCTCAAGCCGTGCTTGATTACAACCTTTCGATGGGGGGTGTCGACAAGAAGGATCAGCTTCTGTCGTCACACCCCATCGAAAGGCAAAGGAATCAGGCTTGGTACAAAAACTTATTCAGACGCCTTTTGAATTTTACTGTCCTCAACTCGTACATTATTTACAAAACGAGTCACCCCGCAATGACCCAGCGGCAGTTCCGAATGAGGCTCGGCAACGAATTGGTTGAAACGTTCAAAATGTCCGAATTTGTGACACCACCAGTGACGGACGTAGAGCTCTTGGGCGTCATCCGAAGCGGTAAACACGAAAGGCATATTCTTCGTGGCAACCATTTCGTTGGTGAGGGGCCATCAAAATATTTAACCTGCATGTGGTGTAAGAAGTCGCGCACCAAATATATTTGTAAGCAATGCAAAGTGCCTTTGTGCCTTAATTAATTATTAAAGTATGATCTTTTGTTTTATTTGTTTTTTAATTAAATCTGTCAAAAATGATGGCAATCTAGAAAAATCTACCACAAAGTAGGACCTTTGTTGCGTAGGGCAAAATGATGACCATTTGTGTTTTAAAAATTCATTGTGGCCTGAAATGTTATCGTAAGTGCTTGGTTCTTTGCAATTATTAAAGATTAGATGTTTGTCTTTCCAAAAGCATGTACATTTCGGATCGCAGATCAAAAGCAATCATACAAATGGACATCAAGTTTCGAGCTTCTTACGAAACACTTTCGTATTGAGGCCTAAAATTTAGCTCAACTTTATTGTCTTATTTAAAGAGTTTTTTGTCTAGTATCAGTTGATATACTTTTGTAAGTTAAAGTATTGGTTTATGTAGTCTCTAAAACAATGATAAAACATCGTAAAATTTACTTTAATTTTGAAATACATAGTTTTTTTTAAAAGGACTCCTACATTTTTCACTACAAAAAGTTTACCGATTTTTTACAAATTTTGTATTTGCCAAGTAGCCACGGATATTTTTTTATTACATTTCTTATTTATTCAACTCCCTGAAACAGTAATCAGATTTGTAATATAGCCCTTAATAGAGGTACACGAATTAATTTCCCGAAGCTCGACGTGCCCCTCGCGCCAAGTTCGAATACCTGACATTCTAGAGGGCGCGCGAGTGGGCGCGCTAGCGCGCAAGTCGATTAGTTATAAGTACCAAAAAGTCTTATTTCACTGCAATACGATCGTTTTTATGAGTATTATAATCAATAAAGTGCATTTTTAACATTTTTACTGGTATTGTTTTAATTCTGACGGGAGTGGTGATATATTTTTGTCCTAAAATACAGTTAGATTCAGAATGACTTAATGTCTTTATTGCTACTCAGTACTTTGATGAGTAATCAATAAGGTGACTCATGGTTTGAGTGAGTTCATTATGAATTTTAGGCAGTAATTATTTACTGTAACAAAGAATTATTTACTATGAAATGTGCGATTTTTATAAAAATTAAGCAAAACTGAGTTCTTATCAAAATTACTTTGTCTTTATATTAGCAAAACCCCGCCCCTAGCAATCATTTTTTAGCAACGTCCCGCCTCTATAAATTATTCTCTAGCAACGCTCCGCCTCCGTCAACAATTGTCCAGCAATGCCCCGCCCCCTAGTGACATTTGCCGGGTAACAAGACACCATTTATGTTACCAATTTAAGTATTTATCTTTTTATTTATATTATATGATAATATTTACTTATGCATATACTGTACACATTTCTCGTTAAAACTAAAAAAAAGACAATGTTCATTAAAGTTGTATGTTTATTAAAAACAATATAAAAATCATTATAACAACATAGTTTTACATTTGCATGCTTATTCTAAACTCCCTACTATTAACATGAGTTTTAGTATTCACATCAATGTCTCCAGCATATATGCAGGAAATATTTACACAGCCCAGACTTTACACTCTTATCCTATGCTTAATTACTAAATAACGTCCTTACATTCTACGAATACTTGTAAAATCGAAACAGAAGATCAATTACCCTATGCTTTTGATATTTTCTTATCTGGTACCGAATGGCGCTTTCGATGGTCTTAATCTTCGGTGATCGTGAACAAGGCTTGCTTGTGTTTGGACAAAATTTACAAGTGTTTGGACAAAATTTACAATAGACTGAAAAAACTCATCAAACTCATCAAAAAACTCATCGGCTGACGCAGCGTGTTCAGAATGCGTGCGCAAGGTTTTGTTTTACGATACCACCGAGAACCCATGTCACTCCGTTTCTTGTAAGGTCTAACATGCTGAACATGCAGGCGCGTTTGAAACTATACTTTGCTACTATGCTGTTTGGGGTTGTTAAGTCTAATAAGCCAGAATATTTATTTAATAAGCTTGATTGGCGAGCAGTGCGATGCAAGCAGAGAACCTGTGCTATTCCTCTTGCTGTTCCTAAGCATAGGACAACTGCTTTTAGAGGCAGCTTTAGGTATAATGCTAGCAAATGCTGGAACAACCTCCCTCCTCCTATACGAGATGTAAGTAGTATCCAACGATTCAAGCTTTTATATCGTAATCATCTTTTATCTGTTCAAAGAATATTATATACCTAATATATTTATATTGCTTCTATTTCCTAATATTAACGCTTATTTTTCATATTTTATTTTATTATTACTTATGAAATTATGCTCAAGCGATTTGTTCTTCTTTTTTTACATATGTTTACATACAAAATATCACATTATTTATGCCTATATATTTATATTTATGTTATCTATGCTAGTAGACTAGTGGGTGTACGTGTCGTGCTCGCTTCGCGTATCATTTAATAAGGTGCTGACAGAAAATCAGCGCTGTTGACTCTCAACAGCATATGCTGAGTCAGAACCTATTCGCTGACACAACACTGTTGATTATGCTGTGCTTTACGCTATGCTTTGACTAATTAACTTTGTGGTTTATTGTGTTTATTTTAATTGTTTAATTGTGTTTTGTCCAGTGAATAAATGTTATCTATGTCTATGTCTATGTCTATGTCTAACTGCGTTGAGATTTAACCGATTATCTCAACCGCCTCATCGGGGTCCAAAGTGGGTACACTTTTTTAAGGAAAACTCAGTAAAAATACTCGTGGTTAGCAGTCTTGTCAATCTAGTACATGTCTTTGAAAATTTCAAACACTTCTCAAGGTCTACCTTTCCGATATACACACCAGAGTTGAGCATAAGCTCGACTAATCCTGGTGAGTATTCCGGGTGCTTCAACGTCCATTTTTCATCGGTATAACGTGAGTTATCAGTAGCTTTATCTGAATTGTTGCCTTGTTCTAGGTCTTGTGAAGCTCTCGATATTGTTATATTTTCATTCGTCTTTGAGGACATGAGCAGTAGATCCCAATTGAATTCTACCTTATCCATTTCGAATTCCGATACTTCAGGTTTCAAATTTATAATTTTATCTAGTGTATTTACTATCAATGACTGAGGATCAGAATTCAGTTGCCTGTTAATTTCTTCTTCAAACTTCAATTAATTACTACTTTCTTCAATTTCAGAACTGAGCGACGAATCCGGTACTGAGCATTTGAAGCTTCCGATTTCCATGGTGACTTCAGCACTGTATCTTTCTGCATTTCCGCGCTTATTGATGTACTGCATCGCGTCGTCGTAAGTATCTGCAACAGACATGTCATTGTGATCCAAGTGTTCAGCTCTGAAGATACTCAAAATATATTTTTTACTCAAAATTCCGCTCATTTTTGTTAAAGATTCGATTAACTACTATGGCGACCTAAATAACAAATCACTGATAAGGCTTAAGTAAATTATAAATTGAAAAACAGTTATATAACTAACTTATGCTGAACATCATTTCCGCCAAGAACAAAATCCAGTTATCGTTGGAGCTTTCGTAGTTTTTGACCTGTTTCCTAGTAATGATTTGTAGCTCATCAGGGAACACCAGCAGCACAGATTTCTAGTTGTTAACTAGTTGTTATAGTTGTAAGGGAGCCTATTGCTAATTAAAATTATACATTAGTTAAAAATTCACCCATTTATTAAAATATTTAACAGCTGCCGTTTATAACCACTCAATAGTCGATGGTAACAATACTTACCACACTTATTATTATCTCAATAGTCCATGGTAAGAAAAGCTACCAACTTGGGGACTCGCTATGGGTGTTTGTTTTTTGTCGGATTGAATAGTGCTGCGACCTAATGCTGATTGTAAAATTTTACTAGTATTTTACCAATTTAACACCCAGTCACCTAGTATTAACTGCACTTCACTACAAACCGTAGAAAATTAAAAAATAAATGCCGAAGTTAGTCTTTTGTTCCCGCGAGTGTGAGTGGTTGTGACGAGCGGTTTCGAAGGAAAAATATGCCGTAAGTACGAATTTATTATATTATTCTTTATACTACAACGATTGTGGATATATTCTTTGCCCTCTTGCGCAAAAAAACAAGAATATTTCAGCCATGCTTGTACTTTAAATCATTGGTAAAATGTTTGCCCTGTGACCGAAATCATGTATGTAACCAAAATGGAGGGCGATTTTCAGGTATAGTAACAGTCAAATTTAAATTTTATGGTTTTCAATATTATCTCTCATTTAATCTTAACTTGTAGAAACACATTTTTAACCGAAAATACAACTATTTCAGCAGATGCTCAGGATTTTAAGTGCTGGACTAAGCATATTTTGATGACTATCATCATGGTATCAAAACCTACCATGGACTTACATGCGAACAAGGGTTCGTACAAACTTAGCGGTTCACGACTGTTTTAAATGTTTCGCTTGTTTAATTTTGGTTTTGGTTCTGGGTTTATTTTTATTAAGTTTGCACTTTAGTGTTTGTATGTAATGCACTATCTGGTGACAGCATTAATTAAAACATGTTTTATATGAATAACTGAATTTCGTTGCAGTGGTACTTAGTAGGTTATAATTTTTATTAAATTTGTGTTCTTTTTGGTGGCAGAAATGACAATTAACATATTTCTTTTTTCCGAAGGTCACAATTATTTACCTAATTTATGATTTAAATATAGGCTAGGCATTAACCAATTTCATTTCATTGTACTGTGGGAGTCACGGTGCGCGGATAATTTCAGCAAATACTTAATCATATTGCATATCAGCAGAGATTCAGAAACATATGTTACTTACATGAGAAGAAGACACAAGTAAATATAATTCATTCACTTTCACGTTTTAGGGTAGGTGCACTTACAAAACTACACACTCACTCACTTATATTAATTATGTTGACACTCACGAATCATTAATTATTAAAATAGGCACTTGGCATTTAATTTGCCATTCACTTTGAACACAATTTTTTAATATGTACACGAGACAAAATAGTTTATTTTGGTGTTGAATATCTCTATGAAGAGACAACGACCGGAGCGAAAGCTGAACACTGACTACTTAATTTATTTCAAATTTTTACAAAGTTTTCTCTTTCTGATCGCCTAACGGTCACCCAGGTAATTTGGGTTCACAGAACAAAAACTTAAATTGCAGACAGTCACAGGGATACAAAAACTAGGAACAGAACAATAAACATAAAGGTGGCGGTGAGTAATAACAAAATATTGCTATTTACAAAGGACTTTTAACTTAAATTACGTAACGGTGCGGATATTTTACAATAAGGCATAACTCTAAATTGTGCAGCTGTGCGTGGGAACCAAAAGGTGCCGCTTGGAGTTGAGGTAGATTAGGTATAGGACGACGAGTAAAAGTCCCACAGTACGAAATAAAATAGGCACTAATGACATAAATAAATTTCCCTTTACTTTGATGCTCTTTTAAAAAAAATCAGTAACTCGTTTACAATATAATGGGTTGTGGGAGTAATTTTTATATCCTTAAGTTCGAGATTTGTATAAACGAAGATCAATTACGTTATATTATAATGAACCATAGATAAATTAAGTCGATTAAGGAAACAAGTAAATTTTATTGAAGTGTTAGTGTCTTTAAGATTTTATTTATCTTGTAGAGTAGAGTGAAAAAAATCTTGTAAAAAAATCACTATCTAGTGTATATTTTCTATTAAACTGCGCAGTTTATCTATTTGGTACACTCAAGAGCACGTCAAGCTTGACATTTTGGACTTTGGACCGGCCCTGCATTGTATGGCGCGCAGTATGCTCTTGACTGTACCTATTTATATCCCTCCAATGTGCAAGCATAAAATGTTTTTAAGATGTTTGATTTTTTATTTAAATGTTACTTGTGTTAAACCAATATACTTGTCTCGATACTTATTTTTTAGTAACAATAACGGTCGTGGACGTGGTCGTGGACGTGGACGTGGTCGTGGTCGTGGACGTGGACGTGGCCGTGGTCAGTCTGAGCCATGCGCTGCTGGTACTAGCCAAAGGTAATTAGTTTTGTTTTCGTGATAATATTAATTTGAATATCATTCATTTTAACTAATACTCTTTTTATGTATTTTAGTGTTCCAAGAGGTCAGGGGCAAGGTGCAGAGTAAGTATTAGAAATGTTTCAGTTTAGCTATTATTACGTAGATACCGATTTAGTTTATAAGTGATATTTTTAATTTTTAGAAACGATGTCATGATACAAATCCGGGCTCAGCGGCAGCTGACGAATAGGCGCATTTCCGAGCTACCAGCTCATGTGCGAGCTGAACTGGTGTCTAGAAAACGCCAAGCTCAGTTAGACAGAGTTCTATTGCCTAGTGCACCACCTCGAAAACGCCGCGCGCAGTAAGTTTTTACCATGTTTGTTAATGATTTTTCATCTTATTTTGATTTATTACAAAATTTGGTTTTTTCAGGCATCCGTCACCAGAACGTGGATCTGTTTTGTTTGTTTCCGCTGAGCCCGACAACCGATCAACCGATCAACCAACCGCCCATGATGCCGGCGAAGAGGAAAGCCAAATCATTGAAGAGTACTATGTTGGTAAATATCTATCGTATAGGTACCACTATTAAAATCGTTTTGTAATATTTATATAAATATTATGTTTGAGGTATTGAAAAAGGTCTAACGATTTCAACCAAATTGGGAGCCAAAATTGATGTAGCTAAGTCTTATCTCTGGGAAAACGCATTTCTCCGAGCTTAGTTCATTTACGTAGGGTACTTTGAAATATAACCGTTTAGTACATTTCTTAAACCTATATTAAATATACTTTGTTACAGTGCCCGCTCCTGCCACTACCTTTAGTGACGTTGCGCCTACGGTAGTGTCACCAATTTTAGCAACCGTTACCGGTGAAACAGGTATTTTTGGCGATTAATTAATATAAAATTGTATAGTGTGATGTGACTGTACTTAATTGATACCTATGATTATTGATACCCTGTTGCAGTACCTGTTCCTGTCACCGCTTCTAGTAGCGCTTCGCAAGAGCAGCGTCTATCTGTATCTTCGACACCAACGTCCAGTAGAATCGGTAAATTACATTTCTGTTAATTTTTAACTAAATTTGCCAAAGTCCGTAATGATCATTGTTATATTTCTTTTCAGATGTGAACGACACTGATTTTGACACGACAATTTCTCGTTGGATGACAGACGTATGTGACAGTGAAGACAAAGACTTACTCGGCGACAATGATGATGTTGGGTTTATCCCAATACCGACTTAACGTACAGCCAACGACTGCGGCGCTGACAACGAGGGCCTCACTGCGGAGCAGATTTCTTTGCTTCAAGTACAGGAACGACACGACGACACTTACTTGAGAGACATGGCACCAACTAATGACTTTTTTGAGTTTGACTGGACAAGAGACAGACAGGCGTTCAGTGGTAAGCGAGAAATGTTTACTGGTTCACCAGGGCCGACATTCCCGGTTACCAATGACATGAGACCGACTGACGTTTTTTATAAAATATTTGACACTGACTTTGTTGACCTTCTGGTACGGCAGACTAACCTTTATGGAGAACATACGTTGAATAGAATAAGACAAGACTCTGACACCAAGAAATATACGCGGACTTTACGGTGGAAGCCGACTGACCGAGATGAAATGCTAGGGTTTTTAGCATTTATAATTCTTCAGGGATTATACCCCAAGGTGAAGGAGGAATCCTATTTCTCGTATGATGGGTTTGGGACTACACCTTTCTTTGGGCGTATAATGTCTTACAATAGATATTATTTGCTTAAAACTTTTTTGCATTTTATCGATAATGATGCGACACAGGACACGACAAAACTGAACAAAATTCGACCCGTAATTGACCATTTCAACGCCAAATTTTCCTCGTCATATTACCCTGAATAAAACGTTGCTATTGACGAGAGCTTACTGAAGTGGCATGGGCGCCTAAGTTTTGCTCAAAAAATTCCCAACAAGGCCGCTCAAGTCGGCGTCAAAACTTATGAGCTCTGTGAGTCCTCATCTGGGTACCTGTGGCAGTTCAGGGTATACACGGGAAAAGACGGCCCTAACAGGACAAGACAAGGCTCGCAAGACGAAACCGAGACTGACAACATACAAGATCGACCTGACAACGACATCCGAGACCGACCTGATGACGACATCGGAGACCGACCAGACTCACCTGATAATGACCAAGACCATCAACGACACCGACTTAACGAACAGTCTAGGAGTAGCTTTCGGCCGCAGAATGCAACTTCTAAGATTGTTTATGACTTAGTAGAACCATTGCTTCACCGAGGACACACACTAATAATGGATAATTTTTATAATTCTCCATTATTAGCACGGTGCCTTAAACACAACAAGACGGACGTTTACGGGACATTAAGGTTATCTCGGGAATTTGTTCCAGAGACTCTTAAAACTTTAAAAAAGACGGAATTGCGACAAGGTGAAGTGGTGGCGTCTTATTGTTCCGATCTGACGGTAATGGTGTGGCGTGACGCTAACTTAGTTAGCATGATTTCCACATTCCATCCCTTACACATCGGAACTTCAGAACGATATGATCATACGCAGGTCTTCAAGCCAGCAGTAGTCTTAGACTATAACAAATCTATGGGAGGCGTCGACAGAAAGGACCAGTACCTTGCTGGACAGCCTCTAGAGAGACAAAAAACTAAAGTGTGGTATAAAAAGCTGTTTAGGCGCTTGTACAATGCAGCTATCTTCAATTGCTTTGTGATTTACAAAAGCAATGCCACACACAAACTCGATCACCGACAGTTTAGAGTTGCACTGGCTGAAGATCTGCTGCGATTACATAAGAGCATCGACTTGACGGCAGAACCCAAACTTTTGAGAGACAGGTCGTCGACGCAGTTGGTGGCACGCCAGACAACGCGAGCGTATGTGGCTTCCAACCATTTTCCTTTGAAAACTGGGTCAAACGCTACTCGTTGCTGGCTGTGCCAAAAAAACAAAAAACCATCAAGGACTGCCTACAAGTGCGAGGAGTGTGATGTTAATCTCTGCATTAATTTCTGTTTTAAAGCCTATCATAAGCACACCGACTGACGACTGACAGCATATAATTAACATTTAATTATTATTTGCACAGTAAAATAATTACACACCTACTTAGATAAATTCACCTTCTCGTACCTACTTTTAACAACGACCAGGACTACTGACATTAACGGTACCTACTTACGACCTATTATTTAACTAAGACCATGCTTTTTTCTTACGATAACTTTGACTATGTGTTCCATTCATTTACTGGACGGGTGGGAGAGCAGATGAAACAAACCCAAAAGTGCAAAACTCACAGGCCAACAGTGTGCTGCGCGTAGGTTCATCATACTGTGACCAAGAATCGGGTCGAAGAATAGAGTAAACTCCATTTAACGTCACTCGATTTAAAGACCAACTCTCTATAACGACGAAATTACATGGATTTGGTTGGTTTACCTTGTTATTCATTTAATCATATCCTCTACGCAGCATTACCCGCTCTAAATACGCAACAACAATTAAAATAATTAGATTATAATGATTTTGAAATTAAGATTTTAAATTAATTTTTGCTTTCGATTTATACAAATAATTAATTTTATATCTTTATTGCCTCTGATACAAGCATTTAACAATGTTCAGAAATATATTTAAATTTGTTTTGTTTTAATTATATTTAGTCTTAAGTTTTATTTTCTGTCACTACTTTTAATGTTAAAGAACTTGGTTGTAAACTTTCTAAGTTGCCCAAATCAATAATAACTGCAGCTGTGTTCACTTTTTTGTCTATTGTTTTGTTACTTCATTGTCTAGCCAGGTATTCCCTAACGGTTATCATCGTTCTTAGTGAAGCCGTTAAGATATTCCTTCTTTTGTTTGTTGTAATGTATTTAAGAAAATGTAATTACACTGTTTGTATTATGATTTGTATTTTGATGAAAAAACATATTAACGTAACTTTAATTTACATTAAATACCTAAGTTTTTTCATCAAAATCTTAATTCTTAGATAAATTTTAGTTATTATTTTTATAAACCTACTAAACATTTTATTGCTTTATTATTCAAAATGCACCTTTTCCTGAAATGGTAGGTTTAGTTACCATCGACTGTTGAAAAGCAATCGCTCAGTGTAAAGAGAGCCTAGAATGGCTGCCATCTTGATAAAAATACTGGGTTGTGCTGCGCGCGCAAATAAGCCACGACCGGGTGTTAAATTTAAATTTATTGTGTTTTTGGAAATGACATGAATACATGATTTTTATATTTTTAAAAAGTTGAATAAATGCTCTTTACGATAAAAATAATCACATTCCATAAAATGTGATAATTTAGAAGCTATCGACAGAAATAGTAGAGATCACTCTAAAAATAGACCGACTTTGTCGATAACAACAAGATTTGATCGTTTTTTTTTAAAGTAAAGTCTTTATTTTTCTTCAAAATCAGAATCCTTTTAAAACTAGCTTTCTGCTAGTATTTTTTTTTTCTTTATCATAACCCTAGTAGTTTTTGAGAAACAAACGTATTTATAACACCCGACAATCCCAGTCGAGAAATCTACGCCGAGGCTCGAACGCCCGGACTGTCAGGAGTAAATTGCTAGATGTGCGTAGACTGTCAAATGGATAAGAGTAAAGTAAGCACATTTCGCTGGCAAAAATACAAAGTAGTTAATAGCCTCAAAATTAAACTAGGAACTTTCATGAAGATCACTCAAGCTAACCTATTCAGACTGACTAACTCTTCACTCAGGAATTTTTTCCTTCAATCAAAAGCATCTCCATCATTTTATGATCATTTTTTTGTTCTGCTATTTGATAAGCCGTTCATCCATCTTTATTTTTAATGTCTTTATTGGCGCACGACGATAGTAACCCTTCTACCAGCTCGTAATCTTGCCTTTTGACTGCTATGTGCAAAACAGTATCTCCTGAATCATCCATGGCGTTCAATTCTGCTCTCAAGCTCACCATTTGCGATATCATAGTATCAGCATTGATTCCATGTTTGTACTTCGCGGCAGTATGCAAACACGTTTCTCCGTTGGCATTCTTGAGTATTAAAATATGCTGAAGGTCTTTGTCTTCAAAATGGTTCCATATTCTATCAATAATATCGTAACAGTCAGAGTCGGCAATCGAATGGAATATTGTATGATTTCCGTTCATAGGATCTGGCCCCCATATTTTGTTCAATTTTTAAGATTTCACTTCTTGAAGTCCCGAAAAATAATGATACAACATTCGACTGGAACAATCTTATATAGCCAGCTAATACATGCAGGACCGATACATAATAAGAGCTTCTGTCACTGGTTTTTCCGTAGGTTAAACGTTATCGCAATCACAATTCCCCCGTGCTTTATACGGCACGTTACCAATGATATTACTTTATAGTATTTGTAGGACAAACAAATTATTAATAACTACTTGGTTAACTACTTTTTTGAGCCTATTGCTAACCTATAATAAAATAACTTCTGGTATAAATTAACCGTTTTATTAAAAAAATTAAAACCCACTGTACATAAGAGAGCAAGCTTAATACATTCTACTAGAAAAATAACAAAAAATAGTTTATAAACCAGCTTTAAATTTAAAATAGGAAATATCTTTAAGAATACCTAAGTTGATCGGCCAGACTGACCCTCTGGACATTCAGAGCCATTCTCTTCTTTCTCCAAAAACATCTTCATCATTTGAATATCATTATTTTGTTTGGCTATTTGATAGGCTATTTTTCCGCTACTATTCCTAATGTTCCTGTCAATCGGCATTGATAACAACCATTTCACTAGCTCGTAATCTTGTAGTTTTACTGCGACGTGCATGACTGTATCTCTTGTGCCATCTTCTCGTGCCTCCAAATCCGCTCCCATGTCATAGAGTAGAGCCATTATCGTTCGAGCTTCAGATCCTCTTAGGCATTTAACAGCACGATGTATAGGAAAGTTCTATAGGAAAGGTTTATACACCCCACCTGCATGTACTAGACGTGAAGATTGATCACTTGGTTAATATCCAAGCTATTGTTGTCGTTTACTGAAATAGATAATCATATTCTAATGTATTAACAGATGTCTAGACAGCGAATAACTATATAGTTTATAAACCCTTACTTATCAACTACCCCTATTTTTGTTTAACCTTCAAAAGACCCAAGAACCTGAAAGAAAATTGAAGGTGATACTCATAATGTTGCCTATAGTCCATATAAAGAATTTTAAATTGTACCTAAACACGACAAAAGAATTGTTAAGAACATTAACCCGTTCAATGTCAACGCCCCCGCAGTGGAAAATACCGTTACTGTCACCATACTAATTAAAAATCACCGGATTTCCGCAAAAAAATCTCATTTAACCTAACTAACCTATAATTATATTTATTGTGTTATATATGTATCGAAAGCTAGATAAATTTGACATTTTATGGAATACTAGTAAACACTCTCACTTACTTGCACATTCCAGTTTGTTTTTATATTTTTCTAATTGTTGATTTTTTTGCCGGCCCATCACAATTCATTCATAAATATCACTTTATTTATCATCACTCATCACATTTCACATACACTAACATAAAGCTTGACAGTTTAGGCTTCAATGTAACACGATTTAACCATAACAAAGCTTATAATTACTTCAATATAAATATTTATTTATCCCGCCGACACAGACGAGTGCCTTCCGCTTGTGAAACTATCATGGCGGGTGGCCCCGCGGAGTGTGAGGTACAAAAGTGTAAACTGATTTATTTTTTGGAGTGTAATGTTTTTTTATTTGATGTATTTCTTTTAGATAAATTGAAGTATGTATTGTAATTGAATATTAAATATTGAATTAAATTTATTAAATACATATTATAATAAATAAAATCTTGCCTTTTTCAATTCGATTTCGAGTGGGAGTAGATATTATAATTTTTCTTACAGATTCCAATTCTGGCTTTGCAAATGTTTTCTTTCTGACATTGCACGTAAGTTAGGGATTAAAGGTATGAGTGCATGTATGTATCTATAATATGAAAAATAAATGGCTCTAGGATATCGAGATAACAGACTCAAAACTACAGAAAAAGGTACCTGTACCTCTAAAGGCATATTTTGGGAATTTGATAAGTCAAAAAACTTGGGTTTGGGTAAAAAAAATCTTTAATATTTGTTCTAGACTATACAATTAAGTATGAATAAAAACAATGTGTTCGAGTTATAATATTGTATTAATAAATAAAATAAAAATACAATGTTGATTCTTCCACGCTGGACTGGGAGTGAAAGAAAAACTTAGAATGTGCCAGCTGCCTACTCCTCCCAGGCATACTGTAAAAATAAGTAAATGGGACGTGAGGGTCTTGCTGTATCATGAGCAAAGGCTAACCACCTCTCACCATTACAATACAATACAATATACTTTATTGCACTCCAACACAGATAAGGTACAGTTACATTTTATACAAAAAAGTTATGTCAGGGTACAAAAGGCGGCCCCATTGCTAAGAAGCAATATCTTATCGGCAACCTTTGGGTGTGGAGAAGAAGTAACAAACCGTTTAGATGTGGGTGCAAATATAATACATACACAACATGTTCTATCTAATAATCCTGACCATTTGTGTCAAACGTGGCACCTTGAACCACTGAATAGAATAGAATAGAAAAAATCTTTATACAGGGTGGCCCATAAGTCCTTTGAAAAGTAAAATTTGAATAAAACGAACAGGGCGCGCGTGAGCGGTGCAGGGGAAGCGGGGGGAGTAACTTCGGTTTCTGGGAATTTAGTCGCGATGGAGCGTTTTACCGTAGCGGACCGTACGTGTGCACGAGTTTTATCAAAACGACAATTCGCTAACCGTTGCGTGGCGTAAATTTCGAGAACACAAAGGTTTACACAACTTTGACGACACTCCAACTCTTCAAACGATTAAGAACTGGGTTGCTAAGTTCGAGGAGACCGGTTCAACGTTAGATAAAACGCGGTTGGGTCGCCCAAGGACGTCACGTACGGAACAAAACATAGACACAGTGACACAGTCTATTCGCGAAAATCCGACACAGTCAACTCGTAAGCGCGCCAGAGCATTAAACGTATCCAGGACATCGTTACAACGGATTTTGAAGAAAGATTTACATATGCACCCTTACAAAATTCAGTTGGTTCAAGAATTAAAAGAAACTGACGGTATTCAAAGAGAAAATTATGCGAATGAAATGTTGAATCGGTTTACTTCCTTCAATAACATAATGTTCTCTGACGAGGCTCGTTTCCATCTTAACGGGCATGTTAGTAAACAAAATTGCCGCTATTGGAGCCCCATCAATCCAAAACTTAAGCATCAGAAGCCCTTACATAGTCTGAAAGTGACTGTTTGGGCCGCTATGTCAGAGGGCGCGCAGTTACTGTTACGTCGGAGCGATATGTGGCTATGATCGAAGAGTTTTTCATACCAGAATTGCAAAACTTTCCAGGTTTTAATGCCAGGACGTGGTTTCAACAGGATGGGGCAACTTCTCACACCTCTAACACTGCTATGCCCGCTATCCCTCAACTTTTTCCTGGCAACGTGATCTCTAAGAGAGGAGACATTTCCTGGCCTCCACGTAGTCCGGATCTGACCCAATGGATTTTTTTTGTGGGGCTACCTTAAGGCTAAAGTGTACGACACAAACACGCGGTCAATTGAGGCCCTAAAAGAAAACATCCGCAGAGAAATGGCAATAATTTCAGCAGTGACGTGCCGCGCAGTCATTGACAATTTTAGACGTCGTTTGCAAGAGTGCCGTGATCGCAACGGATTACATTTAGAAGATGTTATTTTCAAAAAATAATTGCCGTTTTTAAGCTTTTTTTGTAAATTACAGTATAATTCATAATGTAATTAGTTTTATTTTAATAATTTTTTTTCATATCAAAGGACTTATGGGCCACCCTGTATTATAGGACATTCAGGATGCCACTTAAAACAAGTCAAGATTAAATGAAATACATACAAACAAACATTAAAGGATTTAAATACATACATACGCATTCGTTCTACTGACCCTACTGACTCTTCGCCTATTCGCAAAGGTGCAGTCTTCCTCACAGAAGAACAGGCAAGAAACTCTAAGGGTGCTCTTTTTAAAAGAAAGGAAGTTAATGATAACATTTGAACGTGGATTTTAGAACTGATAAGCTTATTAATTAACTAATCAGATGGGAATTTCAATCGTTGAAATTAATTTTTAATAACGATAAAATAAGTATCAAATCCAAATGGCTGAAACCTCGTGCGTCACATTGGTTAGAGTATCCATTCAAAGAGGAAAAAATTAGTATTAATGCTGAAACATGGCTATAAATGTTACGATCAGTCAAACTATTTTCATTCAATACTCACTTGTAATCAAAGCAAGGACTCTTATCCAACGAGATTAAATATTTAAAAAATGGGCGGGATTCACACGAAAAAACAACCTAGCGCTAGTTACAATATCAAAAAATAATAAAGGTCTTCAAATAAGAACATCGGAGAATATTAGAGAATATTGTATGTTAACGATCTTTCCGATTCCATTACTGACTCAAAAAGTCTCCTGTATGCAGACGACACCAAGATTTTAGAACCATACGCTCTTTGGAGGGCTGTGATAAATTGCAGTACGATTTAGCCCGTTTTGAAGGATTCTGTGATGACAATAAACTTTTCTTAAATCCAGATAAATGTCATGTTATTAGTTTCACTCGAAAAAAGAACACAATATATTATTTGATTATGAGTTATGTGGCAAAAAACTAAAGCGGGTCACACAGGTTCGCGATTTGGGCGTCATTATGGACTCTGAGTTAACTTTTGTACCACACATTGATAAGATGTTAGGCAAGGCTTTCAAACAATTAGGTTTCATTCTAAGAGCGAGGAAACCTTTTAAAAAGGCGTTGACGTACAAACTCCTACATAATAGCTATGTCCGGAGTCATCTTGAGTTCGCTTGTACAGTCTGGCACCCTTTCTACAAAAGGCATATTGATCGGATTGAAGTCCTTCAAAAGAAGTTTGTCAAAACTCTCTGTTACAGGACTGGCCAACCTTATTATGATAATCCTTCAACATTACAGCGTCTTAAGATGGCGTCCTTGGAGTGCCGCCGTGATAAGGTTGATGTGTTGTTCCTCTACAAAATATTGAACGGCCTCGTAGACGCCCAGACCCTACTGCATAAAATTAACATTCGAGTTCCTCGCAGGCATGAGCGTAGCTGTCGAAATAAACCTCTTTTTAGCATCTCAAAGAGTAGTAGTTGTTACGTGGCGAATAGTTACATAAGGCGTAGTTGTAAGTGTTATAATGATAAATATTCTTATGCAGATATCTTTAACAAATATTCAGCTTTTAAAAAACAAATTAATACTCCCGTTAAGTGAAATAGATTTGGCATAATAGTATATAGAATTAAGTAAATCTAAATTATATTAAGGCATAACGAACTTTTTATATGTAAAATAGGGTAGTCCCCCCCTTTTTATATGTAAATAGGGTAGGGTATATGTAAATAGGGTAGGGTATGTAAATATATGTAAATAGGGTCTTTAATTTAATAATGTTGTTCTGTAAATTTTTGTAAAAGTCTGTTTCTTCCCTAAATAAACAAATTAATTACCGTCACAGCCTATCGATGCGGCCGGAAAATATTTTGAAGAATAGATACTGGTTTTTACCTTGTTTTGATTATAACAGGGTGATCCTACCAATAGAAGACGGAGAAAGTGATTACATCAACGCCAATCATGTCAACGAGTACAAAACCAGGGACAAGTACTTGAGTTGTCTGGGCCCACTTCAGTCGACAGCCGAAGATTTTTGGAAAATGGTGTTTGGATATCAATCCAGGGTCATCGTTATACTGACAAAGGCGCAGGAAGGAGAACAGGGAGTCTGTTACCGGTATTGGAGCCCGGAAAAAGGAAGAATAGTGTTCTACAGTGTCTTCACCATCGAAACAAGGAAAGTAAAGACTTTTCGTGACCATATAGAGACCAAGTTGCGGGTGACGGACGACAGAGGAGATACATTGGACCTCACACACTTTGCCTACACCGATTGGACCCATAAAAGCATGCTTAGAAGCCCATCAGACTATCTCAACTTTGTTCTCAAAGTCAGAGTAGCACAAGCACGTGCGGAGTTTGACAACTAGAGCTACAACTTTCCTCCTATGGTGATCCATTGTTCTGCTGGATTAAATCGCACGGGGGTTTTTTGCGCTCTAGACATCAGCGTATCCATACAGAGAGGAAAAAATAATATAAATAAGAAATATAAATAAGAGCGCGACGGTCGACCTAGCAACAGTAGCAAGAGGTCTCCGCAAACAGAGAAGCAATTGCTTATCTATGCCTATGTATAGTACATTTTGTAATTTTACGATTTAAGAATATGTTAAATTAACTGCTAAGAAGGCTTACTATTGGTATTGTTATTATTTATTTTTAAGATTAGTTTTTTCAGTATTAGGATTATTATAATAAGTGTCTTGTCTTGAATAAATGTTATTGCATAAAAATGATAATTATTTTGAATTACACTACCCTTTGACACACTTCTTAGTATCAAGATTGCAACTCAAAATATTAAAATAAATTCAAACGATAATAATTGACGTAAGAAGACAATAATAAACCCGACAGCTGATAAGCATGTAGCGAATACAATTTATAGTACACTAGCTTTCCGCCCGCGGCTCCGCCCGCGTTCTAATTTTTTTTTAAATAAAAAGTATCCTATAAACCTCACGGAGCCCGAGACCTTTCCAACGAATGCAAAACCGTGGAAATCGGTTCGTGCGTTCTGGAGTTATAGCGTCAGGAAGGAAAACCCGACTTATTTTTATATAGTAGATTATAGTTTATCCTGCACTGCGAACGCTGAATCACTGACTCACAATGAGTTGTTGTGACCCGAGACTTGAATTGCAAGTGGACTTGTATGAGTAATAAGTGATTTTGGTTTTCCTGCAGTGACCATAGATTTAGGTATAATTGGTCCATCATGTTAAGTAATAAACTAGTACTTTTCTCTGAAACCTTGATAATGTTTTTGCGACATTCTGGGTAAAACCTAGTTCACATAGGTCACTGTTGCTGATAATTACGTAGGCGCACTACCGATCCAAATTTATAGGTAATAACGATAGTATATTGAAAACAAACAAGTCTCATTATCTTTACTACTTTCTGGAAGTGAAGTTGACCTCGAACTTATAACTGAGAAGTAATTAGACAATTGTTAAGGGACTTATCGCTCAAAAATTTACTGAATTCGTTAGCTGAAAACTAAAATTATTTTATTTCATAATTAGCTATAAAGTCACAATACCTACATGAAATAGTTGTTGTTACGTAAAATGTTGCGGTTTGCGGTTGATAAGAAAAATGTTGTATGCCTATATAGTATATATATCTAAGCAAAAAGTTGACAAAATTCCCTGTTTTATGAGTTCATCGGGTTTATACTTTCCTTACCTACTCTGCTGTTGTTTTTTGAATACCTCCTTTATTGAACCTATGGTAGATTTAGGCACTTTATTTTACATTGCGTGTATATAACAAGCAGTGTAGTGTCGATTCTAATTATAAAAAGCTAAATACTTTTATCCTTATTCGCACATTGTATCTCACTAGTATCTATATAGTGAATAATTTATTTAAAAATTAAATTCACAATACTTATTAACTAAGTCCATTTATTTCTACAAAGAAAACTTTCCTGTTAATGAAGAAACAGAAGTTTGTATACCGATATTAAGCGTATATTAGATTGAATGCGAAGTTCAAGGTCTCACATATCGTTTTATCGTTCTTGAAACACTACTACTGCTGACTAAAACCACGCTTAAATTGAAATCAGAGGTAAGTAGAGTGAGTTTTCAAATTAAGGTTTACTTTATAGCTTTTTTCAGCTACTTTCAGGTGTTTTTTTATGTGGATATTCATACAGATATGAAATAAGGAAAAAGTAAATTGTAACTAATTAAACTGTAATTTATTTCAGATGGAAGCTCGTAATTTAATTGAAAAACCATTCTACGTTGTACATTTTGAAGAGGAAAATTCCTAGGTATTGCAAATAAAGGAGGATAAGATCAAAGTTGCGTACCCAACACACGAATGCAAGGCAATTACGGAAGAAAGCGTGAAGAAAAAAAAATCTTTGGGAGGCATGGCCTTTTCACATCGCCGAAATAAGATATAGAGTAGGTAAATTTATTTATATTAATTAGTTAAGGCTGGCAATAGCCTATCGGCTCGGTGCCTGCATTTGAAAGAGTAGGACCAGGTTCGGTTCCAGCACGCAGCAATATTTTCATTATCTATACTAATCTAAATATATAAAAGGAGAAACTGACTGACTGACTGACTGACATATCAACGCACAGTCTAAACGGCTAAACGTAGGCACTTGAAATTTGGAAGGGAAGTAGCTTAGGTACCGTAGAGGTGCACTAAGAAAGGAATTCCCGAAATTCCCACGGGAACAGGAATTAGCGGGAAAATCCTTTTGTGTGAAAAATCTAAACCGCTTAAGTTAGACGCTTGAAATTTGGCATGCAGGTACCTTAGTAAACTTAAAGCTTAGTTGCAACAGGATATTGCGAAATTCCCACGTGAACGGGAGTTAGCGGGAAAAAACTTTTGTATGTAAAAATCTAAATCACGTAAGATAGATGTTTTCAATCTGGGTACTCTGTAAAAAAAAAATTAGCACGCAAACGTAGTTGCGGGCATCAGCTAGTATTATATAAAGAGGAAAGATTTGATTGTTTGTTTTTTTGTTTGCATTGAATAGGCTCCGAAACTACTGACCGATTTGAAAAATTCTTTCACCATCAGAATCCTACATTATCCGTTATGGACATAGGGAATTCCCACGGGAACGAAGTCCAGGGCGGATTCCTATATTTAATAGTTATGTACGTTACGTTGCCAGCCTCTGTACCGGCCGGGTTTTCTGTAGTTTTCCCATATAGTACGGTGGTCAATGTAATTATAGAAATACCTCCGTACTGTTTAAGGTTGTAATGCAAATGCAGGTACTGAATTAGGTATAATGCGTAAGTCGGCCACAGACGCAGCAGTGTGTGTCAGGCGTAAAATTCTGACATGCAGGGGGGTGGGGAAAAAGTAGTGATGAAGTGAAAAGAAAGGTTGCGAAAAAATGGAGGTTAAATTTGAAAATGAAAATAAAGGAGTGATAAAACAACTCCTCACCCTCCCTTGTAAAAGACTAAAAGTGATACACGTAAAGCCCTTTCATTCATTATATTAATTTGTAACTTATGTGTTGTATTGTCACAGCGTTTTTAATTTGAAAATACTCTTGAAATAAACATATGAAATTGTATTTATTTTTCAGATAGTTATGAAGATGCGGAATGGTGGTCAGGCGCAGAAACAAGTGATAGCCGCACAGAACGACGCAATTTACAAATAAATGGTAAGTGCTTATGTTATGAGTAAATTGCACGTCTCATAAGCATGCCGCCTCATGAAAATGAAGTAATTTCTCGAATTAAAAATGTCTCCAATTATTTCATATTGCACTTATAAAATAATATTTACACAAATTACGAAAGTAAAAAAAAAACACTTGTTTTACACTTATAATATTTTTAAATGATAAGAATATTATAGATTCAGAGGACTATAAGAAAACATTAATTTTTAATTTTCAGATACGGAACCTATAACGGAAATTGCATTAAATCAATCACTAGAAGTTGTTATTGATCGTGAAACTTTAAAAAAGTCTTCACGAAAATTAAACAATATTTCACCATCTTGCGGTTGTGACGAGGACACCCGCCACTCGAACACAACCTCTTCGAAATTATGCGCGCCTAGTACTCCGAGTCGGAAGGCGCTCCTTCCCCGTCCCGCCCCGTCGCACCGCCGCAACCGGTTTTGCACACGGCACTAATCACGACCACACTCCCCACTCCACGCGCTTTCTATATAAGCCCTCTCGGCTGGCTCGCAGACATCCCGGCACGGGTGGGGCGTGAACCCACCGTGCACATCGCTACAATAGAGTTTGGTGTTGCTATTTTTCCACAAAAATTTAGGTTTCGTTATTTTTCCCAAACAATCTAGGTTTTGACACGTTTTTTTACAAAACAATCTAGGTAGCTATATATAAAGGATTTCACCCGGCGTATTTACAAACTTAAGGTGCAGTTGAGAGAAACGATAAGAGTAATGAGAATGTATGAAAAAAGATAAGAGAGTAACCGCAAAGTTAAGTTGGTAAACGCGTATAATGAGCGAATTTGTTGATTTGACCATGAAAAAGAGGGAGGGTTCCACCCGGGTCTGGGTGGACCCATCCAAAGTATGGAGGATGTATGTGGGTAGGGGTCTCGTTAGCTGGTTTAAGCGAAACAGAAATGTGGTCGGCGGGTGGAATCCTTCGTAAATTTTAGATGTGGAAAACCAGAATCTGTGAAATAATTGTTTCTAACCAAAGAGAGAGATACTTGTAATAACTATGTCGTCTAAAAAGGAAAATTTAAAAACAATAGATGAGTTAAAAATAGAACTTGAAGCTAAAGTAGTTCGAGTATTTAAAATAAAAGAACGATTAATTGAGAGATATAACAAAATTGAAGATTTAAAAAATGAACTCAAAGTTGTGGACGTTCGATTGTTTAAAATAAAAGAACAATTAATTGAAAGATTTAAAATTTTGTGTGAAAGTAACTCTGAAGGAAATAAAACTGAGATACTGGAGATTGTTCACGCCTTGGTAAGCTTTGGCTTGATGCAGTTTATACAATTGAAAAGAGATAATAATTTGATATGGGTGCTGAGTAGGTGTCGATTGGGCATTCTAGATTACTTTGTTCTAAATCATAGATCACGCACTGAAAAAAATCGAGCCAATCAAGTATGACATTTTGCTTGTTAGAAAAATATATGACTGAATCATACAAGAAAATATAAAAAACGAAAATTGCCGGTTCTTTGTCACAACAAAGCTAAAATGATTGATGGTCTATCAAGTTGAATGTGTTGAATTTAATAAGTTTACTTTGTTAATGTCGAACTTGTCGAGACATGTTCATTTTGTGATCATTTACCTAGTCAGATCAATCAAGTTGCTTCATCAGTCCTACACATCACAATCAGTTGATCTAAATAAGATTTTTATTGACTGAAATATTAAAGCTTATTTATTTCAAATACAACTTTATTGATAGAATTATTTTATAATTCATTCATTCATTTAACTTTATAATAACAAACGCGCGCTTGATAATTTGAAAGATGTCAGTTGACAGTTCAATCATGCCGATGTTCGCGCGAGTTCAACTGTTCAAGTCCAAACGTGTTTAGTTTACTTAGTTCTCGGTTATCGTGCGTGTCACATCGCGTGATAGTTTATTTTTTATTTTTATATATTAAAGTGACTGTGTGTGATATAAACTTTGTTGTATTGTGTATACCTACCTAGTGTTACTAGAACGATGGACGAGGTTTTAGATTTCCTTGCTCACTGCCTGGGGGCTCTCGGAGCTGGGGCCTCTTTTCGTAAGTAAGTACTTACCTACATACATATTTTCTGTTCCTAGAGTTGAGTTGCTACCCACACGTGAACTGGTTGTTAATTTAAGATGCTGATATTACAACAATTCTGTAAAAATGAAGTACTTAATGTAATATCAGTAATGTAGGTACGTAAAGGAACATTTTAGCAAATCAAAATTACCTACCTAATTGTGCTTCGCCCTCATAGTAAATCTCTCGCTCTGTCCGTCCTGTTCTGTATGATGTGCAATAAAGTATATTGTATTGTAAGTATGATAAATAAACACAAGTGTAAAGTGATCAATGATTTTAGTATTTGTGACGGTACATATGTGATGTGAGTCCAACCAAGGTCCAACCCTTTTACTATGGTCCAACTCATATTTGGCTAGTTGACATTTTATTTATTAGTATTTCTTCTGCTAATATTAAAGAAAACCAAATAAACATTCAAGCTCTAGCAGCGCTTACAACTAAAGACTTGAGGGAAATAATTCCTCAATTGGTGTAGCTCAGGCCAGCAGACCCACGGAATTTAAACAATGAATTTAGGTATTCTATGTATGCCAATACACAGTGCCTTCCTAGTGCCAATTGATGCCAAAAGAACCATATCTAGTGCCATCATAGTTTAAGAAATAAAGGTCGTTGTTTGTGGGTCTGCTGGACGGATATCAGCCCAGCAGACCCACCTCTCGTACACGGAAACGGCTAAAGTTAGAGACATGGTTCTAGTTCTAAGCTTTAATGCTTTACTTGGTGCCATCGAGAAAAAAGTTTCAAACCTAGTGCTTTAAGCGTTTCGGAGCTATAAAACGATCTTGGTGTGCCTGCTGGGCGGAGGTTCAACGCAGCAGACCCACCTCTCGTACACGGAAACGGCTAAAGTTAGAGACATGGTTCTAGTTCTAAGCTTTAATGCTTTACTTGGTGCCATCGAGAAAAAAGTTTCAAACCTAGTGCTTCAAGCGTTTCGGAGCTATAAAACGATCTTGGTGTGCCTGCTGGGCGGAGGTTCAACGCAGCAGACCCACCTCTCGTACACGGAAACGGCTAAAGTTAGAGACATGGTTCTAGTTCTAAGCTTTAATGCTTTACTTGGTGCCATCGAGAAAAAAGTTTCAAACCTAGTGCTTCAAGCGTTTCGGAGCTATAAAACGATCTTGGTGTGCCTGCTGGGCGGAGGTTCAACGCAGCAGACCCACCTCTCGTACACGGAAACGGCTAAAGTTAGAGACATGGTTCTAGTTCTAAGCTTTAATGCTTTACTTGGTGCCATCGAGAAAAAAGTTTCAAACCTAGTGCTTCAAGCGTTTCAGAGCTATAAAACGATCTTGGTGTGCCTGCTGGGCGGAGGTTCAACGCAGCAGACCCAACACGATAGCTCCATAATTAGAAGGTAATTGGTATGAAATCTCATATCAACGTTTAGTGTGTAATTAGTGCCTTAGCTTAACATAAAAATATCTGTTTAATTTGACTTCCAAACATAACAAATAGCCTCTGAAAGTTCTCCATACATTTCAAAATGAATACAGTCGCGTACATAATCAATAGTTTTTACATAATTGTTGATACAATATGGATTAAATGTCTTTTTTACAAGCCTGTATTTTATTTTCAATGTTCGTAAAGGTGATTTTTGTCCACCAAGTGACCTTTTATGTACTTACTAAGTCTTCACCCTTGCCTGCGTGCGGGGTTTATTAGTTATTAGCACAGTTTAAGCGCTAAGTACCTAAATAAAAAATTACGTAGTTTAATTTTGATATATGATAAAAATATATCTTCAGGTTTTATTAGGTGTGCGTTATCGTCTTAACTTATATTCAGAATACAAATATATCTCGGTACTATGTGACTGTGTATAAGATTGGGACTAAAAATTTAAGAGTTGAAAAATGTTTTTTTAATGGGTAATTTAATATCATATAAATTATGTAATTATGAGTTTGGTTTATTTTATGTTTATTTTTGTCCTTAGAGACTAAGAGCATTTAAAGAAAAGCATTTTAATCAAAAAAACATTTTTACTCTTGATTTATTTTTGGTTTTTTATTGCTAATCGAATAGATTATACGAAAAAAAATTATAACGAAGAATTCAAATAATCTAAGTAGAGTTTTTCGACAAGAATGCGTGTGAATTTCAAAATTTAGGTACGAAAAACTTCTATCAGAAAATCATAGATGGCGCATTGCCCCGCACTGTCACCGCGCCACCGCACTGTGCCGCTGCGCCGACGACGCGACGACGTTTCGAATTTGGATTACCATGCAACTTTTTCTCGATTCTAGTGTCGTCAACAATGTAACGCCACACACTCAAAGTGGTTGTATACATTCGATTTGTACGAATAAAAAACTCAAAATCATTATGATTCAGCTTGATATGTCTTTATCTTACTGAGATATATCAATGCGCTGTCGAGAAACTAGTGAGAAAAAGTCCCATGGTAGCTCAACACAAGGACAAAGTGTATCTCTACCTAGTCTATGGACGAAGTGAAAAAATACCAGACCGAATAGCCGTTGAAATTTGATTGTGTTGTGTTATTCAAGCTTTTTGGGAGAATTATTGCGAATTTATCATCAGGGTAAGTAATTGTTTTAATAAATAGTTACTTATATCATTCATTCCATGCAAATTGAACCGAGAATATTAAAATAGCTTATTAAAATGACTGTCATTCATTATGGAAGCGCAAAAAGGAATTTTGGATTGTACCAAATTATTATTAGATGCTAAATTTACATATTAGGCAAACTGAACATTTCACCTAAGTTGGCTGGCTTATTATCTGAATTAAGAGACGAATTACTAAGTAATTAAACGAGTGTCGCACACTGAGAAAATCTCAATTTGGGCTGCCCCTTTTCCGACACGCCGACCCACGATAAAATGTATTGTTTGGTTTTGGGTAGGTCACGAATAAAATTAAAAATATTGAAATCGCGATGTCAACCGAGTAGGTACTCATTTTGCACCGTCAATTTATGCGAAGAATTAATTATTAATATAATTGTGTATTTTCTTTAATTTGTAATAGTGTTTGGGTCTCAAACGTTTTCAGAGTCATAACCAATATTATGTGTAATTAAACGTAATCAAAGACGACATGAAATAAACTTATAAGTTTTGAATGTTTGAAAGTCAATGGAACAAAAATCATAAAATAATGCTTCATAACATTATTTTATGAAATGTTTATCATCACAATGAAACTTATAGTTATAGCTATTAGATCTAACTTAGTTTTACTGAGGGTTTTTACGACCCCCATAATTTTTTTAAATTTCGGCTATCGAGATAACGAAATTGCAAATTTTTGAAATTTGGTCTGCTAACAAACCAAATACCGATCTTCTCAATAGACTTCTGATTTCATAGAATCCTTACTCAACCAGGTCCTAAAAAAAAAGTCCTGTTGAGCCAGAAGTCTTGGAATTGCTTTCCCTGCCAACCAATTATTTTTTTCTGTGCACCTAAATACTTTTATACATTAAATGTAAAAAAAAAATACATTTAATACTTTTATTTCACTATACCGGGTGTTAAGTAATTCGATCTTATCCTCTCAGGTAGTGAATCAGCCCATGAAACTGAACAACTTTCCCTAAGAATTAATGCCGAAATACGAAAAAAATTTTTGAGTTCCCATACAAAATGATTTATCAGCTGATGCAATTTGTATGGGAAGTTAACCAATTTTTTCGTATTTCGTCATTTGTTCTTAGGGAAAGTTGTTCAGTTTCATGAGCTAATTCACCACCCGAGAGGATAAGATCGAATTACTTAACACCCTGTATAAACACCAATTATAACTCGTATTAAACAGATTTACGAATCCCGTATGAGAAATAATTAAATTCCGCTACATTGACTTTTTCTCACAGTGTGGGTCGGTGGTTTGATTACTAAGTAATTAAACGAACTTCGGTGGTTATTATGGCTAATTAATAGGTCCGACTCGTAAGCGAGAGGTGCCGAGTTCGTTCCCCAGTGCCGCCATGTACCAATGACTCGTTTTCTGAGTTATAATACATTATATAATACATTAGTTAATTATAATATCACAACGAAGATGCTGACCCGCGCATCTTTGTCTGTGTCACATCTCAAAATGAATAAATTTCCCCTTACAACATTTTTCAGCGATGCTTTGTCGAAGCTACAGAGATTAACGTGTTTTACCAATCTGTGTTTTAATATCTTCAGATTTATAATATTAATAATATAGATTAATAAGTGTAGTTAATGGTTCCTCAAATAATTCCTGTTTTGTTTAAAAAAATTGAATTTTTGTACACTTACTAAAAAGTAAAATTAAATTGATAAGTAACTACATATTAAAAAAAACTCTTGCAAACCAGTAATAAATAAGATAATACTTATTGAAAAAAAAACTTAATGTTCTAGTATTACTTGAAACAATGTACTCCAAAAAATATTTTAATGAAATCAAAATATAACTATAAAGACAGAACATTAATGTGGTTTCAAATATTTTTCCACGATATGAGCATTCTGTGTTATCTTGCCATCAAATCAGGAAAAAATCAGGAGAATTATATATACTTAGACCGTAGACTTAGACTAGGGTTACCAACCTCAAATTTTAAAAACCAGGATTTAAAGTTGGAAAAACCAGGACAATTCAGTTTAAACAGGACGCAGTAATAGAATTGCAGTAGTTAAATTATTATCTAGTGAAACATGTGAAATGAAATTCAAGTAATTAAAATAATCATATTTTTTAATAAAAGTATTTGAATAAAATTATACCAGTTAAAAACTAGTTATTAAAATATAAAACAAACACTTTAGTTTGTAACAATTTTTTAAACTTAGCTTAGTTTATAATACATTCTAATATTACTTGCGAGCCGTGAGGCCGCTCATAAAATAAAAATTAAAAAAGAGGCGCGCGAATTTTAAAATTTAAAAACCCAGCCCAGGACGCTGCTTAAAAACTATTCGAGACGTCCCAGGACACTACAAAAACTAGAACATGTCCTGGGAGAACAATACGGTTGGCAATTGCATTTAATTCCTTCGTACATTTATATAACTATTTCAATAGACTTTCTAGTCATATAATCATGTTACTAAACTGGAGCAGTGCTATAATTATATGTATACCTAGTAAGATAGTAATGATAATAATAATAGTAAGTAGTTGCCGTTTCGCATTACTTCTAATAAATAGATAAGAGTAGGTATCTAGACTTATGTAATGAATAGTTTATACACATACTGTAACAAAAAAACGTTGTTTTCAGATCGGAACGGTCATTTCTGGAATTTTATGAAGAACTTAAATAAATGACGGTTTAGCAAGGAATGACTATCATTTGACCTCTACGTAAGCTACAGAAGGGAATCATACTAGGTACCCTCCTGGTTAGGCTTCAGGGTATTCAGACCATTCTGACGACGAGTATTATCTATATTTTCAGGTAGGTACACGTCACTATTCATTTTGTATTCACATATAATTAACTACCTGACCCGTGAATCTTCGTCTGTGTCACATAAGATAAAGCTCTCAAAAGAAACAAAATTTACCCGTTTTTACAACATTTTTCATGGGTATAATGAATAGTTTATACACATACTGTAACAAAAAAACGTTATTTTCAGATCGGAATGGTCATTTCTAGAATTTTATGAAGAACTTAAATAAATTTCACTTAAGCAAAGAACGACTGCCATTTGACATCTACGTAAGCTACAAAAGGAAACCATACTACCCTCCTGGTTAAGCGCAGGGTATTCAGAATTTCAGACCATTCTGACGACGACTACTATGTATAATTTCAAGTAGGTACACGTCACTATTGATTTTGTATTCACATATAATTACCTATAAATACCTGACCCGTGCATCTTCGTCTGTGTCACAAAAGATAAAGCTCTCAAAAGAAACAAATTTTGCCCGTTTTTACAAAATTTTTCATGGATATAATGAATAGTTTATACAGAAACTGTAACAAAAAACGTTGTTTTCAGATCGGAACAGTCATTTCTGGAATTTTATGAAGAACTTAAATAAATTTCACTTTAGCAAAGAACGACTGCTATCTGGCCTCTACGTAAGCTACAAAAGGGAACGACACTACCCTCCTGGTTAAGCGTCAGGGTATTCAGACTATTCTGACGACGACTACTATCTATATTTTCAGGTAGGTACACGTCACTAATGATTTTGTATTCACATACTGGGTGAAATTGGACCTCCTAGCTATATTCAAAATCCTGAACCAGTATCACTCAAAAACACATTAAGAAAAAAATTTTTTTTTTAAATTTGTTTTTTAATGGGAATAGTTCATTTTTTGCCTAAACGTAGACATTACTCCTACACCAGGCACGCGAGGGGTGCGGGTAGCGCTCGGGGGTGCGCCCGAGTGGTGTCTACGTTTAGGAAAAAAAGAAATCCCCCCCCAAAAAAAATAAAAAAATAAAAAGTGTTCAGTAAGTGTAAGTGATACTGGTTCTGGATTTTCAATAAAGCTAGGAGGTTCTTTTTCAACCTGTATAATTAACTACCTGTGCATCTTCGTCTGTGTCACATAAGATAAAACTCTCAAAAGAATCAAATTTTACCCATTTTTACAACATTTTTCACGGATGCTGTACAATTATTAGTTGAAGTTCCTGAGATTAACGTGTTTAGAATAGAAAACACTTTATTTAATTTTTTTAAATAATTAACCAACACCTACTGTTTTAGGTATAGGGTTACAAACTACTGGTATTAGAATAAAATAACTATGTAAATAAATCATTGTGCAAATCAAAATAGCGCCGACTCAACATATTGCAGCCATGAGTATACACAGCAGCGCTGATATTCTGTCAGGAACATGGATGGAATTAATGAGCGTCCGCATCTTTACAGTGAAAAATGTATTGTGTATGAATGTTTGTATTAGTACATTGTTGGTTTCTGTGGTCTTTCCTAAGTATTCGATAATTCTGGATGAATTGCTTTGACTGAATCGACACCTCCATAAATATTCAATTTAAAAGTTATTATTAGGAAATGTATTTACTATTCCAACGTAGAACTGACTTCTTAGGATTTTCTAGCCCTTGCTTCATCGAAAATCGATCTATTGTCTAACACTATACATTCGGTAATCGGTACAAGCGACATAATATCAGGCTATGTTTTTTCAGGAGCTACTGATGACTTATATTTTTGTTCCAGATTGAAAATCAGAAGATAAAGAATGACTACATTTAGAATTGCTACTTGTCACCCTCCCGCGGCCGGCTGGCCGGCGGGGGCGTAACCAAGTAATTTCAGCGGCGGCGCCCATGATGTGTCGAACCGCGCACGCATCTACGCATCGCATGGCGACGCAGTTTTGTACGTGTTAAAACCCAGATTAATTAATGAGGAGTATCATTGTCCGTATGGTTATATTTTTATTTCTTTGATTTAGATATTTAGATATTATGATATTTTATGGAAGAATCCAGTCATTTGTTTGTACATACAGTCATACATAGACAAGGACAATGGTAAAAATTTTATTACTATCAGTTGTTGCTTTGTTACTTTTCTTATTTAATGTTTTCCACGTGAGTTACGAAATGAAGATAGGTCGTAAAAGAAAAATTTCTTTGGAAGCTCAAAAATCTATTTACACAGAATATAATGATGTGTTTAACGAGAACGTTCCACCAATTACACACAAAGTCTATAAGCAGATAGAAACGCGCTTGAACTACCAAATGAGTCTCAAAGCAATACAGATAAGTATTAAAAAAAATTACGACTTCTTTTTCGGACCATCCAAACTAGTCACACCACCGGAGAATTCACAAAAAAATACTGTGGTGGAACCTAAAAATGGGACTGAAATTCACGTTTTTTGTGTAGACACAAAATCGTGGGACGAATTTAAACCTGAACGGTATTATTATAGAAGAACCAGTAAAGACGCCCCAAGAAGTTTATATGTTCGAAAACGTAGACTTCAAATTTTCAAATGGACAAATTTCATTCAACTCCATCTTTGGAAAGCTCTAAGGTTACTGTGCTCCTGGTGTTTTAAATATAATACGGCAAAAAACGATTACGAAACCATTGCCAAAGGGTACTGCAATCAGTGCGAAGCTAAAATTACTATCACAACTCGCTTAAAAACAGAAAACCTAGTGGAGTTAAAATGTCTAATAACAAATGTAAAAAAAAATTTCAAACATTTACCTCGAAAAAAAAACAAAACCATGAAATACACACGCAAGTTTTATTTAGAGAAATTACGATATAAATCGTCAGCGGAATTGAGGCAAGAAATGGCTGCAGATTTAATGAATCCTGGTGACACAGAACCGCCTGTATTGCCCAACTTGCACTCTTTACATCAGATAAAATACGAAGATGCCACAGATAATCGTTTCCATTCTAATCCAGTGCTATCACTTTCATCTATGGCCGTTACCCCCCCATATGACAAGTGTATTCGGTTAGTATGTTCTTTTCCATTTTATACATTTTATTGGACTGACGACCAAAAAAATTACTACAAACAATGTCACAAGCAAAAAAGACATCTCAGGGTATCAATTGATGCAACAGGTAGCATATTTAAAAAACATATTAGGCCTGTAGTTAATGAACATACCGAAATTGCAGCAGAGTCTCAAAACCCAATATTTTTATACATTTTGATGACAGACACAGCAGTAAATAGTAGCGTTCCGTTAGCACAATGCATTTCCGAATCTCACACAATGGAAACTATTGTCTTGTGGTTACAGACATGGTTATCTGGTGATAAACCACCTAAAGAAGCCATAATGGACGACTCTGCAGCTTTGCTCGGAGCTACCGTCAAAGTGTTTTGTGGATACAAATCTACAAATGAATATTTAGATTCATGCTATGCCCTTTTAGAAAAAAAAACGAATCATATACCAGCTTGTTTCATCCGCCTTGATACGTCACATTTTATTAAAACTTTGTATAGACAACGTTTATTTGAAAATGTAGATTCAAGGATTGTAAATTTTTACATTAATTGCATTAAAGCAATTAAGAAAACCGATTCTTATGAAGAAGTAAAAGTGTTATTAGAACACATAGCTATTGTGGCAAATAATAAATACAGAGGTGGACAAACTCGTAGTGAAAAATCATTGCAATATTTAAAAGGTATATTTTACTCTGATAATTTTGGGCGACAAGAATGTGAAGCACAAATTGATCAGAAGATTGATCAGGATGATCTATATAATGACCTCGATACACTCGAAGAAAATCCCTTAAATTTGTTATATACGCAGTTCAAAACTAAAGAGGATCTGATTAATCAACTTTCAGACGAAGATACTTCAGGCATCGAAAATATTTTTTACTTCCCTTCTGTTAACAATTTAATTACGAGACTTTTAAGAAAATTGCCACTTTGGGGCAACGTAATGACGATTTATTTCAAAACTGAAAACCATCCTCCCACAAGTTCTAATGTAGAAAATTACTTTAAAGATATAAAGCGACTAATTTTTAAAACTCCAATATTTAAATATCGTGTTGATGACTTCATAGTTAAGCATTATCCACTGATCACCGGTGCTATGCGGTTAAGTTCTAGCGACTTGAAAGTACAAGAGGATTTCATAAATACAATAAAAAAATCACCTCAGCATGAAGATGAATCTTTTTATGATAATTCAGTTTTTCGAGACCAACCAAAACTTTTTGAAAATTGGCGAGGCCAAATGAACAATGAAAAGTTAAAGTCAATAAAAAAAATGAAACGAAAAGCAATAAGGAAAACAATAAATCTGCATATACTTCAAAACGGAACTATTAGCACCTCTGGTGGAGACAACACTGTTTTTACTAATACTTGTGCGTTTGATTCCATAACACAAAGCTTATCCGTGGCATATTTAGACAGAGTAAACATACGGAGAATAATACAAAACAAAAAAAACGATCTGTCAGATTTAGTACAAAACTTAATACGATACAAACCAAAAAAAGGGGCAATAATTGAGAATAAGGGAAAAACAAATAAAATTGGAAAACCAAAAAATATATATAAAACACGATCTAAAATACTTTTAAATATATATAATACCAAAGATATGAAAAATGAGGGTTATTTTAATTGTGCGTGCAATGTGACATATATAATAGATAATTTAAAGCAGTACGACATTTACAGTGCAGACAGATTCTTACAATGTACAAATTCAGATTGCGAGATAAATAACAGACCGGCTGTAAAGTGTAGCTACATTCCCATAGATACGAGTATTTTGAAAGTGGGAGGGATTGGCGCTCTAGAACAAGCTGCCTGCTTATTAGACACAGAAAAAAAATGTAAGTCTAATGCATGTGAGGGGAAAAACGTATATAAATATGAATTGTCAGACTTTATCTTTTTCGAGATGACTTCTACTGATTCGATAAATATAAATGAAGTCCCGAAAAGAATTAAGTTAATAGAAAAATCATATGACATTCTATCAGTTATTGATTTTACAGGTGACGATATTAATACCATAGGTCACTATAAAACTAAATGTTATCGTCACGCAAAAAATACTTGGAACTGCTTTGATGACTTACATAAAAAAATTTGTCATAGTTCCCCAACTTCTATAGCTCATTGCCTCATTTATACATGCTCTAAATAAATTTTAGAGTAGGTTGAAATGTCGCTTCATGACATTTCATATTACATACACTGATTTGTAAATTGTATTGATAAACTCTTCGATCAACTATAAAAAACTAGATACCTACACAGTTCCATACAAAATGAAACAAAATAGTGACCGAACTACATTACGTACTCTCGGAACGCACGAATGCTACTGAACGAAAAGACAACCCAAAACGTCAAGTGGGCGGTCATTTAGTGAGGACGCTTTTTTGTTGTGGATTGTGTATCTAGTTTTTTATGTTTGATAGAAGGATTAACTGCCTATATTATCTTTGAAGTATTACAGGTATGTACAGTCGAGAAAATTGAACCATGGCCTACCTAAAGCTTAGGACTTGTTTTAACGAATTTTTGATATAATTATTTTAAAATTACTCAAAGTACAAACGAATGCTCACGTCATTAGGTTGGTGATTTTTATATTATTTTATTTGAGGTATATGTTGTTTTAAACAACAATTTCATTAAGGCTGATTTTCTTTAAAAATAATATTAGTTATATAAGATCATGTCAACATAGATTATTTATTTGTTAAGAATTTGAAATACTTGAAAGTTTATGTACATATTTATTTTAAAATTACTCAAAAAACAAACAAATGGTCTCCTCATTAAGTTGGTGATTTTTAGGTTATCATATACAATGTGTCCCACGGCTATGCCACAAGAAGGGAAAGTACCTTAATTATTGTAGATGGGACATTTTACGGAAAGAAGACTTTATTTCAATTTTAAAAACAATTTAAACTGCATTCATAGATTTTAAATAATTGCCTGGTTAAACCGGGAATTTAATGTAAAATTATGTTCAGAAAAATGAGAAGCTGACTCATTTTGAGCATTTTCATAAATTAAATTGATTAATTTGGAATTAAAAATATTAAAGTTCATGGTCTTCCTTTTATTTCTGATACTATGTTGTATAGCAAAACATAATCCTTATAATGAAGCCTTCCGATCGGTATGATAAAACTACAGGCTGGTTTGTTTTCTCGTGTACTGGGTTCGATTCCTGGTTCAACCAGGCAATGTTTTAAAAATGTATGAATGCAGTTTAAATTGTTATTAAAATTAAAATAAAGTCTTCTTTTAGTAAAATGTCCCGTCTACAATAATTAAGGTACTTTCCCTCCATAAGGCATAGCCGTGGAACACCATGTTATAAGTTGTATTTTGTTCTTAACAACTACCTATTTCATTGAGGTTAATTGTCTTTAAAATGATATTAGTTATATAAGATTTTGTCGTGTCATTTATTTTTTAAACATTTGAAATACTTGAAAGTGTAGGTATACTCGGTTCAAAATAAGCTTAGCTGATGCCACTCGAAAATAATAAGTATTTTACAAGTGGTTTGTTTATTGTAGTGTTAAACAACTTCCATACTGTTCTGCAATTTTGTGCCTGACTTGGACTCTTGTCTATTGTTAACAGTAATTGCAGCCTCAAGTTGCATCAGCTCAGCTTATTATGAACTGAGTATACACATTAATTTTAAAATTACTAAAAGTACAAACAAATAGTCTCCTCATTGGGTTGTTGATTTTTAGATTATCATATTTGAGTTATAAGTTGTTATAAACAACTATTTCTATAAGGCTGATTAAAAATGATATTAGTTATAAAAGATCATGTCAACATAGATATTTATTTGTTAAGAATTTGAAATATTTGAAAGTGTATATACCTACATATTTATTTTAAATTACAAAAAGTACAAACAAATGGTCTCCTCATTGGTTTGGTGATTTTTATATTATCATATTTAAGTAATAATTAATAACAACTGACTATTTCATAAAGGCTGATTTTCGTTAAAAAATGATATTAGTTATATAAGATCACGTTAACATACTTAGGCCGGTGTTCACCAAAACCAACGATTAGCAGCTAACCAGAGATTTGACAATGTCATTTTCATACATTTTTTTGACATTTTGTCTGATTAGCTTCTAACCGCCGTTTAACCGTTAGTTATATTTTTGGTGAACACGGGCCTTAGATAATTTTTTTAGAATTATGTAATCCTACAACTTGTGATAACAATTTATGCTACCAATGGTATTTTTTACTAAATGGGTCTTACTCATCGCTAGCTAAGTTCTCTTTGTGGTTTTTTTTTAACATAAAAAGAAAAGCAAGTAAGCATATCAGCTTAAAGTGGCTTTTTAAATTCAAATATACAAGTTCCCGTACATCTGAAGGAACGCTAAAAGCCACAAGTAAAATGATATCGACGAGAATGACCCAATAAAAAGTTATTTTATGTTTTTAGGTATTTTGATATTTTATACTACCGACGTTGATTGTTATAAATAAATGATAACCTTTCAAACCGTATTTAATTACTCACTAATTAATGTCTCATAACTAATGTTCACTAAACATACAGATTTTAATTTTAACTGATAATTATCACATCATAAATAAAAAAGAAAATTCAAAACAGGTTTAAATTTACAATTTTTATATATTTTAACGCTGGTTCTTACCACGATTTGTGTACATATATCACCTCAACTAAGCATATAAAAAGTGATAAGAACCCGTGTTAAAATATATAATTTTTTTGAAAAAATCTTTAAAATCCTAAACTATAGTGTTTTCTTATTATTATCCAAAAAAAGTGGTGAAATATTTTTGACACGATCGGGATTCGAACCCGGAAGCTCGCGCTGTTAAGCCATCTGACGATTTACCTAAACCATAGTCAAGTGCTAAAAGTCATCTACCCTTTATTAGCGCATAGGCCGCGCATAGTCTTAAATGCATTAACAATCTTAATTTACTATAAATAAATTGTTTTTTTACGAAACTAATATGGAGAATGACAGCTACACGTAAAATTTTAGGATCAGTCAACAGAGGCGACATCTGAAGTGAGAAATTGGCAGTTTATTACCCCATTCAAAAAATATGTTGGCATATGTAACCTAATAAATTGAGTTTTGAACGTAACTGTACCTCGGTTGTTAAAATGTATGGAGAACTTTCAGAGGCTATTTGTTATGTTTGGAAGTCAAATTAAACAGATATTTTTATGTTAAGCTAAGGCACTAATTACACACTAAACGTTGATATGAGATTTCATACCAATTACCTTCTAATTATGGAGCTATCGTGTTGGGTCTGCTGCGTTGAACCTCCGCCCAGCAGGCACACCAAGATCGTTTTATAGCTCCGAAACGCTTGAAGCACTAGGTTTGAAACTTTTTTCTCGATGGCACCAAGTAAAGCATTAAAGCTTAGAACTAGAACCATGTCTCTAACTTTAGCCGTTTCCGTGTACGAGAGGTGGGTCTGCTGCGTTGAACCTCCGCCCAGCAGGCACACCAAGATCGTTTTATAGCTCCGAAACGCTTAAAGCACTAGGTTTGAAACTTTTTTCTCGATGGCACCAAGTAAAGCATTAAAGCTTAGAACTAGAACCGTGTCTCTAACTTTAGCCGTTTCCGTGTACGAGAGGTGGGTCTGCTGCGTTGAACCTCCGCCCAGCAGGCACACCAAGATCGTTTTATATCTCCGAAACGCTTGAAGCACTAGGTTTGAAACTTTTTTCTCGATGGCACCAAGTAAAGCATTAAAGCTTAGAACTAAAACCATGTCTCTAACTTTAGCCGTTTCTGTGTACGAGAGGTGGGTCTGCTGGGCTGATATCCGTCCAGCAGACCCACAAACAACGTCCTATATTTCTTAAACTATGATGGCACTAGATATGGTTCTTTTGGCATCAATTGGCACTAGGAAGGCACTGTGTATTGGCATACATAGAATACCTAAATTCATTGTTTAAATTCCGTGGGTCTGCTGGCCTGAGCCACACCTCAATTGGGGCCTAGAGCCCTTTTTGTTTGGTGTTGGAAGGCGTGGGCTGCTGATTTTGTGGGTTCAAGCACAACCGACACCAGCAATGAAAACATAGATTTGTCAAATATTTCTATTGTAAGTATTTAAAGCTTATCTGTTAACAAACTGTACTTATCTCCTAAAAAAGGGCCACTTTTTGCAAAAATCAAGCTAAAAATAAAAAGTGTACTTATTGTTTTAGATTTACTGAAATAAACAGGCTTAACAAATACCTATATATAAGATTTAATTTCTGAATGAAAACAGATCACAACTTAAATTTCTATTCGTAATTTTTTTATTGATTGTGCTAGTTGGGTTTGAACCAAGTAAAAGCACATACTTATGTATTTAATTTACCCTATAGATTGGCAGAGTAAGGTGTTCAATGAATGCTAGCTAATTGATTAGGTATATATGATTAATTCTGATAGACATATTTCAGGACCTTCCAGTAGTGATTGATGAATATCTGCCAACACATGATACAAGTCTCGTAAGAGCAGAGAAAACGCAGCAGACTTCACCAACAAAATCATCACAAATTGACATCGAGGATAATGTAACCTAGCTAGTGTAAGGAACAATTTGATCAATGTAAAACAGAGTTAAATAAAAACAATTTATAATCACTCCTGCAATTATTATTTTTTAGAAATTATCATCCCTAAAATATATTCCCTATATCTTTCCTGATAGTCCCAATAATAATACTTAATAGCTTTAAGCAAGATACCTGAATAACTTAACAATATTAATATTTTTACACAGTCAATTGAGTTTATTACATTAAATAAATGCTTTTTAGATATTATTAATTATCTTAATTCAAATATTGAAAAAACTTCATAGAACAAAATAAGTTGATATTTGATTCTAACGTCAAACAAAATTAAATGAAACAAGTTACCAATTTATAGTAATCAAGTTCTTTATTTGCAGAATAGAATTACTTTATAAAATTAAGCATAGCCATTACTAAAACTACAAAAATACTTGATAACCATTACCGTGTTCGTTATAAATTCAATCAAAACCAATGAGAGATCTGATAACCAAACTTAATTGAATTGATTATTTCTTTGTGTTATTATATCAAGACAACTTGTCTGTTTCTCAATCAACCTAACTTTATTTCCATAATCGTATTACTTTATGCGCTCGTGATCCAACAAGTTCCTTGATAGCTACAAACGCTTTGTAGCGTGTTATACTGGACTAAAGAGTTGTTATATGATTGGATATTGTTTGAAATGGCAGAAAATAACCATTGCGCGATCTGTGTCCGTTCAGTTCTACGAAGGAGGCACCATGTTTTGTCTCTCGAGTTTTTAGAATCGCACCGAGACTTCGTCGAGCACATGTTTAGTACTTTGCAACAGCAACAAGAAGTAAGTAGCATTTTTTATCATCAGTTTTTATATTCATCTTTATGTCTATACATATAAACACATATTATGTAGAAATGCAGTAGGTAGTCTGTTAAAGCTTTGATTGACGAGATTATAACACGATACTTATACATTAATATTAAGTATGCTTTAGAAGGGGCTGTCAAAAGTAAGTAGGTACTAAAACCGCGGGTTTGATTCCCGCACTGTACCTACAAACAGTGTGCGTTAACATGTGTGTTTGTACTAGTACCTATAAGCTTCAGCTAAGTTTTAGACTATTGGCATTGTTTGAATTATGATTATTATTACTCTAATCCTCGTTATTAACGAGCTCCCGATTAGTAAGGAGTAAGTTACAAAGACTTGGAATGACTTTGAGCAGTAACAATTGAGCAGTAATATGGGTTATTGGAAATTAGACCGGAACCTTTTAAGAGGTGATAGGGGAGGTTATTTGGGATAATTTTGACCCCATAATGTGTTATCCGAAATTCAACCGTTTTCGAGATATTTGCTTTTTAAGATTTTTTTTTGAAAAATGAGTTTTCCTCCTTCAAAAATTAATAAAAAAAAACTATTCATTCAATTTTCATTTTGTTTAAATTTTTAGATAGAGTACATTTTAGTTCTTAATATTCCATCATAAAATCATAATATTCGGCATCAATACAGAAAGTACAGGCCACTACGTAAAAAAAATCTGATTTTTTTGTTCAACTGTCTACTTAAATGATATTTTTCTGGAAAAAAACTCCTATTAATTGAGTCTGCATGTTATTATGCAAACATCTACACATTTCTAGCTATCCAAAGAGGTAAAAAACACTGCATTTAGTGGCATAGTTTCAGGTAAAAAGTGAAAACAATAGACTCAGGTAGTGAATTCCGAGAATGTAGTTTTTGATCCGAGGTCAAGAAGCGACACTACTTCAATGCTCCGTATGCTCTGTCTCGCTCTCGCTCACGTTGCTAGGTGATTGGTGTTATTGTGAAGTCCAGTATCCCTTAGTAGTTTGTGAGTTCAGTTTGCTCGTGCGATTCGTACTGTGTAGACGCTTTCCACTATCTTTGGACTTCGATATCTCTACTTTGTGACTTGGCTTGTGAAGGTTTTGTGACTGATTGCATTCCCGACGACTTGGCGTGTATTAAAGGACTTCGATATCTCTACTTTGTGACTTGGCTTGTGAAGGTTTTGTGACTGATTTCATTTCCGACAACTTGGCGTGTATTAAAGGACTTGATTGGCAATTAAATTATGGCTGCAGACCCCCGCGTTCAACCTCGTCCTCGAGAGTTTTCAAATGAGGAATATGCAGACATAATGTTCTGCTATGGATATGCCAACGGTATTTCTACTCGTGCTCGTACGGAGTATCAGTCTCGATTTCCTAACCGCCGTTTACCCGATGAGAGTGTGTTTGACGGAGTGTATCGGCGACTACGGGAAACCGGTAGTATTCGGAGGAGACAAATCGATGCTGGCAGACCTCGTCTTTATCGTGCGGAGGAAGAAGAAGAAATTCTTCGTGCTTTTGAAGAGGATCCAACCACCTCGACTAATATTGTAGCACGACGTCTTGGTATAACCCAATGGAAAGTTTGGCATACAGTGCATGGGGCAGGACTCTACCCATATGTATTACACTCCCGTACAAGTGATAGAAGAAGGAGATCCGGCAAGGAGGATGGATTTTTGCCGTTTTATGCTCAGTGCGGATACAGAGGACCCTAATTACTTGAGAAAAATTATGTGGACAGATGAGTCGAGATTTGACCAGGATGGAATTACAAACTATCACAATATCCACTATTGGGCACCAAAGGCTGACCGTGACCCAAATAAGAAAAGGCCACAAGGATCGCAAAGACGTTTTTCACTTAATGTGTGGATGGGAATTATTGATGACAATTTAATTGGTCCCTATTTCCTGCCCCACCACTTAAACGGCGAGGTCTATGAAAACTTCCTAAGAAATGAAGTTTATGACCTTCTTAGTGAGGTACCACTAGCCACACGACAAAATATGGTGTACCAACATGATGGCTGTCCCGCACACTTCGGAAGGAGTATTCGTGAATGGCTTAACGAACATTTTCCCGACAGATGGATTGGCAGAGGAGGACCTATTCCGTGGCCAGCGAGGAGCCCAGACCTCACCCCTGTCGATTATTACATATGGGGTCATATGAAAAGCCTCGTCTATGACGTGTCTCCTTCACCTGTGCCATCCATTGACGAATTAAGACGTCGCATAATAAGTGCAGTTGAAGAAATGAAAACGAACTTGACAACTAGAGTAGTCAAAAGTGAGTTACGCAAACGGATGCGTCTTTGCATAAGGAATAGGGGCGCCCACTTTGAGAATGAGTTGTAAGTCACATGGAAGAAAAAATTTAATAAATAAACTTGATTCCAAATTTTAGTTTTAATTTCTTAAAATTATTATTTCAACCTCACATTTACTACCCGGTTCTCGTTTTGTCGCACTTTCTCTGAAACCATGCCATTAAATGCAGTGTTTTTTACGGTGGTAGAAACCGTCAATGGGAGAATAAAGCAGAACTTTAAAATATTCCGACACAGATATTTTAATAATACCTTGACCAATGCAATTACGGATTTTCGAATAGCTGCAGCATTGATCAACGCAACCATAGAGAGCTACAATGATAGTCGCCTGACTGAAAGCTTTTTACAAATGATAGAGCAAAACATAAATAGGCCAAACCTACTGGCTGATTACGTAGATGAACAGCGTCTAAACGCACAAAGAAATATTGCGTTTCAAAGGATGGAAGCAACATTACTTGAAGATTTCCCAAGAATGACCTACGATGAGATGCTTATTTTTGCTATTGGTACATACCACGTAAAGCTTGCAAGGTCTTACTGCTTCGAACACCTAAGTGAAACCGGCGTGTATTCTTTGGAAGTCTATAGACATCCCGACTCGGTACACATTAAGACTATTCTATAGCGCCGCGAGCGTAGGAAAATAGGTATTTGGAGAATCATTCTCTGTCGCGACCGCGCTCGGCCCCCGCGCATAGCGCACACTACATACACAGAGCTCACGCACACATCTACACGCTCGCTAGCGCTACTACTCGCAATGACTCGCCGCAACGCAACCCAAAGAAGCCAAGCCGGCCCGCGTCAGTTATTGTTTTGTTTATTGTGTTTATTGAATTAAGGACTCGAGTTTGTGTTGAAGTTTTAATTTAAGGATTATATTTTCAAACAGGTAAGTTTTCTTGCTTTTAGAATTTGTTACTTCGTCTTTTTTTCAAAAAGCCAAGCCCTACTTACGTTGAGTAGGTACTAACAGTCAATTAATTTCCTACCCACTTAATCGCTTGATTTTATACACCTATATATTTTAATTACTTAATACATATTACGTGCCTACCTAATTGTCAATAAGTACGAACAAAATTTACTAAAGAAAACGCATAAACGTCAATAAGATGTTTCAAAAGTACTTTAATTTTAATAAAGTACCTCTATGTAAGTAGGTAGGTATATTTAACAGTTTCTTCTTGTTGCACGAGAAGATACCTAGGTATATTATGCTGTACTTATAGGATATTAGATGCTTATTTTACTTATTGAAACGGTACGGGTAAATGTTACCTACAAACTTGGTAGGTACCTATAAAAATGCATTAATTTGTATTTTAAGTAAGTATTATACCCGTTTAAAATTTTATTATTTCCACACATTTCTAATTATGCACCGAAATGTGCATGTTTGTATCTTCATTATGTGCATCTTGTTATTGTTTACAATATATATCATACTCATCTAATTGTCAAACAAAACAAACCGTGTCTGTTTATGTTGGCTAGATTCATATTAAAAAACCTAACTACATAGGTTAAGTATTATAGTACTTATCTGTATTTATAATTCTTACAGATAAGTGAAATGGAGGAAAAAATATATAGAAAAGGGAAAAAAACCAGATTGCGTCTATGTGTAAGACGCAAAAATCATCATTTACGTCGCAAGTCCAAAGCCTGGCAAGTACAACACTACTTAATTATATCAATCAACAGAGACATTGATAGGGTTACAAACTACTACTTAGTACTTATTATACTGGTTCTTTAAACCAAAAAAAAAGAATCACTTGCTTGTCTTTCTCGTCTCGTGTCGGTCTCGTCTCGTCCGTGAAATGAGCCAGCCATAGTCCAATTTTTTTGTTAGATCGGCTAATTTTCACATATTTCTTTAGTATTACGTTATTTACCCAGAACCCTAAAATTAGTTTGAACGGTAAATAGTGATTCGAGAAATAGCGTTCTTGTTTTCTTTATTTTTCGCCTCCTTTTGTTGCAGGAACCAAACAAAACAACAGTCATCTTATACAATTGGATCTTCAGCTACAATATTAAATTCTCCTACACATTATTCACAACCTAGTTCTTTTACAGAAGAAAACAAAGAACAGAAATTAGAGTACAATATTACGTCTGAAAGCACGCCGTCTTCAAATTATAATTTAGAAATTGAATCTGAAATCAAAGAAACTGATAAGCAGATATCATCAGATCTACAGGGTCGTAGAATAGTTGATGTTAAATACATTTTTGACGCTATTAAAAATATTCATCATTCAGGGCTTGATTGTAATTTTTCACATCTGGATTTTGAAAGAGAAATCAGACATGGACTAATTAGTACTTTTGTGTTCAAGTGCCGTTTGTGCAATAAATTAGAAAAAATTTCGTCTGAAGATTCATCTAAGCAGATGAACATAAATGTGGCGTTAGTCGAGGGAATGGTTTGTACTGGAAACGGTTTTTCCCAGTTAGACGAAATTTGTGGTGTTGCAAATATTCCGTGTATGGCAACTAAAACTTTTTATGATATAGAACACAAATTACAGACAACTTTTGAGGAGTGTGCTCTTGAAGAAATGTTAAATGCTGGACAAGAGGAAAAAAGACTATCGATTTTGAATGGAGAAGTGGACTCTGAAGGTTACCCATTAGTTCCAGTCGTAACTGATGGTTCCTGGCCTAAAAGATCTTTCAAATCAGGCTACAGCTCTCTGTCAGGATGCGCTTGCATAATTGGGTACAGGACCAGAAAGATTCTATTTTTAGGAATCAAAAATAAATATTGCTGCATATGCAGCAGAGCGGAAAATAAAGGAGTAACAATACCGGAACATATATGTTACAAAAACTGGTCCGGTAGTGCGACATCCATGGAAGAGGAAATTATTGTGGAGGGCTTCCAACGAAGCATTGAAATGCATGGCATCAAATATAATATGCTGATAGGTGACGGAGACTCATCCGTAATGAACCGCCTTTTGATCACCATGCCATACGGTCCTAATCTTATTATTAAAAAGGTTGAGTGCAAAAATCACCTCCTGCGAAATTTTTGTAACAAAATGAAACAACTGGGAAAGAAGACAAATAACCATAAGGGTTATGTACCAGTAACCCTCAGAAAAAAAGTCGAAAATAATGTACTACGACTTCGTAAAGCTATAGTAAGTGCTGTCATGTATAGAAGAAAAGAGGACTTACCTCAGATCGAAAAAGTACAAAATTTGAAGAGGGATATACGGAATAGCGCAAATCACGTTTTCGGCAAACATGATTTATGTGCGTCATATTTTTGCAAACATCCAGATGAAGCAAACTTAGTTCCAGAGCTACAAGACACCGGCATGTGGGTCGATATTCAAAAATATTTGACAGTTCTTGTCAATAATGCGAGCAGTCTTTTATTAGACGTCACAAATAATTGCGCTGAACAGTTTAATTCGGTAATCGCAAAGTTTATAGGAGGCAAACGAGTAAATTTTACTTCAAGAGGCTCCTACCAAACCCGATGTCTCGCTGCTGTAACGTCTTGGAATAGCAAAGCACAAACACACAGCCGCGTGCATAAGAAAATTGCGCAGGAAAGCCCTGGATGCTACACTAAAACTTACTCAAAAAAACGACAACGAGTGCAGGAGAATACAAGAAAACGAAAATTAGTATTTTCTGAATTTAATCAACCTCGTCCAAAGAAACCCAAACGATGCGAACCTGACCAACACTATGGACTGGCCGAACTTGAACAAGACTTGCCGGATAATGAATATGAAATAAAAAAAGACAATTTCCTGACCTCATTAATGAAGAGTGAAGAAGAAATACAAGATCTGGAACTTAATACTAGAGGACAAGGAGACAATGATCTGTGGATGGCCGAAAGAAGAAAAAGGTTAACTGCATTCAAATTCGGAACGATCTGCAAGATGAGGCAAAATACTTCATGTTTAGTGACTGTAAAGTCCTTACTTTACTCTAATTTCAAAGGAAACTCTGCAACAGAGTATGGTAAACAACACGAATCAGAAGCAATTCGCCAATTTTCAGAATTAACCAATCTCGAAGTTAGATCATGTGGTCTTTTTGTAGATCTAAATGATTTTTACTTAGGCGCAAGTCCGGATGGACTCATTGGTGAAGACTCATTAATTGAGGTAAAATGCCCGTCTTCAGCTTCGAGTACGACTCCGCTTGAAGCAATATCTACAAAGATAATTAATTTCTGCCAGATACGTGAGGGAAGACTGCACCTAAAAAGAAGTCACGATTATTTTTACCAAGTACAGGGTCAACTTCACATAACTGGTAGAAAATATTGTTATTTCGTGGTATGGACGCCACATGGTCTAGAATACGAAAAAATTGAAAGAGATGATCAGTTCTGGGAACAAAAAATGAAAAATAAGCTCGAAACATTTTATTTGGAATGCTTACTGCCCGAAATAATAGATCCAAGGGTTCCAAGAAATATGCCGATACGAGAAAGAACAGGGTTTGTTGCCACAAAGAAGTAAGATGATGCTTGTTTGTATATGTATAACGTGAGATGATTAAAAACCTAATATTTAATCTGTTTGTACTTTTTATCACCTTACCAAATCTCACATTCGCCAATCCGTATAGTACTTGAGTCAATAAGATTTTCCTTTATTTATATTTCTATAAATAATTCATACTTCAACCAGCAGTTTCTTTAAAATTCTTGCTAAAAATTATGACTAAAAAAATTAAATTCTTGCTTATCGATATGTAAGTGGTCCATCCCTAACATAGACATCGAAATCAGTATTTCACATCACTACGACTCATTTAATTCAACCCTTCCCCCCGACCCGCAAACGTGCGATAGAGACAGTTGCAGCTCGGCTGTGTTTCTAGGTATTTTTTTGTCGAAAATCGCGTTTGGGGGGAAAACGTTTCCCAACCCCTAAACTGTACTAAATATACTACTTTTTGGTATCAATCTTTTCAGCAGAATATAATCTATGCCTCTATTTTTTGTTTTTTCCGAAAATTTACTTTATTTCTGAAATACAATGAATTTAAAATGAATGTTTTTCAAACCCAATAAAGCAAGATTACAGATCCTTATAACTTTTTATCTAAACAAAATTTTCAAAAAAGGAAAACATAGAGGCATAGTTTTTGATAGGGACAACAACATAGTGAAAAATTATCAAAATCGGAGAAGATTTAGGGGTAGCAAAACGTTTTCCCTTTTTGTATGGACATGGGCGCGGTAGTCGATCCTCTTAATGACGAAGTGGGAAACACTTTAATAAGGTGCAGAATTAGATCAAGACACGTTAAATCAAGAACTTATTATTGCTATACGAGTATACTCTACAATCACCACGCAATCTCAGAGTATTGTTGTAGCTTCATTCATGGCCGCCGCATATTAGGCAGTTGTGCCCACATTATTTCGATCATATATTACTTGGCCTGGGCCAGATATGAAGGCCACTTGAACCAACCTGCAGGATTTTTAGACACAGTGTGTATTGATATAGAATAGTTAAAGTAAAAATAAAATATTTAAAACATATCGTACATTATCTTTCATTATTATTATTACCTACACTATCTTTTATACACCACCAAACCCGTAGCATGTGAACGAAACAACAATTACACAATTACAACATCAATCAAATATAATATATATATATATATATATATATATTTATACTGCAGTCCAACTGGCGTCCATTATTTGCTCAAATGCATTTAATACAATACAATATACTTTATTTGCACACAAAGACATACAATACAATTAACAGAACATAAAACATAGTGTACAACAAGGCGGCCTTATTGCTAGGTAGCAATTTCTTCCAGGCAACCTTAGGGTAGGACAGCAGTAAGGTAAGAAGTAGTTGGTGGTGCATAAAATTAAATACATATTAATAATACAAATAAACAAATATATAAGTATACATATATATAATTATATATAAATAAATATGTAAAATAAGTATAACATACATCTATATATATACATACATACGAGCAGCAAATGTAAGGGACAAAACAAGCTTAGTAAAGTGGATAGAAGCAAAGACAGTGAATCAAGAGCCTAGCTAGGGAGCGGGAAGGAAAAGGAAATGGGATTTTGTTTGGGTTTTAAAGGAATCTATGGAGGGGGCACGTCTTATGGAGACAGGGAGGGAGTTCCAAAGCCGGATGGCTTTGATAGTGAAGGAGGAAGTGAAAAAGTTAGTGGAGTGTGAAGGCATATTCAGGGATAGATCGAAGTTGGAGCGAAGGGTTCGAGTAGAAGTAGTAGATGAGAAGGAGAAGCATTGTTTAAGATATAGAGGAATAGTAGGATTGAAAAGGATAGAATAAAGGGTGGAAAGAAAGTGGAGGTTACGGCGTTGACGAATCGGGAGCCAATTAAGTTTTTGTCTATAAGCGGACACGTGATCGTATTTTCGAAGGTTAAAAACGAACCGAATGCAGAGATTTTGCATACGATCTAATTTATTAATAAGCTCCACGGATAAGTCAGGGTAACAGGAATCAGCGTAGTCAAGGATGGGTAGGATTAGAGATTGGGCTAATGATATTTTTGTACTGGTCGGCAATAGATTCCGTAATCTTCGAAGAGAGCCATACGCAGCAAACACCTTCCTACTTACCTCTGCCACCTGTGGCCTCCATGACAGCGTTTGGTCGAAAAGTACTCCGAGATTTTTTACAGTAGTAGAAAACGGTATTGGAACGCCATTGAATGAAATTGCCGGTAGATGTTCAGTGCTAATCCTTGAGATATAATAGGGACTTCCGATAATGATGGCCTGGGTTTTAGCAGGGTTCACAGTGATTCCATAGGATTGACTCCAAGAGTGTATGCGGGCCAGGTCATCATTAGTCGATTGAATCGCAAGTGAGATATCGTCAATTCTTGCTTGAGTGTATATCTGGAGATCATCTGCATATAAGTGGTAGGAAAAAGTAAGGGAGTGAGTTATGGAGTTTATGAAAATAGCAAAGACAAGAGGGGACAACACGCCACCCTGAGGGACGCCAGCAAATGTACAGCTCCATGAGGAAAAAGAATCCTCAACGCGGATTCGTTGCCGGCGTCCACACAGGTAAGTGCGAAACCAGCCAGTCATCGTTGGAGATATGTTGAGGGAATCCAGCACCCCAAGTAGTATGTCGTGATCTACAACATTAAAAGCGTTACTAAAATCTAACAATGTAAGGATTGTGAGCTGCTGGTTTTCCATGCCTATTCTGATGTCATCGGTGATTTTAATTAATGCCGTAGTCGTACTATGTCCCACGCGGAATCCGGATTGAAAGGGATTAAGGAGATCGTGCCTAGTAAGGAACATATTAAGCTGTTGATAGACAAGTCTTTCAAGAACTTTGGACAGGAAAGGGAGGATGGAGATGGGACGATAATCGGAGAAGGACTTTGGGTGAACTTTTTTAGGTATAGGAATGATTTGGGCACTTTTCCAGGACGAAGGGAATACACCGGAATCAATGGAAAAATTAAGGATCTTTGTGATAACGGGAGTGAGGATATCAAGGAGGGGAAGGATCATTTTACGACTGACATTATCATCACCGACAGCATCCGAGGAAATGGACTTAATATTCTTCTCAACATCACAATCGCTGAATGGCTTGAAAGAAAACGTAGGATACGTGGGAGTTGGCAAAGATAAAAGGTGATTCAACGTGTCTGTTTTTGCATCTGCTGCCATGTAAGAGGTAGCTGTAAAATGAGAATTAAGCGAGTTGAGATCAACATCACTAGGAATGGAGTCAGTGCGAGACTTGCCAACTCCTAAAGTCCTCAGGAATTTCGAGACTTTAGCCGTATCACCGTTAGTAACAGAATTGTGAATATGGCGGCGTTGTGCATCCCTTACCACAGTATTGCAGCTTTTGGCTTCCGCGCGACGTTGCCATTCAAGTGAATTTCTTCCAAGAACCGACTAGTGAATTATGTTTTGATAAATTCCTTACCTTACGACGTAGTATCGCATCGTGTTAGTAGCATAGTTAAATCAGAGTCAGTCAGTAGTGTTTAGACGCTTGGCTTGCTGCTTCGTACGTGTTACTGTTATCCTGTGATAACGATAATTGTGATACGTTTATCCGGCTTCCATCAACAGAAACATGGGCAGGAAGCCAATTCGGGGTAAGTAAACTTATAATTTGATTATTGTGTATTTTTAATTTAAGCTATTATCTAAGAAAATATATTTTCTTTTACTTTTCGAGAACTTGTATTAGTAAGTATATGGCTAGCCAACATTGTATGAAAAGTTCATTTTTTTTAAGAAGAGTGACCCTAAATGTTTCTGTAGAAAGTTATTTTATTCAACATAAGTAAAGATATATTAAGCAAGCATACCTAAGGCCTGCCTGATGAAAAGCGATAACCCCGCTACACCTGAAGTACCTACCACTCGCGCGTTACCGACCCTGAAGACCTTTTACCTTCAGATTACTCTTCTAAAATGCTGTCATCAGTACCTCCAGAATGTATTTTCATTTTAACTGTGTAAAAAGTTTGTCATATCTAATTAATCGATTATTTTAAGGTCGCCGTCGCCAGCGCTTCAAAGCTCTCTACCAAAGCAGAGTTGAAGAAAAAATTAGTCAGCTCAGCGCCAAAATTAAAAATAATACTCTTCAAGAGCATATGGCAACGATTAATGCTGATGAAAAAGGATCGGAAGTTACTGCGGCTCGTAGCGACGATGACTATCATTCATCAGACAATAACACTGATCTTCAAGAGGATATGGCCACGACTAATGCCGACCAAAAATAACCGGAAGTTCTTGCGGCTCCTAGTGACGATGACTATCATTCATCAGACAATAGCAATGATAAAACTTATATACCAGAAACCGAAGATGAAGATGACGAAAATTATGGATCTGATACAGAGAAACACGTAAGTCCTTAAATAATTAAATGGTTTTTATTGTAACGGATACATTTTATCCTGATAAAGTTGGCAAAACTTATAGGTAATTTAAAAAAGTTCTGTGCTGATTTTGTGTCGCATTTGTTTTTAGGGCACCGAAACACAAAAAAAGGAACCTTTATAAGATCACTTTGTTGTTCATTTGTGTGTATCTGTGTTTCTTGTCTTTTTTCTCATTACGTAACGAGTAAAAGTATTATGTTGAAACCAAACAATCGGATTCATTTGTCTCTTCCGATGGTAATAAATCAGTAAATCAATTAAACTTTATATTAATAAACAGTACAACTGTGTAGGACGAAAAGACAAAATGAATAATATCATGTCATAAAATAATAAATTAAATGTTTACCGGTTAAGGTCGTCTGGAAGAGATCGCTTTTTAGCGACAAGACCGCCTACACGTATAACTTCCTTTTTTATGTTTTCAGGGTGTTAGGAAAAGTACCTTTTTCCTTCTAAGGTGTGCTTCTACTCATGAAACTGAACAAAATTCCCTAAGGAACTTTTCTTACAGTCTGTATTTGTTCTTATGTGAAATAAAATGTTTTCATTCATTCATTCAACTAAACAAAAATTGACAAATTATCAAAATATCAATGTCTCTTACACTTATAAATTTTTTAAAGATCTTAGTTTACTTGTTAGTTTCTCACGGTAACTACCTAGTTTGTTGAAAACTACCACGGTTTGATATCTTTGCTTGAGAAGTACTTGCATATCTAGCTTGTAAGTCAAAATTTTTGACCATTTATGTAGTTACTTTCGCATATTTTGCAAATTCACAAGGGAATTAAAACGGATATACGTAGCGTATTTCCCGTTGATCTCGTCATGGAATTTGATTAGAAGCAATACAGCACATGTACAAACGAAAATACTCTAAAAACCGTAAATATGTAGTAAAAAAAAGCATATTTACTAAAGGGATTACGAAAGATTGTCAACAACCCATAACGTCCCTACTGCTGGGGCATGGGTCTCTTTCCGCATCGCGGAAAGGTTTAGGCCATACTCCACACACGGGGGCCAAGTCCGGATTGGTGGATACACATCTGGTTATCTCAGATGTGCAGGTTTCCTCACGATGCTTTCCTTCACCTTAAAGCAGTTGGTATATAAATGTACTTAAGTTCCGAGAAACTCATTGGTACACGGCCTGGATTCGAACCTGGGACCTCTGGGTAGGAGACGACCAGTAGAACCGCTAAGCCACCAACGCTTCTTTAGGAAGTCGAAGATTAGGAAAGATTTGTATTTTCTATTTTTAACTCATAAACTACTGAACGGATTTGGCACATAGATAGATTATAGTCTGGAATAGCACATATGCTACTTTTACATACCAAAGATTGGTGGGTTACAATAATTATAAGATGGTAAAGTGATGCAATATCGCCTACGAAACACCAAAACCTCCCATCCCTCTACTGGCTTCGTTTTACCGCGAAAAAATCTCATTCCCATGGAAAAACCATTTGTCACGAGTGAAAGCGCAGGATGGAAAGCTTGCTTGTTATACATACATACTTATTTCGATATATTTACTTTGTGTTAGTCGTGATAAAACAACAAGTATTATTTATTTCAGATGATTTTGCCTGGTACTAACGATGGGACAATAGCTGATTTCACCTATTGTGGAGAAAAAGGAAATGAGATCGACGAGAATATAAGTGTGAGAATTATTTATATTTCCGCCCTATTGCACCCCTTTGGTTGACTCAAAAATATTTAATATTAATTATTTTTCAATCTGTTGTAATGAGAAAATACTAGATTTTAAAATAGTTTTAATTTACTTATACCTAGCACCAACTTTCAGTTCCATTTATAAATAGTCACCTACATAAATTGTGGACTTTACATTGGTTTTGATGTCTGTTTAATTTTAAGTAATATAACAATATACTTGATATTGACAACTTAACAATTTATACCAGGCTGAACCATCATCATGTGACGCATCATCACTGGAACGAAGAAGTCCAGAGGGTAAAAAAAGAAAGCGGGAAAGGGATTTTTGCTTTTATTGTGAAAGTTTTGTTTTGAATTTTGCAAGGCATGTTTTTAGAAATCATTTTGTGGAGTGTGAAGTTCAGAAAGCGCTGTCAGCTCCTAAAAATAGTAAGTTTCGTAAAAATATTTTAACAGATTTGCGCAAAAAGGGTAATTTCATTACTAATACTTAAAATCAAACATTTAAACCAATGAAAAAAATAAAATACTCGAAACTTGAGGACTATTTACCATGCACCAAGTGCTTAGGATTGTATGCTAGAAAACAACTCTGGAAGCACAAAAAAATGTGACGAGACATTTTCTAAATCTAAAAAAGTACAAATTGACGCACAAAACTTTTTATTGCGAAATAATAAAGTTAATCAGAAGTTAAAGGATAAAGTTTTCCCACGCATGCGAGCAGACAAGATATCGCTGGAAGCAAAAAAGGATCCGTTAATTTGTGCTTTTGGGTTACAATACCTTCAAACACATCGAGAGGAACACTTTATTAATGTAACCTCTAGGAAAATGAGAGAACTTGGCAAATTATTAATAGAAATTAAAAAAATAAAGCCTACCATAAAAAGTCTATTAGATGCACTGAAGCCTGAATGTTACGATACTTTAGTATTAGCTACAAAAAATGCAGCCAGTTTTGATCCTTCTAAAGATCGTTATAATTCACCAAGTTACGCAATGAACATTGCCACTTCAATAAAACAATGTTGCAGCATAGCCTTATATGAATCTTATAAGACAGAAGTCAGCGTCAGTAGCGCAAAAACTCAAGCAGATCTTAACACTCTAACAAATTTAATTCAAAATCATTTTGACGTGTCCAGTCAGGCGGCTGATGACTTGAACATGAAAAAATATAACAAAACAACTATTGTTCCATTGGCAAATGATTTAAAACTTCTAAAAGATAATTTATGTTCAACAGCTGCACGTTCCACAGCTTTGCTGACTCAATCTGACAATACGTTGAACTGTCAAGCTTATGATCAATTAATAGAAACAGTGTATAGTCGCGTTCTTTTTTTGAATCGGCGAAGGCCTAGAGAACTACAAAGACTACAATTAAGTTTTTACCAACAGTTAAAAGGGGAAGAGGAGTACCAGTTTTGTTCAGCAGTGATGTACAAAAGGACATAGATGTTTTGATTTCTGTGCGTCATAAATATGTGAACGAAAACAACGACTACATGTTCGCTAAAAGTGGTGGTTCACTTTTGTGCGGTTACAAAACCATTGAAAAATACTCAAATCGTGCGGAGCAAAAAATCCAAAAGCTTTAACTTCCACCCGGCTTCGAAAGCATTTGGCAACAATAACTCAATTGTTCAACATGTCAGAAAATGAAATGGAACAACTAGCCTCATTTATGGGGCACACTTTATCAGTACATAAACAAAGTTATCGACTGCCAGATGATGTTTATCAGACGGCAAAAATCTTGAAACTTTTGATTCTCATGGAAAGTGGTAAAGCAGATATTTATAAAGGTCGGTCATTAGATGAAATAGATCTTAATTTGGAAGAAGAAATAGTAGAAAATGATGTCCAAAAAGAAGATATTCTAGATTTCACTGTCAATGACCCTATTACTGAAATGGGGTCGTCCACAGTAAAACCTGTTGAAACAACAGCAGAACCTATCCCATCTTGTTCAACTTCCTGCAGTGAACCAACTCCAACAGTTACAAAAAAAACGGGTTCTGATCCCGTGGACTACAGAACAAAAAAATGTGGTATGAAAGTTCTTTGCAAAACATATAAAAACCAAAAAGCCTCCAAAACGAAATGAATGCGATAGCTTAAAAAGTCAATATCCTGATTTATTGCAAAACAAAGACTGGCTAAAGATTAAAGTTTTTGTTCAAAACATATATAAAAAAGGTACTTAATCGTCTAAAATCCGGCTTAGGTCAACTTTCAGCCAGCTGAATTAAAGAATGAAATAAATTAAAAACAAAAGAGCATACAAACTGGTTTTCTAGACCCATATTTTCTCGGATAAGAATCGAATCGGAGCTAGTGCGTAAGCGCCTTTACGCATTTAATATTGTCACTCTTACACGTTTCTTATAAGGCAGAAGTCAGCGTCCGTAGTGCATATCGTTAGTAACGTCCACTACAGTTATTATTTTCCATGAATATTTCATGTAGTTACAGACACGGCCCCGGTTGCAGAAAGTAGGGATGACTGGGCCTGGCCTAATAGTGAATTCGACGAATGAAACTATTACCTTGTTTATCTAATGTTATATCGCAATGTCAGAGTCGACTGGAAGGATTTCGGCGTGCCTCAAAGGCATCTTGTTTCATTACCTTTGCTATAGTCAATGTACGTACCTATGTAAGTTTTAAAAAAATTATTCAGTCATTATCATTCAGTCATATTTCAACCGCTCTTTGGTGTTGTCGTAAAGTATCAATTATTTGCTATGGCATCTAATCATAATCTATCGGAAGATTGTGGCTATGTAGATATGCAGTTCCTTGCATTTCGATTGCAGCCCATCTATGGTACGTGAATCTTCTTGCCAACTCTGAGCAGATTCTGATTCTAATAATAGGCTTTAAACCGGAAATTCGTGGAAAACAGCAGATTTTTGTTTGAGATCTAGGTGCAGGATTAGGAAAAATACTAAAACTCTTCGCTCCTCCCCTGCTTGCTTCCTGAGATAGAAAAGCAAGCAGGAGAGGGGTGAAGAGTTTAAGTATTATATTTTTTTATTCCTGCTCCTAGATCTCATAAACAAAATAGCTGCTGATTATCACGGATTTCCGATCTCGGCCTATTTTTAACCTTATTTTCGGTGTAGTGGTTCCAGAAACAGATAATTCCACTTCTGTTGTTTCTGCGCCTAATGAGTTAATTCTAGAAGAAGTTTTGTGCTCGTTGCCAAGTGTTTACGGTACGTAAATTCTCTTCTCATCTCTGCTCAGATTCTGATGTAAAGAAAAAGGCAATTGTCAATAAGTTATTTTAATGTGGTTCCAGAAACAGACGTTTCCATCACTAATGTTTCTACGCCTAGTGAGTTAATCCCAGAAGAAGTTGTGTGGTCGTATCCAGAAACAGATAATACTGATTTTTACGTTTCTACGCCTAGTGAGCCGGTGCCAGAAAATACGTTAACGGCACGACCAGCCGCGTCGCTGGAACCAGTCGTGTCACGGGAATTCATAACGATGATTACAATGACAAACAGCGAATTACTGAGATTTAAAATTGCTATTATTGTAGGTGTTTTCTATGCAGCTGTATCTCTTTTGCTAAATTTATGGATTTTATTACGAGTAACGAGTAAAAGATTGCAACAAACTAGTTCACATTTAGTTCGTGTTAGAGCTGTAAGTAAGAAGACTCGCACATTTCCCCAAGGAAGGGTCTATAGGTATGAAAAAATCTTAGTTTAGGGATACTTGCTCCTCCGAATGGTTTCTAACCACTTCCCTTTACGATTTTACGAGTATTATGTTATACCCTTCACCTCGGTCTTGACATTATTCTTGTTTTTGATGTTATTCATTTTTGTATTTGTTTTGAGTTTTCAAGACTATTGTTTAGTAAATAAGAGGCCCGATTCCACAAGCTCTCGATAACTCTCTATAATGTTAGTTACAGTCAAGATATTGTGAAATTTGTATTTCAAACTAGCTGACCCGGCGAACTTCGTACCGCCTAATTATTGGAGGCATATTTAGTAAGTCACAAACACACGACACAATACTTTTTTAATTTTATAGTATAGATGCACAGCAAAGAGACGTTTACATTTCAAGTGACATTTTACCATAGACAATTTTTTTTTTGAGTGAATACTGACAAATATTTACACTATAACTATCAAACTACATCCGGACTTCATTCACGCGAACTACGTACATGGCTTCGACTATATGAGAAAATTCAAAGTGACGCAGGAACCAATGGACAGCACGCTGAACGATTACTGAACCATGGTATGGCAGGAAAAGAACAGGGTCATTGTGATGCTCAACGGAGCCGAGCCTGCGTCAGATGGCAACGATCCATCATTAGTCGGGTTCAACATCACCCCCAACAACATTATTCTGCATGATTTGTACGTCGAAACGATAATCAACGTTTACAATGCACAGGCCAGGAAGATATTTCTTTGCGAGTTCCAATAAAATCGATAAATTGCAATTAATTTAAACACTTTTTTATTCTATGTTTTAGTGAACAACCGTATAACGTTAGGTCTTGCGCCATGAAGCTGAAGGCTGATGTCACAACATCGGCATTTAAAAAATAATCATTTCATCAACTGTTGAGTTCGCAAATTAGTTTGATACTTCCATTCAATAATGTTCGTCGAAAGCAGAACTCGCTATCTTGTGAGAATAATAAGTACTAAGGAAAAAGTTACAGTCCAATTTTTTATACATCTGACTACGAAACAAAACAAAAGTAAAGGATAATTTTTTGAGAATGCCATTTTTTGACGATAGTCAGTCCGACATTATTCCTTGCAATGTCAACTTTGTTTTTTTTTTCGTTCAGTTCAAATTTTCCATAACAATGACCTTTGACCTCTTCGCAAGTCATCGGATTGATGATTACCTCCAACAAGTGACCGAATCAGAATCAGGATACCTCGAGAGGATAGCTCGAGAGTACCACTTCATTTTCAATGGGAAGATAGACGGCACTTTCGAGGAATGCAGAAAACGGAAAAATATCAAGAAGAGTCGGTCTCCGGACATCAAATGCTGGGACATCACCCGAGTACCTTTGGCAACAGGGAAAAAAAATCCGGACTTCATTCACGCGAACTACGTACATGGCTTCGACTATATGAGAAAATTCAAAGTGACGCAGGAACCAATGGACAGCACGCTGAACGATTACTGAACCATGGTATGGCAGGAAAAGAACAGGGTCATTGTGATGCTCAACGGAGCCGAGCCTGCGTCAGATGGCAACGATCCATCATTAGTCGGGTTCAACATCACCCCCAACAACATTATTCTGCATGATTTCTACGTCGAAACGATAATCAACGTTTACAATGCACAGGCCAGACAACTGAGGACAGTCCACCACTTCAAGTCCTTGGACTGGCCGAAAGAAGGTATCACTGATGTGCAGAGGTTCCTGAACTTTTTGTTAGTGGTCAATAGAAAGCAGCAATGGTTCTTCAATAAAGCTCTTGCGGGTCGACAACCACGGCCAGGTTCGATTATCGTCTACAGCAGCACTGGCACTGGTAAGGCTGCCACATTTGGTGCAGTCGATGTCTGCATCCATCGACTAGTCAAAACGAAATTAGTGTCAGTGCCAAAAGTCGCGTTCAACCAATGAAGAGGCGGACGGCCGAGGACAACATCAGTGTTAACATCATTTATGAGGAGAAGCGGACAGGTAAGTGCGATAATAATTATTCTTATTGAACACATAAACGACACCTATCTATTTACTTAATTTTTAACCACCGACAAAAAAAGAAAGGTGTTATAAGTTTGACGTACGTATCTGTGTCTGTCTGTCGCATCGTAGTTCCTAAGCCAATGGACCGATTTTGATGCGGCACACAATTTTACGAATTTATCGACAACCACGTGGACTGTTTTCAACAAAGATTTTTGGATGCAAAATCATTGAATGCGGCAAAGTTTTCTAAGGTAGTGAAAAACCTTAAAAAACTCGACCGGACAAAACACATGTCCGCGCGGTTGGCGGCAACGTTAAAATTAAAACATAATGTTAAAACAACATTCTCCAGAGGCACACAAACGGCGCATAGCGACCGAAAAAAAAACCTCCGTCGCCACCTCCACCAATATCTTGCCAGAAGAGTCTAGCAACATACTGGTAGAGTCGTACAGAGAATTGGCAGCCAAACAGTTGGCTGCAGAGAATCTGCTGGGGGAACTTCAATGAGCCCTCGCAACCAGCACCAGGTGACATTGGCAAGTCCCTGGCCCAAACTCCTCACCTTTGCCTGGCTTTGCAGAAAAGGCCTAGCCAAAAGAGCCCTTCAGTAAGGAGGACAAGCACATTTTGCACTTCCTCTCCTCCTACAATACTCTTAAAAGGGCAAGAAGGTATGGGAGGATGCCCAAATGTTTGATAAAGTTTTAGAGCGCCGCTCTATCGTAAGCTTGATCTCCAGGTGTCGCAAACTAGCAAAATTGTCTGTGGCCGTGCTCAATGAGACTTACGGCATGGGAGTGAGCGCGGCCAAAGATTAAAAAAAAATAGACGTGTGGCACTCGGGGACTGCAGCGGTAAAGCTATTGCATAGCATTTTGTATCAACTTATGCAATTATAATTAAAAGTATCCCTCTACTTTTAATTATAATTGCATAAGTTGATACAAAATGCTGTGTAAAAATTTCAAAAAAGTTTACCATATATTTTTTTTTTACGGCCGCCATCTTGGATTTTAAAATGGATGTTATTTTCTCAATCAGCACCCCCGAAAACCTATTAAACGACACCCATGACGGTTTTTTACATAAAAATACATGTCCGCCATCTTGGATTTCAAAATGGATGTCATTTTTGGAATCAGAACCCCCGAAAACCTATTAAACGACACCCATATCGGTATGCCCGAAAATTTCATATCCGCCATCTTGGATTTTTGGTGGGGGGAATCGAGACGCTCCGGGCTTTGCCCTTCGCGTCACGATTCCCCCAACTAAAATCCAAGATGGCGGATATGAAATTTTCGGATGGCGGTCGGCGGGTAATATGCTTGGTGACGCTTCGGGCTTCGCCCTACGCGGAGCTCGGCCTTCGGCCTTGCCCTATACGCAGCTCGCCTCGGCCTACGGCCTCGGCTCGCGCGTTCGGCTCGGTCTGCGACCTTGCCTCACCTTAAAAATCTAAATTTGTATGGCGGCCATCTTTAATTAGGGGGGGGACGCTCCAGGCTTCGCCCTACGCTGAGTTCGGCCTTCGGCCTCACCCTATACGCGGCTCGACTCGGCCTTCGGCCTCGCCTCGCGCGTTCGGCTCGGTCCTCGCCTCACCTTTAGAATCTAAACTTGTATGGCGGCCATCTTGGATTTGGGGGGGGGACGCTCCGGGCTATGCCCTACGCGGAGCTCGGCCTTCGGCCTCGCTTTTTACGCAGCTCGCCTCGGCCTACGGCCTCGCCTCGCAGCGTGGTGCATATACTTATTCGCAAATTTTATAATCGCAATGCGCTTATGTTTACACATTTTACCTCTAAAATTAAAAATGTTGTACCACCCCCGACATTCATTGCCTAAACTTTTATACGGCGAAACAGATTTTGATTAAAAAATATATCTAAGAACCACCCCTAGACAATCTGCTTTTGAATCTAAAAACTGTACCCGACTCGGTTCACCTGTCTAAGAGCTACACACAGCTTTCAAACACGCCTTTTTTTTGCGTCGGGGGTTAAAAAGAAGCGCTTGTTGCCCAGGGCGCTCATTGATCAGAGTCATTAAGTGAGGCTAAGTATCTATTGATGTGATGAACAAAGTGGAAATTATCAAGAGTTAGAGATCCGTTTTTTGCATCAGATTGCAATTCATAATATACATTAGGTAAATATTAATACCCGCTGTACAACGAGCACTAATTATTTATAGTTCAATATAGTTCGCAATACCTCGTTAAAAGTTAAACGTATATTATTTTTTCATTTTATTTTAGGAAGACCAAAAGCTTAGCGACCAAATAACAAAGAAGCCAGTAAATAATAGGTCCTCACCGAATAATCTGCCACCATGCTAAAGGACACACTTACATGATCGAAGTTCAATTATAACCTGAGAAATCAATGACAGCCCGGTTGGTTCGAATCCTGTAGCGGTCCTGTACCACTAAATTCGTATTATTAGATTTATGTACGGAGTTTTCATTAAATTAATCATCACTTGCTCAGCGGTGAAGGAAAACATCGTGATCAAACCCGCACGTATACGAAAATACGTTTTCAAAAGAATAGCGGTCCACCAACCCGCATTGGGCCAGCGTAGTGGGCTATGGCCTAAATCCCCTTCCCGTGCCCCTCGGTGGGGACGTATATGGGCTGGTAAAAAAAAATAAAGCCATCTTGAGTTATACTCGCTTCTGAACCTACCTATTGAAAACAACATTCTTTTTTCTTAAGTAATGTGGTGCACTGTACTTTGCACATCTCTTCTAATCATGAAACTGCCTAAACATCTGCAAACTGTCTTTCTTTATGCATGCGAGAAGAAGAGTCTAAATAAATTATAATCGATAAAATGCTACAGTCGTGTCCGAGTCTAGCTCAGACAACAGAATAAATCAGATTGTTTAATTTTGTTTTAGGATTCCGAAAATAATAATAACACCGGCCACACCTACCAAGGAGGATGAGGAGTTGGCAGCAAGGGCGTCGTCAAGGGGGGGCAGGGAGGGGCAGCTGCCCCCCCCAACCCCCAGAGAAAAAATGTAGCCAACTGCAAAGCAACCAAAGACTAAGTATCTATTGATGTAATGAACAAAGTGGAAATTATCAAGAGTTAATGGTCCGTTTTTTGCATCAGATTGCAATTCATAATATACATTAGGTAAATATTAATACCCGCTGTACAACGAGCACTAATTATTTATAGTTCAATATAGTTCGCAATACCCCGTTAAAAGTTAAACGTATATTATTTATTCATTTTATTTTAGAAAGACCAAAAGCTTAGCGACCAAATAACAAAAAAGTCTTTCTTTATGCATGCGAGAAGGAGAGTCTAAATAAATTATAATCGATAAAATGTTACAGTCGTGTCCGAGTCTAGCTTAGACAACAGAATAAATCAGATTGTTTAATTTTGTTTTAGGATTCCGAAAATAATAATAACACCGGCCACACCTACCAAGGAGGATGAGGAGTTGGCAGCAAGGGCGTCGTCAAGGGGGGGCAGGGAGGGGCAGCTGCCTCCCCCCCCCCCCCCTAGAGAAAAAATGTAGCCAACTGCAAAGCAACCAAAGACTAAGTATCTATTGATGTAATGAACAAAGTGGAAATTATCAAGAGTTAATGGTCCGTTTTGTGCATCAGATTGCAATTCATAATATATATTAGGTAAATATTAATACCCGCTGTACAACGAGCACTAATTATTTATAGTTCAATATAGTTCGCAATACCCCGTTAAAAGTTAAACGTATATTATTTATTTATTTTATTTTAGAAAGACCAAAAGCTTAGCGACCAAATAACAAAGAAGTCTTTCTTTATGCATGCGAGAAGGAGAGTCTAAATAAATTATAATCGATAAAATGTTACAGTCGTGTCCGAGTCTAGCTTAGACAATAGAATAAATCAGATTGTTTAATTTTGTTTTAGGATTCCGAAAATAATAATAATACCGGCCACACCTACCAAGGAGGATGAGGAGTTGGCAGCAAGGGCGTCGTCAAGGGGGGGCAGGGAGGGGCAGCTGCCTCCCCCCCCCCTAGAGAAAAAATGTAGCCAACTGCAAAGCAACCAAAGACTAAGTATCTATTGATGTAATGAACACAGTGGAAATTATCAAGAGTTAATGGTCCGTTTTTTGCATCAGATTGCAATTCATAATATACATTAGGTAAATATTAATACCCGCTGTACAACGAGCACTAATTATTTATAGTTCAATATAGTTCGCAATACCCCGTTAAAAGTTAAACGTATATTATTTATTTATTTTATTTTAGAAAGACCAAAAGCTTAGCGACCAAATAACAAAGAAGTCTTTCTTTATGCATGCGAGAAGGAGAGTCTAAATAAATTATAATCGATAAAATGTTACAGTCGTGTCCGAGTCTAGCTTAGACAACAGAATAAATCAGATTGTTTAATTTTGTTTTAGGATTCCGAAAATAATAATAACACCGGCCACACCTACCAAGGAGGATGAGGAGTTGGCAGCAAGGGCGTCGTCAAGGGGGGGCAGGGAGGGGCAGCTGCCTCCCCCCCCCCTAGAGAAAAAATGAAGCCAACTGCAAAGCAACCAAAGACTAAGTATCTATTGATGTAATGAAAAAAGTGGAAATTATCAAGAGTTAATGGTCCGTTTTTTGCATCAGATTGCAATTCATAATATACATTAGGTAAATATTAATACCCGCTGTACAACGAGCACTAATTATTTATAGTTCAATATAGTTCGCAATACCCCGTTAAAAGTTAAACGTATATTATTTATTTATTTTATTTTAGAAAGACCAAAAGCTTAGCGACCAAATAACAAAGAAGTCTTTCTTTATGCATGCGAGAAGGAGAGTCTAAATAAATTATAATCGATAAAATGTTACAGTCGTGTCCGAGTCTAGCTTAGACAATAGAATAAATCAGATTGATTAATTTTGTTTTAGGATTCCGAAAATAATAATAACACCGGCCACACCTACCAAGGAGGATGAGGAGTTGGCAGCAAGGGCGTCGTCAAGGGGGGGCAGGGAGGGGCAGCTGCCTCCCCCCCCCTAGAGAAAAAATGTAGCCAACTGAAAAGCAACCAAAGACTAAGTATCTATTGATGTAATGAACAAAGTGGAAATTATCAAGAGTTAATGGTCCGTTTTTTGCATCAGATTGCAATTCATAATATACATTAGGTAAATATTAATACCCGCTGTACAACGAGCACTAATTATTTATAGTTCAATATAGTTCGTAATACCCCGTTAAAAGTTAAACGTATATTATTTATTCATTTTATTTTAGAAAGACCAAAAGCTTACCGACCAAATAACAAAGAAGTCTTTCTTTATGCAAATAACAAAGAAGTCTTTCTTTATGCATGCGAGAAGGAGAGTCTAAATAAATTATAATCGATAAAATGTTACAGTCGTGTCCGAGTCTAGCTTAGACAACAGAATAAATCAGATTGTTTAATTTTGTTTTAAGATTCCGAAAATAATAATAACACCGCCCACACCTACAAAGGAGGATGAGGAGTTGGCAGCAAGGGCGTCGTCAAGAGGGGGCAGGGAGGGGCAGCTGTCCCCCCCCCCAGAGAAAAAATGTAGCCAACTGCAAAGCAACCAAAGGCTAAGTATCTATTGATGTGATGAACAAAGTGGAAATTATCAAGAGTTAATGGTCCGTTTTTTGCATCAGATTGCAATTCATAATATACATTAGGTAAATATTAATACCCGCTGTACAACGAGCACTAATTATTTATAGTTCAATATAGTTCGTAATACCCCGTTAAAAGTTAAACGTATATTATTTATTCATTTTATTTTAGAAAGACCAAAAGCTTAGCGACCAAATAACAAAGAAGTCTTTCTTTATGCATGCGAGAAGGAGAGTCTAAATAAATTATAATCGATATAATGTTACAGTCATGTCCGAGTCTAGCTTAGACAACAGAATAAATCAGATTGTTTAATTTTGTTTTAGGATTCCGAAAATAATAATAACACCGGCCACACCTACCACCGGCCACACCTAGAATGTTACAGTCGTGTCCGAGTCTAGCTCAGACAACAGAATAAATCAGATTGTACAATTTTGTTTCAGGATTCCGAAAATTATAATAACACCGGCCACACCCACCAAGGAGGATGAGGAGTTGGCAGCAAGGGCGTCGTCAAGGGGGGGCAGGGAGGGGCAGCTGCCTCCCCCTCCCCTAGAGAAAAAATGTAGCCAACTGCAAAGCAACCAAAGACTAAGTATCTATTGATGTAATGAACAAAGTGGAAATTATTAAGAGTTAATGGTCCGTTTTTTGCATCAGATTGCAATTCATAATATACATTAGGTAAATATTAATACCCGCTGTACAACGAGCACTAATTATTTATAATTCAATATAGTTCGTAATACCCCGTTAAAAGTTAAACGTATATTATTTATTCATTTTATTTTAGAAAGACCAAAAGCTTAGCGACCAAATAACAAAGAAGTCTTTCTTTATGCATGCGAGAAGGAGAGTCTAAATAAATTATAATCGATAAAATGTTACAGTCGTGTCCGAGTCTAGCTTAGACAACAGAATAAATCAGATTGTTTAATTTTGTTTTAGGATACCGAAAATAATAATAACACCGGCCAAACCTACCAAGGAGGTTGAGGAGTTGGCAGCAAGGGCGTCGTCAAGGGGGGGGGAGGGAGGGGCAGCTGCCTCCCCCCCCCTAGAGAAAAAATGTAGCCAACTGCAAAGCAACCAAAGACTAAGTATCTATTGATGTAATGAACAAAGTGGAAATTATCAAGAGTTAATGGTCCGTTTTTTGCATCAGATTGCAATTCATAATATACATTAGGTAAATATTAATACCCGCTGTACAACGAGCACATATTATTTATAGTTCAATATAGTTCGTAATACCCCGTTAAAAGTTAAACGTATATTATTTATTCATTTTATTTTAGAAAGACCAAAAGCTTACCGACCAAATAACAAAGAAGTCTTTCTTTATGCATGCGAGAAGGAGTCTAAATAAATTATAATCCATAGAATGTTAGTCGTGTCCGAGTCTAGCTAAGACAACAGAATAAATCAGATTGTTTAATTTTGTTTCAGGATTCCGAAAATTATAATAACACCGGCCACACCCACCAAGGAGGATGAGGAGTTGGCAGCAAGGGCGTCGTCAAGGGGGGGCAGGGAGGGGAAGCTGCCTCCCCCCCCCTAGAGAAAAAATGTAGCCAACTGCAAAGCAACCAAAGACTAAGTATCTATTGATGTAATGAACACAGTGGAAATTATCAAGAGTTAATGGTCCGTTTTTTGCATCAGATTGCAATTCATAATATACATTAGGTAAATATTAATACCCGCTGTACAACGAGCACTAATTATTTATAATTCAATATAGTTCGTAATACCCCGTTAAAAGTTAAACGTATATTATTTATTCATTTTATTTTAGAAAGACCAAAAGCTTACCGATCAAATAACAAAGAAGTCTTTCTTTATGCATGCGAGAAGGAGAGTCTAAATAAATTATAATCGATAAAATGTTACAGTCGTGTCCGAGTCTAGCTAAGACAACAGAATAAATCAGATTGTTTAATTTTGTTTCAGGATTCCGAAAATTATAATCACACCGGCCACACCCACCAAGGAGGATGAGGAGTTGGCAGCAAGGGCGTCGTCAAGGGGGGGCAGGGAGGGGCAGCTGCCTCCCCCCCCCCTAGAGAAAAAATGTAGCCAACTGCAAAGCAACCAAAGACTAAGTATCTATTGATGTAATGAACAAAGTGGAAATTATCAAGAGTTAATGGTCCGTTTTTTGCATCAGATTGCAATTCATAATAATATACATTAGGTAAATATTAATACCCGCTGTACAACGAGCACTAATTATTTATAGTTCAATATAGTTCGTAATACCCCGTTAAAAGTTAAACGTATATTATTTATTTATTTTATTTTAGAAAGACCAAAAGCTTAGCGACCAAATAACAATTCTAAGTCTTTCTTTAAGCATGCGAGAAGGAGAGTCTAAATAAATTATAATCGATAAAATGTTACAGTCGTGTCCGAGTCTAGCTCAGACAACAGAATAAATCAGATTGTTTAATTTTGTTTCAGGATTCCGAAAATTATAATAACACCGGCCACACCCACCAAGGAGGATGAGGAGTTGGCAGCAAGGGCGTCGTCAAGGGGGGGCAGGGAGGGGCAGCTGCCTCCCCCCCCCCTAGAGAAAAAATGTAGCCAACTGCAAAGCAACCAAAGACTAAGTATCTATTGATTTAATGAACAAAGTGGAAATTATCAAGAGTTAATGGTCCGTTTTTTGCATCAGATTGCAATTCATAATATACATTAGGTAAATATTAATACCCGCTGTACAACGAGCACTAATTATTTATAGTTCAATATAGTTCGTAATACCCCGTTAAAAGTTAAACGTATATTATTTATTCATTTTATTTTAGAAAGACCAAAAGCTTAGCGACCAAATAACAAAAAAGTCTTTCTTTATGCATGCGAGAAGGAGAGTCTAAATAAATTATAATCGATAAAATGTTACAGTCGTGTCCGAGTCTAGCTTAGACAACAGAATAAATCAGATTGTTTAATTTTGTTTCAGGATTCCGAAAATAATAATAACACCGGCCACACCCACCAAGGAGGATGAGGAGTTGGCAGCAAGGGCGTCGTCAAGGGGGGGCAGGGAGGGGCAGCTGCCTCCCCCCCCCTAGAGAAAAAATGTAGCCAACTGCAAAGCAACCAAAGACTAAGTATCTATTGATGTAATGAAAAAAGTGGAAATTATCAAGAGTTAATGGTCCGTTTTTTGCATAAGATTGCAATTCATAATATACATTAGGTAAATATTAAAACCCGCTGTACAACGAGCACTGATTATTTATAGTTCAATATAGTTCGTAATACCCCGTTAAAAGTTAAACGTATATTATTTATTCATTTTATTTTAGAAAGACCAAAAGCTTAGCGACCAAATAACAAAGAAGTCTTTCTTTATGCATGCGAGAAGGAGAGTCTAAATAAATTATAATCGATAAAATGTTACAGTCGTGTCCGAGTCTAGCTTAGACAACAGAATAAATCAGATTGTTTAATTTTGTTTTAAGATTCCGAAAATAATAATAACACCGCCCACACTTACAAAGGAGGATGAGGAGTTGGCAGCAAGGGCGTCGTCAAGGGGGGGCAGGGAGGGGCAGCTGTCCCCCCCCCCCCCAGAGAAAAAATGTAGCCAACTGCAAAGCAACCAAAGGCTAAGTATCTATTGATGTGATGAACAAAGTGGAAATTACCAAGAGTTAATGGTCCGTTTTTTGCATCAGATTGCAATTCATAATAAATATTAGGTAAATATTAATACCCGCTGTACAACGAGCACTAATTATTTATAGTTCAATATAGTTCGCAATACCCCGTTAAAAGTAAAACGTATATTATTTATTTATTTTATTTTAGAAAGACCAAAAGCTTAGCGACCAAATAACAAAGAAGTCTTTCTTTATGCATGCGAGAAGGAGAGTCTAAATAAATTATAATCGATAAAATGTTACAGTCGTGTCCGTGTCTAGCTAAGACAACAGAATAAATCAGATTGTTTAATTTTGTTTCAGGATTCCGAAAATTATAATTACACCGGCCACACCCACCAAGGAGGATGAGGAGTTGGCAGCAAGGGCGTCGTCAAGGGGGGGGCAGGGAGGGGCAGCTGCCTCCCCCCCCCCCTAGAAAAAAAATGTAGCCAACTGCAAAGCAACCAAAGACTAAGTATCTATTGATGTAATGAAAAAAGTGGAAATTATCAAGAGTTAATGGTCCGTTTTTTGCATAAGATTGCAATTCATAATATACATTAGGTAAATATTAATACCCGCTGTACAACGAGCACTAATTATTTATAGTTCAATATAGTTCGTAATACCCCGTTAAAAGTTAAACGTATATTATTTATTCATTTTATTTTAGAAAGACCAAAAGCTTAGCGACCAAATAACAAAGAAGTCTTTCTTTATGCATGCGAGAAGGAGAGTCTAAATAAATTATAATCGATAAAATGTTACAGTCGTGTCCGAGTCTAGCTTAGACAACAGAATAAATCAGATTGTTTAATTTTGTTTTAGGATACCGAAAATAATAATAACACCGGCCAAACCTACCAAGGAGGATGAGGAGTTGGCAGCAAGGGCGTCGTCAAGGGGGGGGGGGAGGGAGGGGCAGCTGCCTCCCCCCCCCCTAGAGAAAAAATGTAGCCAACTGCAAAGCAACCAAAGACTAAGTATCTTTTGATGTAATGAACAAAGTGGAAATTATCAAGAGTTAATGGTCCGTTTTTTGCATCAGATTGCAATTCATAATATACATTAGGTAAATATTAATACCCGCTGTACAACGAGCACTAATTATTTATAGTTCAATATAGTTCGTAATACCCCGTTTAAAGTTAAACGTATATTATTTATTCATTTTATTTTAGAAAGACCAAAAGCTTACCGAACAAATAACAAAGAAGTCTTTCTTTATGCATGCGAGAAGGAGTCTAAATAAATTATAATCCATAGAATGTTAGTCGTGTCCGAGTCTAGCTAAGACAACAGAATAAATCAGATTGTTTAATTTTGTTTCAGGATTCCGAAAATTATAATAACACCGGCCACACCCACCAAGGAGGATGAGGAGTTGGCAGCAAGGGCGTCGTCAAGGGGGGGCAGGGAGGGGCAGCTGCCTCCCCCCCCCTAGAGAAAAAATGTAGCCAACTGCAAAGCAACCAAAGACTAAGTATCTATTGATGTAATGAACACAGTGGAAATTATCAAGAGTTAATGGTCCGTTTTTTGCATCAGATTGCAATTCATAATATACATTAGGTAAATATTAATACCCGCTGTACAACGAGCACTAATTATTTATAATTCAATATAGTTCGTAATACCCCGTTAAAAGTTAAACGTATATTATTTATTCATTTTATTTTAGAAAGACCAAAAGCTTACCGATCAAATAACAAAGAAGTCTTTCTTTATGCATGCGAGAAGGAGAGTCTAAATAAATTATAATCGATAAAATGTTACAGTCGTGTCCGAGTCTAGCTAAGACAACAGAATAAATCAGATTGTTTAATTTTGTTTCAGGATTCCGAAAATTATAATCACACCGGCCACACCCACCAAGGAGGATGAGGAGTTGGCAGCAAGGGCGTCGTCAAGGGGGGGCAGGGAGGGGCAGCTGCCTCCCCCCCCCCCCCTAGAGAAAAAATGTAGCCAACTGCAAAGCAACCAAAGACTAAGTATCTATTGATGTAATGAACAAAGTGGAAATTATCAAGAGTTAATGGTCCGTTTTTTGCATCAGATTGCAATTCATAATATACATTAGGTAAATATTAATACCCGCTGTACAACGAGCACTAATTATTTATAGTTCAATATAGTTCGTAATACCCCGTTAAAAGTTAAACGTATATTATTTATTCATTTTATTTTAGAAAGACCAAAAGCTTACCGACCAAATAACAAAGAAGTCTTTCTTTATGCATGCGAGAAGGAGAGTCTAAATAAATTATAATCGATAAAATGTTACAGTCGTGTCCGAGTCTAGCTAAGACAACAGAATTAATCAGATTGTTTAATTTTGTTTCAGGATTCCGAAAATTATAATCACACCGGCCACACCCACCAAGGAGGATGAGGAGTTGGCAGCAAGGGCGTCGTCAAGGGGGGGCAGGGAGGGGCAGCTGCCTCTCCCCCCCCCTAGAGAAAAAATGTAGCCAACTGCAAAGCAACCAAAGACTAAGTATCTATTGATGTAATGAACAAAGTGGAAATTATCAAGAGTTAATGGTCCGTTTTTTGCATCAGATTGCAATTCATAATATACATTAGGTAAATATTAATACCCGCTGTACAACGAGCACTAATTATTTATAGTTCAATATAGTTCGTAATACCCCGTTAAAAGTTAAACGTATATTATTTATTCATTTTATTTTAGAAAGACCAAAAGCTTACCGACCAAATAACAAAGAAGTCTTTCTTTATGCATGCGAGAAGGAGAGTCTAAATAAATTATAATCGATAAAATGTTACAGTCGTGTCCGAGTCTAGCTTAGACAACAGAATAAATCAGATTGTTTAATTTTGTTTCAGGATTCCGAAAATAATAATAACACCGGCCACACCCACCAAGGAGGATGAGGAGTTGGCAGCAAGGGCGTCGTCAAGGGGGGGCAGGGAGGGGCAGCTGCCTCCCCCCCCCTAGAGAAAAAATGTAGCCAACTGCAAAGCAACCAAAGACTAAGTATCTATTGATGTAATGAAAAAAGTGGAAATTATCAAGAGTTAATGGTCCGTTTTTTGCATAAGATTGCAATTCATAATATACATTAGGTAAATATTAAAACCCGCTGTACAACGAGCACTGATTATTTATAGTTCAATATAGTTCGTAATACCCCGTTAAAAGTTAAACGTATATTATTTATTCATTTTATTTTAGAAAGACCAAAAGCTTACCGACCAAATAACAAAGAAGTCTTTCTTTATGCATGCGAGAAGGAGAGTCTAAATAAATTATAATCGATAAAATGTTACAGTCGTGTCCGAGTCTAGCTTAGACAACAGAATAAATCAGATTGTTTAATTTTGTTTTAAGATTCCGAAAATAATAATAACACCGCCCACACTTACAAAGGAGGATGAGGAGTTGGCAGCAAGGGCGTCGTCAAGGGGGGGCAGGGAGGGGCAGCTGTCCCCCCCCCCCCAGAGAAAAAATGAAGCCAACTGCAAAGCAACCAAAGGCTAAGTATCTATTGATGTGATGAACAAAGTGGAAATTACCAAGAGTTAATGGTCCGTTTTTTGCATCAGATTGCAATTCATAATAAATATTAGGTAAATATTAATACCCGCTGTACAACGAGCACTAATTATTTATAGTTCAATATAGTTCGCAATACCCCGTTAAAAGTAAAACGTATATTATTTATTTATTTTATTTTAGAAAGACCAAAAGCTTAGCGACCAAATAACAAAGAAGTCTTTCTTTATGCATGCGAGAAGGAGAGTCTAAATAAATTATAATCGATAAAATGTTACAGTCGTGTCCGTGTCTAGCTAAGACAACAGAATAAATCAGATTGTTTAATTTTGTTTCAGGATTCCGAAAATTATAATTACACCGGCCACACCCACCAAGGAGGATGAGGAGTTGGCAGCAAGGGCGTCGTCAAGGGGGGGGCAGGGAGGGGCAGCTGCCTCCCCCCCCCCCCTAGAAAAAAAATGTAGCCAACTGCAAAGCAACCAAAGACTAAGTATCTATTGATGTAATGAAAAAAGTGGAAATTATCAAGAGTTAATGGTCCGTTTTTTGCATAAGATTGCAATTCATAATATACATTAGGTAAATATTAATACCCGCTGTACAACGAGCACTAATTATTTATAGTTCAATATAGTTCGTAATACCCCGTTAAAAGTTAAACGTATATTATTTATTCATTTTATTTTAGAAAGACCAAAAGCTTAGCGACCAAATAACAAAGAAGTCTTTCTTTATGCATGCGAGAAGGAGAGTCTAAATAAATTATAATCGATAAAATGTTACAGTCGTGTCCGAGTCTAGCTTAGACAACAGAATAAATCAGATTGTTTAATTTTGTTTTAGGATACCGAAAATAATAATAACACCGGCCAAACCTACCAAGGAGGATGAGGAGTTGGCAGCAAGGGCGTCGTCAAGGGGGGGGGGGGGAGGGAGGGGCAGCTGCCTCCCCCCCCCTAGAGAAAAAATGTAGCCAACTGCAAAGCAACCAAAGACTAAGTATCTATTGATGTAATGAACAAAGTGGAAATTATCAAGAGTTAATGGTCCGTTTTTTGCATCAGATTGCAATTCATAATATACATTAGGTAAATATTAATACCCGCTGTACAACGAGCACTAATTATTTATAGTTCAATATAGTTCGTAATACCCCGTTTAAAGTTAAACGTATATTATTTATTCATTTTATTTTAGAAAGACCAAAAGCTTACCGACCAAATAACAAAGAAGTCTTTCTTTATGCATGCGAGAAGGAGTCTAAATAAATTATAATCCATAGAATGTTAGTCGTGTCCGAGTCTAGCTAAGACAACAGAATAAATCAGATTGTTTAATTTTGTTTCAGGATTCCGAAAATTATAATAACACCGGCCACACCCACCAAGGAGGATGAGGAGTTGGCAGCAAGGGCGTCGTCAAGGGGGGGCAGGGAGGGGCAGCTGCCTCCCCCCCCCCTAGAGAAAAAATGTAGCCAACTGCAAAGCAACCAAAGACTAAGTATCTATTGATGTAATGAACACAGTGGAAATTATCAAGAGTTAATGGTCCGTTTTTTGCATCAGATTGCAATTCATAATATACATTAGGTAAATATTAATACCCGCTGTACAACGAGCACTAATTATTTATAATTCAATATAGTTCGTAATACCCCGTTAAAAGTTAAACGTATATTATTTATTCATTTTATTTTAGAAAGACCAAAAGCTTACCGATCAAATAACAAAGAAGTCTTTCTTTATGCATGCGAGAAGGAGAGTCTAAATAAATTATAATCGATAAAATGTTACAGTCGTGTCCGAGTCTAGCTAAGACAACAGAATAAATCAGATTGTTTAATTTTGTTTCAGGATTCCGAAAATTATAATCACACCGGCCACACCCACCAAGGAGGATGAGGAGTTGGCAGCAAGGGCGTCGTCAAGGGGGGGGCAGGGAGGGGCAGCTGCCTCCCCCCCCCCCCCCCCCCTAGAGAAAAAATGTAGCCAACTGCAAAGCAACCAAAGACTAAGTATCTATTGATGTAATGAACAAAGTGGAAATTATCAAGAGTTAATGGTCCGTTTTTTGCATCAGATTGCAATTCATAATATACATTAGGTAAATATTAATACCCGCTGTACAACGAGCACTAATTATTTATAGTTCAATATAGTTCGTAATACCCCGTTAAAAGTTAAACGTATATTATTTATTCATTTTATTTTAGAAAGACCAAAAGCTTACCGACCAAATAACAAAGAAGTCTTTCTTTATGCATGCGAGAAGGAGTCTCAATAAATTATAATCCATAGAATGTTAGTCGTGTCCGAGTCTAGCTAAGACAACAGAATAAATCAGATTGTTTAATTTTGTTTCAGGATTCCGAAAATTATAATAACACCGGCCACACCCACCAAGGAGGATGAGGAGTTGGCAGCAAGGGCGTCGTCAAGGGGGGGCAGGGAGGGGCAGCTGCCTCCCCCCCCCCTAGAGAAAAAATGTAGCCAACTGCAAAGCAACCAAAGACTAAGTATCTATTGATGTAATGAACAAAGTGGAAATTATCAAGAGTTAATGGTCCGTTTTTTGCATCAGATTGCAATTCATAATATACATTAGGTAAATATTAATACCCGCTGTACAACGAGCACTAATTATTTATAATTCAATATAGTTCGTAATACCCCGTTAAAAGTTAAACGTATATTATTTATTCATTTTATTTTAGAAAGACCAAAAGCTTACCGATCAAATAACAAAGAAGTCTTTCTTTATGCATGCGAGAAGGAGAGTCTAAATAAATTATAATCGATAAAATGTTACAGTCGTGTCCGAGTCTAGCTAAGACAACAGAATAAATCAGATTGTTTAATTTTGTTTCAGGATTCCGAAAATTATAATCACACCGGCCACACCCACCAAGGAGGATGAGGAGTTGGCAGCAAGGGCGTCGTCAAGGGGGGGCAGGGAGGGGCAGCTGCCTCCCCCCCCCCCCCTAGAGAAAAAATGTAGCCAACTGCAAAGCAACCAAAGACTAAGTATCTATTGATGTAATGAACAAAGTGGAAATTATCAAGAGTTAATGGTCCGTTTTTTGCATTAGATTGCAATTCATAATATACATTAGGTAAATATTAATACCCGCTGTACAACGAGCACTAATTATTTATAGTTCAATATAGTTCGTAATACCCCGTTAAAAGTTAAACGTATATTATTTATTTATTTTATTTTAGAAAGACCAAAAGCTTAGCGACCAAATAACAAAGAAGTCTTTCTTTATGCATGCGAGAAGGAGAGTCTAAATAAATTATAATCGATAAAATGTTACAGTCGTGTCCGAGTCTAGCTAAGACAACAGAATAAATCAGATTGTTTAATTTTGTTTCAGGATTCCGAAAATTATAATCACACCGGCCACACCCACCAAGGAGGATGAGGAGTTGGCAGCAAGGGCGTCGTCAAGGGGGGGCAGGGAGGGGCAGCTGCCTCCCCCCCCCCCCTAGAGAAAAAATGTAGCCAACTGCAAAGCAACCAAAGACTAAGTATCTATTGATGTAATGAACAAAGTGGAAATTATCAAGAGTTAATGGTCCGTTTTTTGCATCAGATTGCAATTCATAATATACATTAGGTAAATATTAATACCCGCTGTACAACGAGCACTAATTATTTATAGTTCAATATAGTTCGTAATACCCCGTTAAAAGTTAAACGTATATTATTTATTCATTTTATTTTAGAAAGACCAAAAGCTTAGCGACCAAATAACAAAAAAGTCTTTCTTTATGCATGCGAGAAGGAGAGTCTAAATAAATTATAATCGATAAAATGTTACAGTCGTGTCCGAGTCTAGCTTAGACAACAGAATAAATCAGATTGTTTAATTTTGTTTCAGGATTCCGAAAATAATAATAACACCGGCCACACCCACCAAGGAGGATGAGGAGTTGGCAGCAAGGGCGTCGTCAAGGGGGGGCAGGGAGGGGCAGCTGCCTCCCCCCCCCTAGAGAAAAAATGTAGCCAACTGCAAAGCAACCAAAGACTAAGTATCTATTGATGTAATGAAAAAAGTGGAAATTATCAAGAGTTAATGGTCCGTTTTTTGCATAAGATTGCAATTCATAATATACATTAGGTAAATATTAAAACCCGCTGTACAACGAGCACTGATTATTTATAGTTCAATATAGTTCGTAATACCCCGTTAAAAGTTAAACGTATATTATTTATTCATTTTATTTTAGAAAGACCAAAAGCTTACCGACCAAATAACAAAGAAGTCTTTCTTTATGCATGCGAGAAGGAGAGTCTAAATAAATTATAATCGATAAAATGTTACAGTCGTGTCCGAGTCTAGCTTAGACAACAGAATAAATCAGATTGTTTAATTTTGTTTTAAGATTCCGAAAATAATAATAAGACCGCCCACACTTACAAAGGAGGATGAGGAGTTGGCAGCAAGGGCGTCGTCAAGAGGGGGCAGGGAGGGGCAGCTGTCCCCCCCCCCCCAGAGAAAAAATGTAGCCAACTGCAAAGCAACCAAAGGCTAAGTATCTATTGATGTGATGAACAAAGTGGAAATTACCAAGAGTTAATGGTCCGTTTTTTGCATCAGATTGCAATTCATAATAAATATTAGGTAAATATTAAAACCCGCTGTACAACGAGCACTGATTATTTATAGTTCAATATAGTTCGCAATACCCCGTTAAAAGTTAAACGTATATTATTTATTTATTTTATTTTAGAAAGACCAAAAGCTTAGCGACCAAATAACAAAGAAGTCTTTCTTTATGCATGCGAGAAGGAGAGTCTAAATAAATTATAATCGATAAAATGTTACAGTCGTGTCCGAGTCTAGCTAAGACAACAGAATAAATCAGATTGTTTAATTTTGTTTCAGGATTCCGAAAATTATAATCACACCGGCCACACCCACCAAGGAGGATGAGGAGTTGGCAGCAAGGGCGTCGTCAAGGGGGGGCAGGGGGGGGCAGCTGCCTCCCCCCCCCCCCCCCCTAGAGAAAAAATGTAGCCAACTGCAAAGCAACCAAAGACTAAGTATCTATTGATGTAATGAACAAAGTGGAAATTATCAAGAGTTAATGGTCCGTTTTTTGCATCAGATTGCAATTCATAATATACATTAGGTAAATATTAATACCCGCTGTACAACGAGCACTAATTATTTATAGTTCAATATAGTTCGTAATACCCCGTTAAAAGTTAAACGTATATTATTTATTTATTTTATTTTAGAAAGACCAAAAGCTTAGCGACCAAATAACAATTCTAAGTCTTTCTTTAAGCATGCGAGAAGGAGAGTCTAAATAAATTATAATCGATAAAATGTTACAGTCGTGTCCGAGTCTAGCTCAGACAACAGAATAAATCAGATTGTTTAATTTTGTTTCAGGATTCCGAAAATTATAATAACACCGGCCACACCCACCAAGGAGGATGAGGAGTTGGCAGCAAGGGCGTCGTCAAGGGGGGGCAGGGAGGGGCAGCTGCCTCCCCCCCCCCTAGAGAAAAAATGTAGCCAACTGCAAAGCAACCAAAGACTAAGTATCTATTGATGTAATGAACAAAGTGGAAATTATCAAGAGTTAATGGTCCGTTTTTTGCATCAGATTGCAATTCATAATATACATTAGGTAAATATTAATACCCGCTGTACAACGAGCACTAATTATTTATAGTTCAATATAGTTCGTAATACCCCGTTAAAAGTTAAACGTATATTATTTATTCATTTTATTTTAGAAAGACCAAAAGCTTAGCGACCAAATAACAAAAAAGTCTTTCTTTATGCATGCGAGAAGGAGAGTCTAAATAAATTATAATCGATAAAATGTTACAGTCGTGTCCGAGTCTAGCTTAGACAACATAATAAATCAGATTGTTTAATTTTGTTTCAGGATTCCGAAAATAATAATAACACCGGCCACACCCACCAAGGAGGATGAGGAGTTGGCAGCAAGGGCGTCGTCAAGGGGGGGCAGGGAGGGGCAGCTGCCTCCCCCCCCCTAGAGAAAAAATGTAGCCAACTGCAAAGCAACCAAAGACTAAGTATCTATTGATGTAATGAAAAAAGTGGAAATTATCAAGAGTTAATGGTCCGTTTTTTGCATAAGATTGCAATTCATAATATACATTAGGTAAATATTAAAACCCGCTGTACAACGAGCACTGATTATTTATAGTTCAATATAGTTCGTAATACCCCGTTAAAAGTTAAACGTATATTATTTATTCATTTTATTTTAGAAAGACCAAAAGCTTACCGACCAAATAACAAAGAAGTCTTTCTTTATGCATGCGAGAAGGAGAGTCTAAATAAATTATAATCGATAAAATGTTACAGTCGTGTCCGAGTCTAGCTTAGACAACAGAATAAATCAGATTGTTTAATTTTGTTTTAAGATTCCGAAAATAATAATAACACCGCCCACACTTACAAAGGAGGATGAGGAGTTGGCAGCAAGGGCGTCGTCAAGGGGGGGCAGGGAGGGGCAGCTGTCGCCCCCCCCAGAGAAAAAATGTAGCCAACTGCAAAGCAACCAAAGGCTAAGTATCTATTGATGTGATGAACAAAGTGGAAATTACCAAGAGTTAATGGTCCGTTTTTTGCATCAGATTGCAATTCATAATAAATATTAGGTAAATATTAATACCCGCTGTACAACGAGCACTAATTATTTATAGTTCAATATAGTTCGCAATACCCCGTTAAAAGTTAAACGTATATTATTTATTTATTTTATTTTAGAAAGACCAAAAGCTTAGCGACCAAATAACAAAGAAGTCTTTCTTTATGCATGCGAGAAGGAGAGTCTAAATAAATTATAATCGATAAAATGTTACAGTCGTGTCCGAGTCTAGCTAAGACAACAGAATAAATCAGATTGTTTAATTTTGTTTCAGGATTCCGAAAATTATAATTACACCGGCCACACCCACCAAGGAGGATGAGGAGTTGGCAGCAAGGGCGTCGTCAAGGGGGGGGCAGGGAGGGGCAGCTGCCTCCCCCCCCCCTAGAAAAAAATGTAGCCAACTGCAAAGCAACCAAAGACTAAGTATCTATTGATGTAATGAAAAAAGTGGAAATTATCAAGAGTTAATGGTCCGTTTTTTGCATAAGATTGCAATTCATAATATACATTAGGTAAATATTAATACCCGCTGTACAACGAGCACTAATTATTTATAGTTCAATATAGTTCGTAATACCCCGTTAAAAGTTAAACGTATATTATTTATTCATTTTATTTTAGAAAGACCAAAAGCTTAGCGACCAAATAACAAAGAAGTTTTTCTTTATGCATGCGAGAAGGAGAGTCTAAATAAATTATAATCGATAAAATGTTACAGTCGTGTCCGAGTCTAGCTTAGGCAACAGAATAAATCAGATTGTTTAATTTTGTTTTAGGATACCGAAAATAATAATAACACCGGCCAAACCTACCAAGGAGGATGAGGAGTTGGCAGCAAGGGCGTCGTCAAGGGGGGGGGAGGGAGGGGCAGCTGCCTCCCCCCCCCTAGAGAAAAAATGTAGCCAACTGCAAAGCAACCAAAGACTAAGTATCTATTGATGTAATGAACAAAGTGGAAATTATCAAGAGTTAATGGTCCGTTTTTTGCATCAGATTGCAATTCATAATATACATTAGGTAAATATTAATACCCGCTGTACAACGAGCACTAATTATTTATAGTTCAATATAGTTCGTAATACCCCGTTAAAAGTTAAACGTATATTATTTATTCATTTTATTTTAGAAAGACCAAAAGCTTACCGACCAAATAACAAAGAAGTCTTTCTTTATGCATGCGAGAAGGAGTCTAAATAAATTATAATCCATAGAATGTTAGTCGTGTCCGAGTCTAGCTAAGACAACAGAATAAATCAGATTGTTTAATTTTGTTTCAGGATTCCGAAAATTATAATAACACCGGCCACACCCACCAAGGAGGATGAGGAGTTGGCAGCAAGGGCGTCGTCAAGGGGGGGGCAGGGAGGGGCAGCTGCCTCCCCCCCCCCTAGAAAAAAATGTAGCCAACTGCAAAGCAACCAAAGACTAAGTATCTATTGATGTAATGAAAAAAGTGGAAATTATCAAGAGTTAATGGTCCGTTTTTTGCATAAGATTGCAATTCATAATATACATTAGGTAAATATTAATACCCGCTGTACAACGAGCACTAATTATTTATAATTCAATATAGTTCGTAATACCCCGTTAAAAGTTAAACGTATATTATTTATTCATTTTATTTTAGAAAGACCAAAAGCTTACCGATCAAATAACAAAGAAGTCTTTCTTTATGCATGCGAGAAGGAGAGTCTAAATAAATTATAATCGATAAAATGTTACAGTCGTGTCCGAGTCTAGCTAAGACAACAGAATAAATCAGATTGTTTAATTTTGTTTCAGGATTCCGAAAATTATAATCACACCGGCCACACCCACCAAGGAGGATGAGGAGTTGGCAGCAAGGGCGTCGTCAAGGGGGGGCAGGGAGGGGCAGCTGCCTCCCCCCCCCCCCTAGAGAAAAAATGTAGCCAACTGCAAAGCAACCAAAGACTAAGTATCTATTGATGTAATGAACAAAGTGGAAATTATCAAGAGTTAATGGTCCGTTTTTTGCATTAGATTGCAATTCATAATATACATTAGGTAAATATTAATACCCGCTGTACAACGAGCACTAATTATTTATAGTTCAATATAGTTCGTAATACCCCGTTAAAAGTTAAACGTATATTATTTATTTATTTTATTTTAGAAAGACCAAAAGCTTAGCGACCAAATAACAATTCTAAGTCTTTCTTTAAGCATGCGAGAAGGAGAGTCTAAATAAATTATAATCGATAAAATGTTACAGTCGTGTCCGAGTCTAGCTCAGACAACAGAATAAATCAGATTGTTTAATTTTGTTTCAGGATTCCGAAAATTATAATCACACCGGCCACACCCACCAAGGAGGATGAGGAGTTGGCAGCAAGGGCGTCGTCAAGGGGGGGCAGGGAGGGGCAGCTGCCTCCCCCCCCCCCTAGAGAAAAAATGTAGCCAACTGCAAAGCAACCAAAGACTAAGTATCTATTGATGTAATGAACAAAGTGGAAATTATCAAGAGTTAATGGTCCGTTTTTTGCATCAGATTGCAATTCATAATATACATTAGGTAAATATTAATACCCGCTGTACAACGAGCACTAATTATTTATAGTTCAATATAGTTCGTAATACCCCGTTAAAAGTTAAACGTATATTATTTATTCATTTTATTTTAGAAAGACCAAAAGCTTAGCGACCAAATAACAAAAAAGTCTTTCTTTATGCATGCGAGAAGGAGAGTCTAAATAAATTATAATCGATAAAATGTTACAGTCGTGTCCGAGTCTAGCTTAGACAACAGAATAAATCAGATTGTTTAATTTTGTTTCAGGATTCCGAAAATAATAATAACACCGGCCACACCCACCAAGGAGGATGAGGAGTTGGCAGCAAGGGCGTCGTCAAGGGGGGGCAGGGAGGGGCAGCTGCCTCCCCCCCCCCCCCCTAGAGAAAAAATGTAGCCAACTGCAAAGCAACCAAAGACTAAGTATCTATTGATGTAATGAACAAAGTGGAAATTATCAAGAGTTAATGGTCCGTTTTTTGCATTAGATTGCAATTCATAATATACATTAGGTAAATATTAATACCCGCTGTACAACGAGCACTAATTATTTATAGTTCAATATAGTTCGTAATACCCCGTTAAAAGTTAAACGTATATTATTTATTTATTTTATTTTAGAAAGACCAAAAGCTTAGCGACCAAATAACAAAGAAGTCTTTCTTTATGCATGCGAGAAGGAGAGTCTAAATAAATTATAATCGATAAAATGTTACAGTCGTGTCCGAGTCTAGCTAAGACAACAGAATAAATCAGATTGTTTAATTTTGTTTCAGGATTCCGAAAATTATAATCACACCGGCCACACCCACCAAGGAGGATGAGGAGTTGGCAGCAAGGGCGTCGTCAAGGGGGGGCAGGGAGGGGCAGCTGCCTCCCCCCCCCCCCTAGAGAAAAAATGTAGCCAACTGCAAAGCAACCAAAGACTAAGTATCTATTGATGTAATGAACAAAGTGGAAATTATCAAGAGTTAATGGTCCGTTTTTTGCATCAGATTGCAATTCATAATATACATTAGGTAAATATTAATACCCGCTGTACAACGAGCACTAATTATTTATAGTTCAATATAGTTCGTAATACCCCGTTAAAAGTTAAACGTATATTATTTATTCATTTTATTTTAGAAAGACCAAAAGCTTAGCGACCAAATAACAAAAAAGTCTTTCTTTATGCATGCGAGAAGGAGAGTCTAAATAAATTATAATCGATAAAATGTTACAGTCGTGTCCGAGTCTAGCTTAGACAACAGAATAAATCAGATTGTTTAATTTTGTTTCAGGATTCCGAAAATAATAATAACACCGGCCACACCCACCAAGGAGGATGAGGAGTTGGCAGCAAGGGCGTCGTCAAGGGGGGGCAGGGAGGGGCAGCTGCCTCCCCCCCCCTAGAGAAAAAATGTAGCCAACTGCAAAGCAACCAAAGACTAAGTATCTATTGATGTAATGAAAAAAGTGGAAATTATCAAGAGTTAATGGTCCGTTTTTTGCATAAGATTGCAATTCATAATATACATTAGGTAAATATTAAAACCCGCTGTACAACGAGCACTGATTATTTATAGTTCAATATAGTTCGTAATACCCCGTTAAAAGTTAAACGTATATTATTTATTCATTTTATTTTAGAAAGACCAAAAGCTTACCGACCAAATAACAAAGAAGTCTTTCTTTATGCATGCGAGAAGGAGAGTCTAAATAAATTATAATCGATAAAATGTTACAGTCGTGTCCGAGTCTAGCTTAGACAACAGAATAAATCAGATTGTTTAATTTTGTTTTAAGATTCCGAAAATAATAATAAGACCGCCCACACTTACAAAGGAGGATGAGGAGTTGGCAGCAAGGGCGTCGTCAAGAGGGGGCAGGGAGGGGCAGCTGTCCCCCCCCCCCCCCCCAGAGAAAAAATGTAGCCAACTGCAAAGCAACCAAAGGCTAAGTATCTATTGATGTGATGAACAAAGTGGAAATTACCAAGAGTTAATGGTCCGTTTTTTGCATCAGATTGCAATTCATAATAAATATTAGGTAAATATTAAAACCCGCTGTACAACGAGCACTGATTATTTATAGTTCAATATAGTTCGCAATACCCCGTTAAAAGTTAAACGTATATTATTTATTTATTTTATTTTAGAAAGACCAAAAGCTTAGCGACCAAATAACAAAGAAGTCTTTCTTTATGCATGCGAGAAGGAGAGTCTAAATAAATTATAATCGATAAAATGTTACAGTCGTGTCCGAGTCTAGCTAAGACAACAGAATAAATCAGATTGTTTAATTTTGTTTCAGGATTCCGAAAATTATAATCACACCGGCCACACCCACCAAGGAGGATGAGGAGTTGGCAGCAAGGGCGTCGTCAAGGGGGGGCAGGGGGGGGCAGCTGCCTCCCCCCCCCCCCTAGAGAAAAAATGTAGCCAACTGCAAAGCAACCAAAGACTAAGTATCTATTGATGTAATGAACAAAGTGGAAATTATCAAGAGTTAATGGTCCGTTTTTTGCATCAGATTGCAATTCATAATATACATTAGGTAAATATTAATACCCGCTGTACAACGAGCACTAATTATTTATAGTTCAATATAGTTCGTAATACCCCGTTAAAAGTTAAACGTATATTATTTATTTATTTTATTTTAGAAAGACCAAAAGCTTAGCGACCAAATAACAATTCTAAGTCTTTCTTTAAGCATGCGAGAAGGAGAGTCTAAATAAATTATAATCGATAAAATGTTACAGTCGTGTCCGAGTCTAGCTCAGACAACAGAATAAATCAGATTGTTTAATTTTGTTTCAGGATTCCGAAAATTATAATAACACCGGCCACACCCACCAAGGAGGATGAGGAGTTGGCAGCAAGGGCGTCGTCAAGGGGGGGCAGGGAGGGGCAGCTGCCTCCCCCCCCCCTAGAGAAAAAATGTAGCCAACTGCAAAGCAACCAAAGACTAAGTATCTATTGATGTAATGAACAAAGTGGAAATTATCAAGAGTTAATGGTCCGTTTTTTGCATCAGATTGCAATTCATAATATACATTAGGTAAATATTAATACCCGCTGTACAACGAGCACTAATTATTTATAGTTCAATATAGTTCGTAATACCCCGTTAAAAGTTAAACGTATATTATTTATTCATTTTATTTTAGAAAGACCAAAAGCTTAGCGACCAAATAACAAAAAAGTCTTTCTTTATGCATGCGAGAAGGAGAGTCTAAATAAATTATAATCGATAAAATGTTACAGTCGTGTCCGAGTCTAGCTTAGACAACAGAATAAATCAGATTGTTTAATTTTGTTTCAGGATTCCGAAAATAATAATAACACCGGCCACACCCACCAAGGAGGATGAGGAGTTGGCAGCAAGGGCGTCGTCAAGGGGGGGCAGGGAGGGGCAGCTGCCTCCCCCCCCCTAGAGAAAAAATGTAGCCAACTGCAAAGCAACCAAAGACTAAGTATCTATTGATGTAATGAAAAAAGTGGAAATTATCAAGAGTTAATGGTCCGTTTTTTGCATAAGATTGCAATTCATAATATACATTAGGTAAATATTAAAACCCGCTGTACAACGAGCACTGATTATTTATAGTTCAATATAGTTCGTAATACCCCGTTAAAAGTTAAACGTATATTATTTATTCATTTTATTTTAGAAAGACCAAAAGCTTACCGACCAAATAACAAAGAAGTCTTTCTTTATGCATGCGAGAAGGAGAGTCTAAATAAATTATAATCGATAAAATGTTACAGTCGTGTCCGAGTCTAGCTTAGACAACAGAATAAATCAGATTGTTTAATTTTGTTTTAAGATTCCGAAAATAATAATAACACCGCCCACACTTACAAAGGAGGATGAGGAGTTGGCAGCAAGGGCGTCGTCAAGGGGGGGCAGGGAGGGGCAGCTGTCCCCCCCCCCAGAGAAAAAATGTAGCCAACTGCAAAGCAACCAAAGGCTAAGTATCTATTGATGTGATGAACAAAGTGGAAATTACCAAGAGTTAATGGTCCGTTTTTTGCATCAGATTGCAATTCATAATAAATATTAGGTAAATATTAATACCCGCTGTACAACGAGCACTAATTATTTATAGTTCAATATAGTTCGCAATACCCCGTTAAAAGTTAAACGTATATTATTTATTTATTTTATTTTAGAAAGACCAAAAGCTTAGCGACCAAATAACAAAGAAGTCTTTCTTTATGCATGCGAGAAGGAGAGTCTAAATAAATTATAATCGATAAAATGTTACAGTCGTGTCCGAGTCTAGCTAAGACAACAGAATAAATCAGATTGTTTAATTTTGTTTCAGGATTCCGAAAATTATAATTACACCGGCCACACCCACCAAGGAGGATGAGGAGTTGGCAGCAAGGGCGTCGTCAAGGGGGGGGCAGGGAGGGGCAGCTGCCTCCCCCCCCCCTAGAAAAAAATGTAGCCAACTGCAAAGCAACCAAAGACTAAGTATCTATTGATGTAATGAAAAAAGTGGAAATTATCAAGAGTTAATGGTCCGTTTTTTGCATAAGATTGCAATTCATAATATACATTAGGTAAATATTAATACCCGCTGTACAACGAGCACTAATTATTTATAGTTCAATATAGTTCGTAATACCCCGTTAAAAGTTAAACGTATATTATTTATTCATTTTATTTTAGAAAGACCAAAAGCTTAGCGACCAAATAACAAAGAAGTTTTTCTTTATGCATGCGAGAAGGAGAGTCTAAATAAATTATAATCGATAAAATGTTACAGTCGTGTCCGAGTCTAGCTTAGGCAACAGAATAAATCAGATTGTTTAATTTTGTTTTAGGATACCGAAAATAATAATAACACCGGCCAAACCTACCAAGGAGGATGAGGAGTTGGCAGCAAGGGCGTCGTCAAGGGGGGGGGAGGGAGGGGCAGCTGCCTCCCCCCCCCTAGAGAAAAAATGTAGCCAACTGCAAAGCAACCAAAGACTAAGTATCTATTGATGTAATGAACAAAGTGGAAATTATCAAGAGTTAATGGTCCGTTTTTTGCATCAGATTGCAATTCATAATATACATTAGGTAAATATTAATACCCGCTGTACAACGAGCACTAATTATTTATAGTTCAATATAGTTCGTAATACCCCGTTAAAAGTTAAACGTATATTATTTATTCATTTTATTTTAGAAAGACCAAAAGCTTACCGATCAAATAACAAAGAAGTCTTTCTTTATGCATGCGAGAAGGAGAGTCTAAATAAATTATAATCGATAAAATGTTACAGTCGTGTCCGAGTCTAGCTAAGACAACAGAATAAATCAGATTGTTTAATTTTGTTTCAGGATTCCGAAAATTATAATCACACCGGCCACACCCACCAAGGAGGATGAGGAGTTGGCAGCAAGGGCGTCGTCAAGGGGGGGCAGGGAGGGGCAGCTGCCTCCCCCCCCCCCTAGAGAAAAAATGTAGCCAACTGCAAAGCAACCAAAGACTAAGTATCTATTGATGTAATGAACAAAGTGGAAATTATCAAGAGTTAATGGTCCGTTTTTTGCATTAGATTGCAATTCATAATATACATTAGGTAAATATTAATACCCGCTGTACAACGAGCACTAATTATTTATAGTTCAATATAGTTCGTAATACCCCGTTAAAAGTTAAACGTATATTATTTATTTATTTTATTTTAGAAAGACCAAAAGCTTAGCGACCAAATAACAATTCTAAGTCTTTCTTTAAGCATGCGAGAAGGAGAGTCTAAATAAATTATAATCGATAAAATGTTACAGTCGTGTCCGAGTCTAGCTCAGACAACAGAATAAATCAGATTGTTTAATTTTGTTTCAGGATTCCGAAAATTATAATCACACCGGCCACACCCACCAAGGAGGATGAGGAGTTGGCAGCAAGGGCGTCGTCAAGGGGGGGCAGGGAGGGGCAGCTGCCTCCCCCCCCCCCTAGAGAAAAAATGTAGCCAACTGCAAAGCAACCAAAGACTAAGTATCTATTGATGTAATGAACAAAGTGGAAATTATCAAGAGTTAATGGTCCGTTTTTTGCATCAGATTGCAATTCATAATATACATTAGGTAAATATTAATACCCGCTGTACAACGAGCACTAATTATTTATAGTTCAATATAGTTCGTAATACCCCGTTAAAAGTTAAACGTATATTATTTATTCATTTTATTTTAGAAAGACCAAAAGCTTAGCGACCAAATAACAAAAAAGTCTTTCTTTATGCATGCGAGAAGGAGAGTCTAAATAAATTATAATCGATAAAATGTTACAGTCGTGTCCGAGTCTAGCTTAGACAACAGAATAAATCAGATTGTTTAATTTTGTTTCAGGATTCCGAAAATAATAATAACACCGGCCACACCCACCAAGGAGGATGAGGAGTTGGCAGCAAGGGCGTCGTCAAGGGGGGGCAGGGAGGGGCAGCTGCCTCCCCCCCCCCCCCTAGAGAAAAAATGTAGCCAACTGCAAAGCAACCAAAGACTAAGTATCTATTGATGTAATGAACAAAGTGGAAATTATCAAGAGTTAATGGTCCGTTTTTTGCATTAGATTGCAATTCATAATATACATTAGGTAAATATTAATACCCGCTGTACAACGAGCACTAATTATTTATAGTTCAATATAGTTCGTAATACCCCGTTAAAAGTTAAACGTATATTATTTATTTATTTTATTTTAGAAAGACCAAAAGCTTAGCGACCAAATAACAAAGAAGTCTTTCTTTATGCATGCGAGAAGGAGAGTCTAAATAAATTATAATCGATAAAATGTTACAGTCGTGTCCGAGTCTAGCTAAGACAACAGAATAAATCAGATTGTTTAATTTTGTTTCAGGATTCCGAAAATTATAATCACACCGGCCACACCCACCAAGGAGGATGAGGAGTTGGCAGCAAGGGCGTCGTCAAGGGGGGGCAGGGAGGGGCAGCTGCCTCCCCCCCCCCCCTAGAGAAAAAATGTAGCCAACTGCAAAGCAACCAAAGACTAAGTATCTATTGATGTAATGAACAAAGTGGAAATTATCAAGAGTTAATGGTCCGTTTTTTGCATCAGATTGCAATTCATAATATACATTAGGTAAATATTAATACCCGCTGTACAACGAGCACTAATTATTTATAGTTCAATATAGTTCGTAATACCCCGTTAAAAGTTAAACGTATATTATTTATTCATTTTATTTTAGAAAGACCAAAAGCTTAGCGACCAAATAACAAAAAAGTCTTTCTTTATGCATGCGAGAAGGAGAGTCTAAATAAATTATAATCGATAAAATGTTACAGTCGTGTCCGAGTCTAGCTTAGACAACAGAATAAATCAGATTGTTTAATTTTGTTTCAGGATTCCGAAAATAATAATAACACCGGCCACACCCACCACGGAGGATGAGGAGTTGGCAGCAAGGGCGTCGTCAAGGGGGGGCAGGGAGGGGCAGCTGCCTCCCCCCCCCTAGAGAAAAAATGTAGCCAACTGCAAAGCAACCAAAGACTAAGTATCTATTGATGTAATGAAAAAAGTGGAAATTATCAAGAGTTAATGGTCCGTTTTTTGCATAAGATTGCAATTCATAATATACATTAGGTAAATATTAAAACCCGCTGTACAACGAGCACTGATTATTTATAGTTCAATATAGTTCGTAATACCCCGTTAAAAGTTAAACGTATATTATTTATTCATTTTATTTTAGAAAGACCAAAAGCTTACCGACCAAATAACAAAGAAGTCTTTCTTTATGCATGCGAGAAGGAGAGTCTAAATAAATTATAATCGATAAAATGTTACAGTCGTGTCCGAGTCTAGCTTAGACAACAGAATAAATCAGATTGTTTAATTTTGTTTTAAGATTCCGAAAATAATAATAAGACCGCCCACACTTACAAAGGAGGATGAGGAGTTGGCAGCAAGGGCGTCGTCAAGAGGGGGCAGGGAGGGGCAGCTGTCCCCCCCCCCCCCCCCCAGAGAAAAAATGTAGCCAACTGCAAAGCAACCAAAGGCTAAGTATCTATTGATGTGATGAACAAAGTGGAAATTACCAAGAGTTAATGGTCCGTTTTTTGCATCAGATTGCAATTCATAATAAATATTAGGTAAATATTAAAACCCGCTGTACAACGAGCACTGATTATTTATAGTTCAATATAGTTCGCAATACCCCGTTAAAAGTTAAACGTATATTATTTATTTATTTTATTTTAGAAAGACCAAAAGCTTAGCGACCAAATAACAAAGAAGTCTTTCTTTATGCATGCGAGAAGGAGAGTCTAAATAAATTATAATCGATAAAATGTTACAGTCGTGTCCGAGTCTAGCTAAGACAACAGAATAAATCAGATTGTTTAATTTTGTTTCAGGATTCCGAAAATTATAATCACACCGGCCACACCCACCAAGGAGGATGAGGAGTTGGCAGCAAGGGCGTCGTCAAGGGGGGGCAGGGGGGGGCAGCTGCCTCCCCCCCCCCCCCCCCTAGAGAAAAAATGTAGCCAACTGCAAAGCAACCAAAGACTAAGTATCTATTGATGTAATGAACAAAGTGGAAATTATCAAGAGTTAATGGTCCGTTTTTTGCATCAGATTGCAATTCATAATATACATTAGGTAAATATTAATACCCGCTGTACAACGAGCACTAATTATTTATAGTTCAATATAGTTCGTAATACCCCGTTAAAAGTTAAACGTATATTATTTATTTATTTTATTTTAGAAAGACCAAAAGCTTAGCGACCAAATAACAATTCTAAGTCTTTCTTTAAGCATGCGAGAAGGAGAGTCTAAATAAATTATAATCGATAAAATGTTACAGTCGTGTCCGAGTCTAGCTCAGACAACAGAATAAATCAGATTGTTTAATTTTGTTTCAGGATTCCGAAAATTATAATAACACCGGCCACACCCACCAAGGAGGATGAGGAGTTGGCAGCAAGGGCGTCGTCAAGGGGGGGCAGGGAGGGGCAGCTGCCTCCCCCCCCCCCCTAGAGAAAAAATGTAGCCAACTGCAAAGCAACCAAAGACTAAGTATCTATTGATGTAATGAACAAAGTGGAAATTATCAAGAGTTAATGGTCCGTTTTTTGCATCAGATTGCAATTCATAATATACATTAGGTAAATATTAATACCCGCTGTACAACGAGCACTAATTATTTATAGTTCAATATAGTTCGTAATACCCCGTTAAAAGTTAAACGTATATTATTTATTCATTTTATTTTAGAAAGACCAAAAGCTTAGCGACCAAATAACAAAAAAGTCTTTCTTTATGCATGCGAGAAGGAGAGTCTAAATAAATTATAATCGATAAAATGTTACAGTCGTGTCCGAGTCTAGCTTAGACAACAGAATAAATCAGATTGTTTAATTTTGTTTCAGGATTCCGAAAATAATAATAACACCGGCCACACCCACCAAGGAGGATGAGGAGTTGGCAGCAAGGGCGTCGTCAAGGGGGGGCAGGGAGGGGCAGCTGCCTCCCCCCCCCTAGAGAAAAAATGTAGCCAACTGCAAAGCAACCAAAGACTAAGTATCTATTGATGTAATGAAAAAAGTGGAAATTATCAAGAGTTAATGGTCCGTTTTTTGCATAAGATTGCAATTCATAATATACATTAGGTAAATATTAAAACCCGCTGTACAACGAGCACTGATTATTTATAGTTCAATATAGTTCGTAATACCCCGTTAAAAGTTAAACGTATATTATTTATTCATTTTATTTTAGAAAGACCAAAAGCTTACCGACCAAATAACAAAGAAGTCTTTCTTTATGCATGCGAGAAGGAGAGTCTAAATAAATTATAATCGATAAAATGTTACAGTCGTGTCCGAGTCTAGCTTAGACAACAGAATAAATCAGATTGTTTAATTTTGTTTTAAGATTCCGAAAATAATAATAACACCGCCCACACTTACAAAGGAGGATGAGGAGTTGGCAGCAAGGGCGTCGTCAAGGGGGGGCAGGGAGGGGCAGCTGTCCCCCCCCCCAGAGAAAAAATGTAGCCAACTGCAAAGCAACCAAAGGCTAAGTATCTATTGATGTGATGAACAAAGTGGAAATTACCAAGAGTTAATGGTCCGTTTTTTGCATCAGATTGCAATTCATAATAAATATTAGGTAAATATTAATACCCGCTGTACAACGAGCACTAATTATTTATAGTTCAATATAGTTCGCAATACCCCGTTAAAAGTTAAACGTATATTATTTATTTATTTTATTTTAGAAAGACCAAAAGCTTAGCGACCAAATAACAAAGAAGTCTTTCTTTATGCATGCGAGAAGGAGAGTCTAAATAAATTATAATCGATAAAATGTTACAGTCGTGTCCGAGTCTAGCTAAGACAACAGAATAAATCAGATTGTTTAATTTTGTTTCAGGATTCCGAAAATTATAATTACACCGGCCACACCCACCAAGGAGGATGAGGAGTTGGCAGCAAGGGCGTCGTCAAGGGGGGGGCAGGGAGGGGCAGCTGCCTCCCCCCCCCCTAGAAAAAAATGTAGCCAACTGCAAAGCAACCAAAGACTAAGTATCTATTGATGTAATGAAAAAAGTGGAAATTATCAAGAGTTAATGGTCCGTTTTTTGCATAAGATTGCAATTCATAATATACATTAGGTAAATATTAATACCCGCTGTACAACGAGCACTAATTATTTATAGTTCAATATAGTTCGTAATACCCCGTTAAAAGTTAAACGTATATTATTTATTTATTTTATTTTAGAAAGACCAAAAGCTTAGCGACCAAATAACAAAGAAGTTTTTCTTTATGCATGCGAGAAGGAGAGTCTAAATAAATTATAATCGATAAAATGTTACAGTCGTGTCCGAGTCTAGCTTAGGCAACAGAATAAATCAGATTGTTTAATTTTGTTTTAGGATACCGAAAATAATAATAACACCGGCCAAACCTACCAAGGAGGATGAGGAGTTGGCAGCAAGGGCGTCGTCAAGGGGGGGGGAGGGAGGGGCAGCTGCCTCCCCCCCCCTAGAGAAAAAATGTAGCCAACTGCAAAGCAACCAAAGACTAAGTATCTATTGATGTAATGAACAAAGTGGAAATTATCAAGAGTTAATGGTCCGTTTTTTGCATCAGATTGCAATTCATAATATACATTAGGTAAATATTAATACCCGCTGTACAACGAGCACTAATTATTTATAGTTCAATATAGTTCGTAATACCCCGTTAAAAGTTAAACGTATATTATTTATTCATTTTATTTTAGAAAGACCAAAAGCTTACCGACCAAATAACAAAGAAGTCTTTCTTTATGCATGCGAGAAGGAGTCTAAATAAATTATAATCCATAGAATGTTAGTCGTGTCCGAGTCTAGCTAAGACAACAGAATAAATCAGATTGTTTAATTTTGTTTCAGGATTCCGAAAATTATAATAACACCGGCCACACCCACCAAGGAGGATGAGGAGTTGGCAGCAAGGGCGTCGTCAAGGGGGGGGCAGGGAGGGGCAGCTGCCTCCCCCCCCCCTAGAAAAAAATGTAGCCAACTGCAAAGCAACCAAAGACTAAGTATCTATTGATGTAATGAAAAAAGTGGAAATTATCAAGAGTTAATGGTCCGTTTTTTGCATAAGATTGCAATTCATAATATACATTAGGTAAATATTAATACCCGCTGTACAACGAGCACTAATTATTTATAATTCAATATAGTTCGTAATACCCCGTTAAAAGTTAAACGTATATTATTTATTCATTTTATTTTAGAAAGACCAAAAGCTTACCGATCAAATAACAAAGAAGTCTTTCTTTATGCATGCGAGAAGGAGAGTCTAAATAAATTATAATCGATAAAATGTTACAGTCGTGTCCGAGTCTAGCTAAGACAACAGAATAAATCAGATTGTTTAATTTTGTTTCAGGATTCCGAAAATTATAATCACACCGGCCACACCCACCAAGGAGGATGAGGAGTTGGCAGCAAGGGCGTCGTCAAGGGGGGGCAGGGAGGGGCAGCTGCCTCCCCCCCCCCCCTAGAGAAAAAATGTAGCCAACTGCAAAGCAACCAAAGACTAAGTATCTATTGATGTAATGAACAAAGTGGAAATTATCAAGAGTTAATGGTCCGTTTTTTGCATTAGATTGCAATTCATAATATACATTAGGTAAATATTAATACCCGCTGTACAACGAGCACTAATTATTTATAGTTCAATATAGTTCGTAATACCCCGTTAAAAGTTAAACGTATATTATTTATTTATTTTATTTTAGAAAGACCAAAAGCTTAGCGACCAAATAACAATTCTAAGTCTTTCTTTAAGCATGCGAGAAGGAGAGTCTAAATAAATTATAATCGATAAAATGTTACAGTCGTGTCCGAGTCTAGCTCAGACAACAGAATAAATCAGATTGTTTAAGTTTGTTTCAGGATTCCGAAAATTATAATCACACCGGCCACACCCACCAAGGAGGATGAGGAGTTGGCAGCAAGGGCGTCGTCAAGGGGGGGCAGGGAGGGGCAGCTGCCTCCCCCCCCCCCTAGAGAAAAAATGTAGCCAACTGCAAAGCAACCAAAGACTAAGTATCTATTGATGTAATGAACAAAGTGGAAATTATCAAGAGTTAATGGTCCGTTTTTTGCATCAGATTGCAATTCATAATATACATTAGGTAAATATTAATACCCGCTGTACAACGAGCACTAATTATTTATAGTTCAATATAGTTCGTAATACCCCGTTAAAAGTTAAACGTATATTATTTATTCATTTTATTTTAGAAAGACCAAAAGCTTAGCGACCAAATAACAAAAAAGTCTTTCTTTATGCATGCGAGAAGGAGAGTCTAAATAAATTATAATCGATAAAATGTTACAGTCGTGTCCGAGTCTAGCTTAGACAACAGAATAAATCAGATTGTTTAATTTTGTTTCAGGATTCCGAAAATAATAATAACACCGGCCACACCCACCAAGGAGGATGAGGAGTTGGCAGCAAGGGCGTCGTCAAGGGGGGGCAGGGAGGGGCAGCTGCCTCCCCCCCCCTAGAGAAAAAATGTAGCCAACTGCAAAGCAACCAAAGACTAAGTATCTATTGATGTAATGAAAAAAGTGGAAATTATCAAGAGTTAATGGTCCGTTTTTTGCATAAGATTGCAATTCATAATATACATTAGGTAAATATTAAAACCCGCTGTACAACGAGCACTGATTATTTATAGTTCAATATAGTTCGTAATACCCCGTTAAAAGTTAAACGTATATTATTTATTCATTTTATTTTAGAAAGACCAAAAGCTTACCGACCAAATAACAAAGAAGTCTTTCTTTATGCATGCGAGAAGGAGAGTCTAAATAAATTATAATCGATAAAATGTTACAGTCGTGTCCGAGTCTAGCTAAGACAACAGAATAAATCAGATTGTTTAATTTTGTTTCAGGATTCCGAAAATTATAATCACACCGGCCACACCCACCAAGGAGGATGAGGAGTTGGCAGCAAGGGCGTCGTCAAGGGGGGGCAGGGAGGGGCAGCTGCCTCCCCCCCCCCCTAGAGAAAAAATGTAGCCAACTGCAAAGCAACCAAAGACTAAGTATCTATTGATGTAATGAACAAAGTGGAAATTATCAAGAGTTAATGGTCCGTTTTTTGCATCAGATTGCAATTCATAATATACATTAGGTAAATATTAATACCCGCTGTACAACGAGCACTAATTATTTATAGTTCAATATAGTTCGTAATACCCCGTTAAAAGTTAAACGTATATTATTTATTCATTTTATTTTAGAAAGACCAAAAGCTTAGCGACCAAATAACAAAAAAGTCTTTCTTTATGCATGCGAGAAGGAGAGTCTAAATAAATTATAATCGATAAAATGTTACAGTCGTGTCCGAGTCTAGCTTAGACAACAGAATAAATCAGATTGTTTAATTTTGTTTCAGGATTCCGAAAATAATAATAACACCGGCCACACCCACCAAGGAGGATGAGGAGTTGGCAGCAAGGGCGTCGTCAAGGGGGGGCAGGGAGGGGCAGCTGCCTCCCCCCCCCTAGAGAAAAAATGTAGCCAACTGCAAAGCAACCAAAGACTAAGTATCTATTGATGTAATGAAAAAAGTGGAAATTATCAAGAGTTAATGGTCCGTTTTTTGCATAAGATTGCAATTCATAATATACATTAGGTAAATATTAAAACCCGCTGTACAACGAGCACTGATTATTTATAGTTCAATATAGTTCGTAATACCCCGTTAAAAGTTAAACGTATATTATTTATTCATTTTATTTTAGAAAGACCAAAAGCTTACCGACCAAATAACAAAGAAGTCTTTCTTTATGCATGCGAGAAGGAGAGTCTAAATAAATTATAATCGATAAAATGTTACAGTCGTGTCCGAGTCTAGCTTAGACAACAGAATAAATCAGATTGTTTAATTTTGTTTTAAGATTCCGAAAATAATAATAAGACCGCCCACACTTACAAAGGAGGATGAGGAGTTGGCAGCAAGGGCGTCGTCAAGAGGGGGCAGGGAGGGGCAGCTGTCCCCCCCCCCCCCCCCCAGAGAAAAAATGTAGCCAACTGCAAAGCAACCAAAGGCTAAGTATCTATTGATGTGATGAACAAAGTGGAAATTACCAAGAGTTAATGGTCCGTTTTTTGCATCAGATTGCAATTCATAATAAATATTAGGTAAATATTAAAACCCGCTGTACAACGAGCACTGATTATTTATAGTTCAATATAGTTCGCAATACCCCGTTAAAAGTTAAACGTATATTATTTATTTATTTTATTTTAGAAAGACCAAAAGCTTAGCGACCAAATAACAAAGAAGTCTTTCTTTATGCATGCGAGAAGGAGAGTCTAAATAAATTATAATCGATAAAATGTTACAGTCGTGTCCGAGTCTAGCTAAGACAACAGAATAAATCAGATTGTTTAATTTTGTTTCAGGATTCCGAAAATTATAATCACACCGGCCACACCCACCAAGGAGGATGAGGAGTTGGCAGCAAGGGCGTCGTCAAGGGGGGGCAGGGGGGGGCAGCTGCCTCCCCCCCCCCCCCCCCCCTAGAGAAAAAATGTAGCCAACTGCAAAGCAACCAAAGACTAAGTATCTATTGATGTAATGAACAAAGTGGAAATTATCAAGAGTTAATGGTCCGTTTTTTGCATCAGATTGCAATTCATAATATACATTAGGTAAATATTAATACCCGCTGTACAACGAGCACTAATTATTTATAGTTCAATATAGTTCGTAATACCCCGTTAAAAGTTAAACGTATATTATTTATTTATTTTATTTTAGAAAGACCAAAAGCTTAGCGACCAAATAACAATTCTAAGTCATTCTTTAAGCATGCGAGAAGGAGAGTCTAAATAAATTATAATCGATAAAATGTTACAGTCGTGTCCGAGTCTAGCTCAGACAACAGAATAAATCAGATTGTTTAATTTTGTTTCAGGATTCCGAAAATTATAATAACACCGGCCACACCCACCAAGGAGGATGAGGAGTTGGCAGCAAGGGCGTCGTCAAGGGGGGGCAGGGAGGGGCAGCTGCCTCCCCCCCCCCCTAGAGAAAAAATGTAGCCAACTGCAAAGCAACCAAAGACTAAGTATCTATTGATGTAATGAACAAAGTGGAAATTATCAAGAGTTAATGGTCCGTTTTTTGCATCAGATTGCAATTCATAATATACATTAGGTAAATATTAATACCCGCTGTACAACGAGCACTAATTATTTATAGTTCAATATAGTTCGTAATACCCCGTTAAAAGTTAAACGTATATTATTTATTCATTTTATTTTAGAAAGACCAAAAGCTTAGCGACCAAATAACAAAAAAGTCTTTCTTTATGCATGCGAGAAGGAGAGTCTAAATAAATTATAATCGATAAAATGTTACAGTCGTGTCCGAGTCTAGCTTAGACAACAGAATAAATCAGATTGTTTAATTTTGTTTCAGGATTCCGAAAATAATAATAACACCGGCCACACCCACCAAGGAGGATGAGGAGTTGGCAGCAAGGGCGTCGTCAAGGGGGGGCAGGGAGGGGCAGCTGCCTCCCCCCCCCTAGAGAAAAAATGTAGCCAACTGCAAAGCAACCAAAGACTAAGTATCTATTGATGTAATGAAAAAAGTGGAAATTATCAAGAGTTAATGGTCCGTTTTTTGCATAAGATTGCAATTCATAATATACATTAGGTAAATATTAAAACCCGCTGTACAACGAGCACTGATTATTTATAGTTCAATATAGTTCGTAATACCCCGTTAAAAGTTAAACGTATATTATTTATTCATTTTATTTTAGAAAGACCAAAAGCTTACCGACCAAATAACAAAGAAGTCTTTCTTTATGCATGCGAGAAGGAGAGTCTAAATAAATTATAATCGATAAAATGTTACAGTCGTGTCCGAGTCTAGCTTAGACAACAGAATAAATCAGATTGTTTAATTTTGTTTTAAGATTCCGAAAATAATAATAACACCGCCCACACTTACAAAGGAGGATGAGGAGTTGGCAGCAAGGGCGTCGTCAAGGGGGGGCAGGGAGGGGCAGCTGTCCCCCCCCCCAGAGAAAAAATGTAGCCAACTGCAAAGCAACCAAAGGCTAAGTATCTATTGATGTGATGAACAAAGTGGAAATTACCAAGAGTTAATGGTCCGTTTTTTGCATCAGATTGCAATTCATAATAAATATTAGGTAAATATTAATACCCGCTGTACAACGAGCACTAATTATTTATAGTTCAATATAGTTCGCAATACCCCGTTAAAAGTTAAACGTATATTATTTATTTATTTTATTTTAGAAAGACCAAAAGCTTAGCGACCAAATAACAAAGAAGTCTTTCTTTATGCATGCGAGAAGGAGAGTCTAAATAAATTATAATCGATAAAATGTTACAGTCGTGTCCGAGTCTAGCTAAGACAACAGAATAAATCAGATTGTTTAATTTTGTTTCAGGATTCCGAAAATTATAATTACACCGGCCACACCCACCAAGGAGGATGAGGAGTTGGCAGCAAGGGCGTCGTCAAGGGGGGGGCAGGGAGGGGCAGCTGCCTCCCCCCCCCCTAGAAAAAAATGTAGCCAACTGCAAAGCAACCAAAGACTAAGTATCTATTGATGTAATGAAAAAAGTGGAAATTATCAAGAGTTAATGGTCCGTTTTTTGCATAAGATTGCAATTCATAATATACATTAGGTAAATATTAATACCCGCTGTACAACGAGCACTAATTATTTATAGTTCAATATAGTTCGTAATACCCCGTTAAAAGTTAAACGTATATTATTTATTCATTTTATTTTAGAAAGACCAAAAGCTTAGCGACCAAATAACAAAGAAGTTTTTCTTTATGCATGCGAGAAGGAGAGTCTAAATAAATTATAATCGATAAAATGTTACAGTCGTGTCCGAGTCTAGCTTAGGCAACAGAATAAATCAGATTGTTTAATTTTGTTTTAGGATACCGAAAATAATAATAACACCGGCCAAACCTACCAAGGAGGATGAGGAGTTGGCAGCAAGGGCGTCGTCAAGGGGGGGGGAGGGAGGGGCAGCTGCCTCCCCCCCCCTAGAGAAAAAATGTAGCCAACTGCAAAGCAACCAAAGACTAAGTATCTATTGATGTAATGAACAAAGTGGAAATTATCAAGAGTTAATGGTCCGTTTTTTGCATCAGATTGCAATTCATAATATACATTAGGTAAATATTAATACCCGCTGTACAACGAGCACTAATTATTTATAGTTCAATATAGTTCGTAATACCCCGTTAAAAGTTAAACGTATATTATTTATTCATTTTATTTTAGAAAGACCAAAAGCTTACCGACCAAATAACAAAGAAGTCTTTCTTTATGCATGCGAGAAGGAGTCTAAATAAATTATAATCCATAGAATGTTAGTCGTGTCCGAGTCTAGCTAAGACAACAGAATAAATCAGATTGTTTAATTTTGTTTCAGGATTCCGAAAATTATAATAACACCGGCCACACCCACCAAGGAGGATGAGGAGTTGGCAGCAAGGGCGTCGTCAAGGGGGGGGCAGGGAGGGGCAGCTGCCTCCCCCCCCCCTAGAAAAAAATGTAGCCAACTGCAAAGCAACCAAAGACTAAGTATCTATTGATGTAATGAAAAAAGTGGAAATTATCAAGAGTTAATGGTCCGTTTTTTGCATAAGATTGCAATTCATAATATACATTAGGTAAATATTAATACCCGCTGTACAACGAGCACTAATTATTTATAATTCAATATAGTTCGTAATACCCCGTTAAAAGTTAAACGTATATTATTTATTCATTTTATTTTAGAAAGACCAAAAGCTTACCGATCAAATAACAAAGAAGTCTTTCTTTATGCATGCGAGAAGGAGAGTCTAAATAAATTATAATCGATAAAATGTTACAGTCGTGTCCGAGTCTAGCTAAGACAACAGAATAAATCAGATTGTTTAATTTTGTTTCAGGATTCCGAAAATTATAATCACACCGGCCACACCCACCAAGGAGGATGAGGAGTTGGCAGCAAGGGCGTCGTCAAGGGGGGGCAGGGAGGGGCAGCTGCCTCCCCCCCCCCCCTAGAGAAAAAATGTAGCCAACTGCAAAGCAACCAAAGACTAAGTATCTATTGATGTAATGAACAAAGTGGAAATTATCAAGAGTTAATGGTCCGTTTTTTGCATTAGATTGCAATTCATAATATACATTAGGTAAATATTAATACCCGCTGTACAACGAGCACTAATTATTTATAGTTCAATATAGTTCGTAATACCCCGTTAAAAGTTAAACGTATATTATTTATTTATTTTATTTTAGAAAGACCAAAAGCTTAGCGACCAAATAACAATTCTAAGTCTTTCTTTAAGCATGCGAGAAGGAGAGTCTAAATAAATTATAATCGATAAAATGTTACAGTCGTGTCCGAGTCTAGCTCAGACAACAGAATAAATCAGATTGTTTAATTTTGTTTCAGGATTCCGAAAATTATAATCACACCGGCCACACCCACCAAGGAGGATGAGGAGTTGGCAGCAAGGGCGTCGTCAAGGGGGGGCAGGGAGGGGCAGCTGCCTCCCCCCCCCCCTAGAGAAAAAATGTAGCCAACTGCAAAGCAACCAAAGACTAAGTATCTATTGATGTAATGAACAAAGTGGAAATTATCAAGAGTTAATGGTCCGTTTTTTGCATCAGATTGCAATTCATAATATACATTAGGTAAATATTAATACCCGCTGTACAACGAGCACTAATTATTTATAGTTCAATATAGTTCGTAATACCCCGTTAAAAGTTAAACGTATATTATTTATTCATTTTATTTTAGAAAGACCAAAAGCTTAGCGACCAAATAACAAAAAAGTCTTTCTTTATGCATGCGAGAAGGAGAGTCTAAATAAATTATAATCGATAAAATGTTACAGTCGTGTCCGAGTCTAGCTTAGACAACAGAATAAATCAGATTGTTTAATTTTGTTTCAGGATTCCGAAAATAATAATAACACCGGCCACACCCACCAAGGAGGATGAGGAGTTGGCAGCAAGGGCGTCGTCAAGGGGGGGCAGGGAGGGGCAGCTGCCTCCCCCCCCCTAGAGAAAAAATGTAGCCAACTGCAAAGCAACCAAAGACTAAGTATCTATTGATGTAATGAAAAAAGTGGAAATTATCAAGAGTTAATGGTCCGTTTTTTGCATAAGATTGCAATTCATAATATACATTAGGTAAATATTAAAACCCGCTGTACAACGAGCACTGATTATTTATAGTTCAATATAGTTCGTAATACCCCGTTAAAAGTTAAACGTATATTATTTATTCATTTTATTTTAGAAAGACCAAAAGCTTACCGACCAAATAACAAAGAAGTCTTTCTTTATGCATGCGAGAAGGAGAGTCTAAATAAATTATAATCGATAAAATGTTACAGTCGTGTCCGAGTCTAGCTTAGACAACAGAATAAATCAGATTGTTTAATTTTGTTTTAAGATTCCGAAAATAATAATAATAAGACCGCCCACACTTACAAAGGAGGATGAGGAGTTGGCAGCAAGGGCGTCGTCAAGAGGGGGCAGGGAGGGGCAGCTGTCCCCCCCCCCCCAGAGAAAAAATGTAGCCAACTGCAAAGCAACCAAAGGCTAAGTATCTATTGATGTGATGAACAAAGTGGAAATTACCAAGAGTTAATGGTCCGTTTTTTGCATCAGATTGCAATTCATAATAAATATTAGGTAAATATTAAAACCCGCTGTACAACGAGCACTGATTATTTATAGTTCAATATAGTTCGCAATACCCCGTTAAAAGTTAAACGTATATTATTTATTTATTTTATTTTAGAAAGACCAAAAGCTTAGCGACCAAATAACAATTCTAAGTCTTTCTTTAAGCATGCGAGAAGGAGAGTCTAAATAAATTATAATCGATAAAATGTTACAGTCGTGTCCGAGTCTAGCTAAGACAACAGAATAAATCAGATTGTTTAATTTTGTTTCAGGATTCCGAAAATTATAATCACACCGGCCACACCCACCAAGGAGGATGAGGAGTTGGCAGCAAGGGCGTCGTCAAGGGGGGGCAGGGAGGGGCAGCTGCCTCCCCCCCCCCCCTAGAGAAAAAATGTAGCCAACTGCAAAGCAACCAAAGACTAAGTATCTATTGATGTAATGAACAAAGTGGAAATTATCAAGAGTTAATGGTCCGTTTTTTGCATTAGATTGCAATTCATAATATACATTAGGTAAATATTAATACCCGCTGTACAACGAGCACTAATTATTTATAGTTCAATATAGTTCGTAATACCCCGTTAAAAGTTAAACGTATATTATTTATTTATTTTATTTTAGAAAGACCAAAAGCTTAGCGACCAAATAACAATTCTAAGTCTTTCTTTAAGCATGCGAGAAGGAGAGTCTAAATAAATTATAATCGATAAAATGTTACAGTCGTGTCCGAGTCTAGCTCAGACAACAGAATAAATCAGATTGTTTAATTTTGTTTCAGGATTCCGAAAATTATAATCACACCGGCCACACCCACCAAGGAGGATGAGGAGTTGGCAGCAAGGGCGTCGTCAAGGGGGGGCAGGGAGGGGCAGCTGCCTCCCCCCCCCCCCTAGAGAAAAAATGTAGCCAACTGCAAAGCAACCAAAGACTAAGTATCTATTGATGTAATGAACAAAGTGGAAATTATCAAGAGTTAATGGTCCGTTTTTTGCATCAGATTGCAATTCATAATATACATTAGGTAAATATTAATACCCGCTGTACAACGAGCACTAATTATTTATAGTTCAATATAGTTCGTAATACCCCGTTAAAAGTTAAACGTATATTATTTATTCATTTTATTTTAGAAAGACCAAAAGCTTAGCGACCAAATAACAAAAAAGTCTTTCTTTATGCATGCGAGAAGGAGAGTCTAAATAAATTATAATCGATAAAATGTTACAGTCGTGTCCGAGTCTAGCTTAGACAACAGAATAAATCAGATTGTTTAATTTTGTTTCAGGATTCCGAAAATAATAATAACACCGGCCACACCCACCAAGGAGGATGAGGAGTTGGCAGCAAGGGCGTCGTCAAGGGGGGGCAGGGAGGGGCAGCTGCCTCCCCCCCCCTAGAGAAAAAATTTAGCCAACTGCAAAGCAACCAAAGACTAAGTATCTATTGATGTAATGAAAAAAGTGGAAATTATCAAGAGTTAATGGTCCGTTTTTTGCATCAGATTGCAATTCATAATATACATTAGGTAAATATTAATACCCGCTGTACAACGAGCACTAATTATTTATAATTCAATATAGTTCGTAATACCCCGTTAAAAGTTAAACGTATATTATTTATTCATTTTATTTTAGAAAGACCAAAAGCTTACCGACCAAATAACAAAGAAGTCTTTCTTTATGCATGCGAGAAGGAGAGTCTAAATAAATTATAATCGATAAAATGTTACAGTCGTGTCCGAGTCTAGCTTAGACAACAGAATAAATCAGATTGTTTAATTTTGTTTTAAGATTCCGAAAATAATAATAAGACCGCCCACACTTACAAAGGAGGATGAGGAGTTGGCAGCAAGGGCGTCGTCAAGAGGGGGCAGGGAGGGGCAGCTGTCCCCCCCCCCCCCAGAGAAAAAATGTAGCCAACTGCAAAGCAACCAAAGGCTAAGTATCTATTGATGTGATGAACAAAGTGGAAATTATCAAGAGTTAATGGTCCGTTTTTTGCATCAGATTGCAATTCATAATAAATATTAGGTAAATATTAAAACCCGCTGTACAACGAGCACTGATTATTTATAGTTCAATATAGTTCGCAATACCCCGTTAAAAGTTAAACGTATATTATTTATTTATTTTATTTTAGAAAGACCAAAAGCTTAGCGACCAAATAACAAAGAAGTCTTTCTTTATGCATGCGAGAAGGAGAGTCTAAATAAATTATAATCGATAGAATGTTACAGTCGTGTCCGAGTCTAGCTAAGACAACAGAATAAATCAGATTGTTTAATTTTGTTTCAGGATTCCGAAAATTATAATCACACCGGCCACACCCACCAAGGAGGATGAGGAGTTGGCAGCAAGGGCGTCGTCAAGGGGGGGCAGGGAGGGGCAGCTGCCTCCCCCCCCCCCCCTATAGAAAAAATGTAGCCAACTGCAAAGCAACCAAAGACTAAGTATCTATTGATGTAATGAACAAAGTGGAAATTATCAAGAGTTAATGGTCCGTTTTTTGCATCAGATTGCAATTCATAATATACATTAGGTAAATATTAATACCCGCTGTACAACGAGCACTAATTATTTATAGTTCAATATAGTTCGTAATACCCCGTTAAAAGTTAAACGTATATTATTTATTTATTTTATTTTAGAAAGACCAAAAGCTTAGCGACCAAATAACAATTCTAAGTCTTTCTTTAAGCATGCGAGAAGGAGAGTCTAAATAAATTATAATCGATAAAATGTTACAGTCGTGTCCGAGTCTAGCTCAGACAACAGAATAAATCAGATTGTTTAATTTTGTTTCAGGATTCCGAAAATTATAATAACACCGGCCACACCCACCAAGGAGGATGAGGAGTTGGCAGCAAGGGCGTCGTCAAGGGGGGGCAGGGAGGGGCAGCTGCCTCCCCCCCCCCTAGAGAAAAAATGTAGCCAACTGCAAAGCAACCAAAGACTAAGTATCTATTGATGTAATGAACAAAGTGGAAATTATCAAGAGTTAATGGTCCGTTTTTTGCATCAGATTGCAATTCATAATATACATTAGGTAAATATTAATACCCGCTGTACAACGAGCACTAATTATTTATAGTTCAATATAGTTCGTAATACCCCGTTAAAAGTTAAACGTATATTATTTATTCATTTTATTTTAGAAAGACCAAAAGCTTAGCGACCAAATAACAAAAAAGTCTTTCTTTATGCATGCGAGAAGGAGAGTCTAAATAAATTATAATCGATAAAATGTTACAGTCGTGTCCGAGTCTAGCTTAGACAACAGAATAAATCAGATTGTTTAATTTTGTTTCAGGATTCCGAAAATAATAATAACACCGGCCACACCCACCAAGGAGGATGAGGAGTTGGCAGCAAGGGCGTCGTCAAGGGGGGGCAGGGAGGGGCAGCTGCCTCCCCCCTCCCTAGAGAAAAAATGTAGCCAACTGCAAAGCAACCAAAGACTAAGTATCTATTGATGTAATGAAAAAAGTGGAAATTATCAAGAGTTAATGGTCCGTTTTTTGCATAAGATTGCAATTCATAATATACATTAGGTAAATATTAAAACCCGCTGTACAACGAGCACTGATTATTTATAGTTCAATATAGTTCGTAATACCCCGTTAAAAGTTAAACGTATATTATTTATTCATTTTATTTTAGAAAGACCAAAAGCTTACCGACCAAATAACAAAGAAGTCTTTCTTTATGCATGCGAGAAGGAGAGTCTAAATAAATTATAATCGATAAAATGTTACAGTCGTGTCCGAGTCTAGCTTAGACAACAGAATAAATCAGATTGTTTAATTTTGTTTTAAGATTCCGAAAATAATAATAACACCGCCCACACTTACAAAGGAGGATGAGGAGTTGGCAGCAAGGGCGTCGTCAAGGGGGGGCAGGGAGGGGCAGCTGTCCCCCCCCCCCAGAGAAAAAATGTAGCCAACTGCAAAGCAACCAAAGGCTAAGTATCTATTGATGTAATGAACAAAGTGGAAATTATCAAGAGTTAATGGTCCGTTTTTTGCATCAGATTGCAATTCATAATATACATTAGGTAAATATTAATACCCGCTGTACAACGAGCACTGATTATTTATAGTTCAATATAGTTCGCAATACCCCGTTAAAAGTTAAACGTTTATTATTTATTTATTTTATTTTAGAAAGACCAAAAGCTTAGCGACCAAATAACAAAGAAGTCTTTCTTTATGCATGCGAGAAGGAGAGTCTAAATAAATTATAATCGATAAAATGTTACAGTCGTGTCCGAGTCTAGCTCAGACAACAGAATAAATCAGATTGTTTAATTTTGTTTCAGGATTCCGAAAATTATAATAACACCGGCCACACCCACCAAGGAGGATGAGGAGTTGGCAGCAAGGGCGTCGTCAAGGGGGGGCAGGGAGGGGCAGCTGCCTCCCCCCCCCCCTAGAGAAAAAATGTAGCCAACTGCAAAGCAACCAAAGACTAAGTATCTATTGATGTAATGAACAAAGTGGAAATTATCAAGAGTTAATGGTCCGTTTTTTGCATCAGATTGCAATTCATAATATACATTAGGTAAATATTAATACCCGCTGTACAACGAGCACTAATTATTTATAGTTCAATATAGTTCGTAATACCCCGTTAAAAGTTAAACGTATATTATTTATTCATTTTATTTTAGAAAGACCAAAAGCTTAGCGACCAAATAACAAAAAAGTCTTTCTTTATGCATGCGAGAAGGAGAGTCTAAATAAATTATAATCGATAAAATGTTACAGTCGTGTCCGAGTCTAGCTTAGACAACAGAATAAATCAGATTGTTTAATTTTGTTTCAGGATTCCGAAAATAATAATAACACCGGCCACACCCACTAAGGAGGATGAGGAGTTGGCAGCAAGGGCGTCGTCAAGGGGGGGCAGGGAGGGGCAGCTGCCTCCCCCCCCCCTAGAGAAAAAATGTAGCCAACTGCAAAGCAACCAAAGACTAAGTATCTATTGATGTAATGAAAAAAGTGGAAATTATCAAGAGTTAATGGTCCGTTTTTTGCATAAGATTGCAATTCATAATATACATTAGGTAAATATTAAAACCCGCTGTACAACGAGCACTGATTATTTATAGTTCAATATAGTTCGTAATACCCCGTTAAAAGTTAAACGTATATTATTTATTCATTTTATTTTAGAAAGACCAAAAGCTTACCGACCAAATAACAAAGAAGTCTTTCTTTATGCATGCGAGAAGGAGAGTCTAAATAAATTATAATCGATAAAATGTTACAGTCGTGTCCGAGTCTAGCTTAGACAACAGAATAAATCAGATTGTTTAATTTTGTTTTAAGATTCCGAAAATAATAATAACACCGCCCACACTTACAAAGGAGGATGAGGAGTTGGCAGCAAGGGCGTCGTCAAGGGGGGGCAGGGAGGGGCAGCTGTCCCCCCCCCCAGAGAAAAAATGTAGCCAACTGCAAAGCAACCAAAGGCTAAGTATCTATTGATGTGATGAACAAAGTGGAAATTACCAAGAGTTAATGGTCCGTTTTTTGCATCAGATTGCAATTCATAATAAATATTAGGTAAATATTAATACCCGCTGTACAACGAGCACTAATTATTTATAGTTCAATATAGTTCGCAATACCCCGTTAAAAGTTAAACGTATATTATTTATTTATTTTATTTTAGAAAGACCAAAAGCTTAGCGACCAAATAACAAAGAAGTCTTTCTTTATGCATGCGAGAAGGAGAGTCTAAATAAATTATAATCGATAAAATGTTACAGTCGTGTCCGAGTCTAGCTAAGACAACAGAATAAATCAGATTGTTTAATTTTGTTTCAGGATTCCGAAAATTATAATTACACCGGCCACACCCACCAAGGAGGATGAGGAGTTGGCAGCAAGGGTGTCGTCAAGGGGGGGGCAGGGAGGGGCAGCTGCCTCCCCCCCCCCTAGAAAAAAATGTAGCCAACTGCAAAGCAACCAAAGACTAAGTATCTATTGATGTAATGAAAAAAGTGGAAATTATCAAGAGTGAATGGTCCGTTTTTTGCATAAGATTGCAATTCATAATATACATTAGGTAAATATTAATACCCGCTGTACAACGAGCACTAATTATTTATAGTTCAATATAGTTCGTAATACCCCGTTAAAAGTTAAACGTATATTATTTATTTATTTTATTTTAGAAAGACCAAAAGCTTAGCGACCAAATAACAAAGAAGTCTTTCTTTATGCATGCGAGAAGGAGAGTCTAAATAAATTATAATCGATAAAATGTTACAGTCGTGTCCGAGTCTAGCTAAGACAACAGAATAAATCAGATTGTTTAATTTTGTTTCAGGATTCCGAAAATTATAATCACACCGGCCACACCCACCAAGGAGGATGAGGAGTTGGCAGCAAGGGCGTCGTCAAGGGGGGGCAGGGAGGGGCAGCTGCCTCCCCCCCCCCCCTAGAGAAAAAATGTAGCCAACTGCAAAGCAACCAAAGACTAAGTATCTATTGATGTAATGAACAAAGTGGAAATTATCAAGAGTTAATGGTCCGTTTTTTGCATCAGATTGCAATTCATAATATACATTAGGTAAATATTAATACCCGCTGTACAACGAGCACTAATTATTTATAGTTCAATATAGTTCGTAATACCCCGTTAAAAGTTAAACGTATATTATTTATTCATTTTATTTTAGAAAGACCAAAAGCTTAGCGACCAAATAACAAAAAAGTCTTTCTTTATGCATGCGAGAAGGAGAGTCTAAATAAATTATAATCGATAAAATGTTACAGTCGTGTCCGAGTCTAGCTTAGACAACAGAATAAATCAGATTGTTTAATTTTGTTTCAGGATTCCGAAAATAATAATAACACCGGCCACACCCACCAAGGAGGATGAGGAGTTGGCAGCAAGGGCGTCGTCAAGGGGGGGCAGGGAGGGGCAGCTGCCTCCCCCCCCCTAGAGAAAAAATGTAGCCAACTGCAAAGCAACCAAAGACTAAGTATCTATTGATGTAATGAAAAAAGTGGAAATTATCAAGAGTTAATGGTCCGTTTTTTGCATAAGATTGCAATTCATAATATACATTAGGTAAATATTAAAACCCGCTGTACAACGAGCACTGATTATTTATAGTTCAATATAGTTCGTAATACCCCGTTAAAAGTTAAACGTATATTATTTATTCATTTTATTTTAGAAAGACCAAAAGCTTACCGACCAAATAACAAAGAAGTCTTTCTTTATGCATGCGAGAAGGAGAGTCTAAATAAATTATAATCGATAAAATGTTACAGTCGTGTCCGAGTCTAGCTTAGACAACAGAATAAATCAGATTGTTTAATTTTGTTTTAAGATTCCGAAAATAATAATAAGACCGCCCACACTTACAAAGGAGGATGAGGAGTTGGCAGCAAGGGCGTCGTCAAGAGGGGGCAGGGAGGGGCAGCTGTCCCCCCCCCCCCCCCCCCCAGAGAAAAAATGTAGCCAACTGCAAAGCAACCAAAGGCTAAGTATCTATTGATGTGATGAACAAAGTGGAAATTACCAAGAGTTAATGGTCCGTTTTTTGCATCAGATTGCAATTCATAATAAATATTAGGTAAATATTAAAACCCGCTGTACAACGAGCACTGATTATTTATAGTTCAATATAGTTCGCAATACCCCGTTAAAAGTTAAACGTATATTATTTATTTATTTTATTTTAGAAAGACCAAAAGCTTAGCGACCAAATAACAAAGAAGTCTTTCTTTATGCATGCGAGAAGGAGAGTCTAAATAAATTATAATCGATAAAATGTTACAGTCGTGTCCGAGTCTAGCTAAGACAACAGAATAAATCAGATTGTTTAATTTTGTTTCAGGATTCCGAAAATTATAATCACACCGGCCACACCCACCAAGGAGGATGAGGAGTTGGCAGCAAGGGCGTCGTCAAGGGGGGGCAGGGGGGGGCAGCTGCCTCCCCCCCCCCCCCCCTAGAGAAAAAATGTAGCCAACTGCAAAGCAACCAAAGACTAAGTATCTATTGATGTAATGAACAAAGTGGAAATTATCAAGAGTTAATGGTCCGTTTTTTGCATCAGATTGCAATTCATAATATACATTAGGTAAATATTAATACCCGCTGTACAACGAGCACTAATTATTTATAGTTCAATATAGTTCGTAATACCCCGTTAAAAGTTAAACGTATATTATTTATTTATTTTATTTTAGAAAGACCAAAAGCTTAGCGACCAAATAACAATTCTAAGTCTTTCTTTAAGCATGCGAGAAGGAGAGTCTAAATAAATTATAATCGATAAAATGTTACAGTCGTGTCCGAGTCTAGCTCAGACAACAGAATAAATCAGATTGTTTAATTTTGTTTCAGGATTCCGAAAATTATAATAACACCGGCCACACCCACCAAGGAGGATGAGGAGTTGGCAGCAAGGGCGTCGTCAAGGGGGGGCAGGGAGGGGCAGCTGCCTCCCCCCCCCCCCTAGAGAAAAAATGTAGCCAACTGCAAAGCAACCAAAGACTAAGTATCTATTGATGTAATGAACAAAGTGGAAATTATCAAGAGTTAATGGTCCGTTTTTTGCATCAGATTGCAATTCATAATATACATTAGGTAAATATTAATACCCGCTGTACAACGAGCACTAATTATTTATAGTTCAATATAGTTCGTAATACCCCGTTAAAAGTTAAACGTATATTATTTATTCATTTTATTTTAGAAAGACCAAAAGCTTAGCGACCAAATAACAAAAAAGTCTTTCTTTATGCATGCGAGAAGGAGAGTCTAAATAAATTATAATCGATAAAATGTTACAGTCGTGTCCGAGTCTAGCTTAGACAACAGAATAAATCAGATTGTTTAATTTTGTTTCAGGATTCCGAAAATAATAATAACACCGGCCACACCCACCAAGGAGGATGAGGAGTTGGCAGCAAGGGCGTCGTCAAGGGGGGGCAGGGAGGGGCAGCTGCCTCCCCCCCCCCTAGAGAAAAAATGTAGCCAACTGCAAAGCAACCAAAGACTAAGTATCTATTGATGTAATGAAAAAAGTGGAAATTATCAAGAGTTAATGGTCCGTTTTTTGCATAAGATTGCAATTCATAATATACATTAGGTAAATATTAAAACCCGCTGTACAACGAGCACTGATTATTTATAGTTCAATATAGTTCGTAATACCCCGTTAAAAGTTAAACGTATATTATTTATTCATTTTATTTTAGAAAGACCAAAAGCTTACCGACCAAATAACAAAGAAGTCTTTCTTTATGCATGCGAGAAGGAGAGTCTAAATAAATTATAATCGATAAAATGTTACAGTCGTGTCCGAGTCTAGCTTAGACAACAGAATAAATCAGATTGTTTAATTTTGTTTTAAGATTCCGAAAATAATAATAACACCGCCCACACTTACAAAGGAGGATGAGGAGTTGGCAGCAAGGGCGTCGTCAAGGGGGGGCAGGGAGGGGCAGCTGTCCCCCCCCCCAGAGAAAAAATGTAGCCAACTGCAAAGCAACCAAAGGCTAAGTATCTATTGATGTGATGAACAAAGTGGAAATTACCAAGAGTTAATGGTCCGTTTTTTGCATCAGATTGCAATTCATAATAAATATTAGGTAAATATTAATACCCGCTGTACAACGAGCACTAATTATTTATAGTTCAATATAGTTCGCAATACCCCGTTAAAAGTTAAACGTATATTATTTATTTATTTTATTTTAGAAAGACCAAAAGCTTAGCGACCAAATAACAAAGAAGTCTTTCTTTATGCATGCGAGAAGGAGAGTCTAAATAAATTATAATCGATAAAATGTTACAGTCGTGTCCGAGTCTAGCTAAGACAACAGAATAAATCAGATTGTTTAATTTTGTTTCAGGATTCCGAAAATTATAATTACACCGGCCACACCCACCAAGGAGGATGAGGAGTTGGCAGCAAGGGCGTCGTCAAGGGGGGGGCAGGGAGGGGCAGCTGCCTCCCCCCCCCCTAGAAAAAAATGTAGCCAACTGCAAAGCAACCAAAGACTAAGTATCTATTGATGTAATGAAAAAAGTGGAAATTATCAAGAGTTAATGGTCCGTTTTTTGCATAAGATTGCAATTCATAATATACATTAGGTAAATATTAATACCCGCTGCACAACGAGCACTAATTATTTATAGTTCAATATAGTTCGTAATACCCCGTTAAAAGTTAAACGTATATTATTTATTCATTTTATTTTAGAAAGACCAAAAGCTTAGCGACCAAATAACAAAGAAGTTTTTCTTTATGCATGCGAGAAGGAGAGTCTAAATAAATTATAATCGATAAAATGTTACAGTCGTGTCCGAGTCTAGCTTAGACAACAGAATAAATCAGATTGTTTAATTTTGTTTTAGGATACCGAAAATAATAATAACACCGGCCAAACCTACCAAGGAGGATGAGGAGTTGGCAGCAAGGGCGTCGTCAAGGGGGGGCAGGGAGGGGCAGCTGCCTCCCCCCCCCCCTAGAGAAAAAATGTAGCCAACTGCAAAGCAACCAAAGACTAAGTATCTATTGATGTAATGAACAAAGTGGAAATTATCAAGAGTTAATGGTCCGTTTTTTGCATCAGATTGCAATTCATAATATACATTAGGTAAATATTAATACCCGCTGTACAACGAGCACTAATTATTTATAGTTCAATATAGTTCGTAATACCCCGTTAAAAGTTAAACGTATATCATTTATTTATTTTATTTTAGAAAGACCAAAAGCTTAGCGACCAAATAACAATTCTAAGTCTTTCTTTAAGCATGCGAGAAGGAGAGTCTAAATAAATTATAATCGATAAAATGTTACAGTCGTGTCCGAGTCTAGCTCAGACAACAGAATAAATCAGATTGTTTAATTTTGTTTCAGGATTCCGAAAATTATAATAACACCGGCCACACCCACCAAGGAGGATGAGGAGTTGGCAGCAAGGGCGTCGTCAAGGGGGGGCAGGGAGGGGCAGCTGCCTCCCCCCCCCCTAGAGAAAAAATGTAGCCAACTGCAAAGCAACCAAAGACTAAGTATCTATTGATGTAATGAACAAAGTGGAAATTATCAAGAGTTAATGGTCCGTTTTTTGCATCAGATTGCAATTCATAATATACATTAGGTAAATATTAATACCCGCTGTACAACGAGCACTAATTATTTATAGTTCAATATAGTTCGTAATACCCCGTTAAAAGTTAAACGTATATTATTTATTCATTTTATTTTAGAAAGACCAAAAGCTTACCGACCAAATAACAAAGAAGTCTTTCTTTATGCATGCGAGAAGGAGTCTAAATAAATTATAATCCATAGAATGTTAGTCGTGTCCGAGTCTAGCTAAGACAACAGAATAAATCAGATTGTTTAATTTTGTTTCAGGATTCCGAAAATTATAATAACACCGGCCACACCCACCAAGGAGGATGAGGAGTTGGCAGCAAGGGCGTCGTCAAGGGGGGGGCAGGGAGGGGCAGCTGCCTCCCCCCCCCCTAGAAAAAAATGTAGCCAACTGCAAAGCAACCAAAGACTAAGTATCTATTGATGTAATGAAAAAAGTGGAAATTATCAAGAGTTAATGGTCCGTTTTTTGCATAAGATTGCAATTCATAATATACATTAGGTAAATATTAATACCCGCTGTACAACGAGCACTAATTATTTATAATTCAATATAGTTCGTAATACCCCGTTAAAAGTTAAACGTATATTATTTATTCATTTTATTTTAGAAAGACCAAAAGCTTACCGATCAAATAACAAAGAAGTCTTTCTTTATGCATGCGAGAAGGAGAGTCTAAATAAATTATAATCGATAAAATGTTACAGTCGTGTCCGAGTCTAGCTAAGACAACAGAATAAATCAGATTGTTTAATTTTGTTTCAGGATTCCGAAAATTATAATCACACCGGCCACACCCACCAAGGAGGATGAGGAGTTGGCAGCAAGGGCGTCGTCAAGGGGGGGCAGGGAGGGGCAGCTGCCTCCCCCCCCCCCTAGAGAAAAAATGTAGCCAACTGCAAAGCAACCAAAGACTAAGTATCTATTGATGTAATGAACAAAGTGGAAATTATCAAGAGTTAATGGTCCGTTTTTTGCATTAGATTGCAATTCATAATATACATTAGGTAAATATTAATACCCGCTGTACAACGAGCACTAATTATTTATAGTTCAATATAGTTCGTAATACCCCGTTAAAAGTTAAACGTATATTATTTATTTATTTTATTTTAGAAAGACCAAAAGCTTAGCGACCAAATAACAATTCTAAGTCTTTCTTTAAGCATGCGAGAAGGAGAGTCTAAATAAATTATAATCGATAAAATGTTACAGTCGTGTCCGAGTCTAGCTCAGACAACAGAATAAATCAGATTGTTTAATTTTGTTTCAGGATTCCGAAAATTATAATCACACCGGCCACACCCACCAAGGAGGATGAGGAGTTGGCAGCAAGGGCGTCGTCAAGGGGGGGCAGGGAGGGGCAGCTGCCTCCCCCCCCCCCCTAGAGAAAAAATGTAGCCAACTGCAAAGCAACCAAAGACTAAGTATCTATTGATGTAATGAACAAAGTGGAAATTATCAAGAGTTAATGGTCCGTTTTTTGCATCAGATTGCAATTCATAATATACATTAGGTAAATATTAATACCCGCTGTACAACGAGCACTAATTATTTATAGTTCAATATAGTTCGTAATACCCCGTTAAAAGTTAAACGTATATTATTTATTCATTTTATTTTAGAAAGACCAAAAGCTTAGCGACCAACTAACAAAAAAGTCTTTCTTTATGCATGCGAGAAGGAGAGTCTAAATAAATTATAATCGATAAAATGTTACAGTCGTGTCCGAGTCTAGCTTAGACAACAGAATAAATCAGATTGTTTAATTTTGTTTCAGGATTCCGAAAATAATAATAACACCGGCCACACCCACCAAGGAGGATGAGGAGTTGGCAGCAAGGGCGTCGTCAAGGGGGGGCAGGGAGGGGCAGCTGCCTCCCCCCCCCTAGAGAAAAAATGTAGCCAACTGCAAAGCAACCAAAGACTAAGTATCTATTGATGTAATGAAAAAAGTGGAAATTATCAAGAGTTAATGGTCCGTTTTTTGCATAAGATTGCAATTCATAATATACATTAGGTAAATATTAAAACCCGCTGTACAACGAGCACTGATTATTTATAGTTCAATATAGTTCGTAATACCCCGTTAAAAGTTAAACGTATATTATTTATTCATTTTATTTTAGAAAGACCAAAAGCTTACCGACCAAATAACAAAGAAGTCTTTCTTTATGCATGCGAGAAGGAGAGTCTAAATAAATTATAATCGATAAAATGTTACAGTCGTGTCCGAGTCTAGCTTAGACAACAGAATAAATCAGATTGTTTAATTTTGTTTTAAGATTCCGAAAATAATAATAAGACCGCCCACACTTACAAAGGAGGATGAGGAGTTGGCAGCAAGGGCGTCGTCAAGAGGGGGCAGGGAGGGGCAGCTGTCCCCCCCCCCCCCCAGAGAAAAAATGTAGCCAACTGCAAAGCAACCAAAGGCTAAGTATCTATTGATGTGATGAACAAAGTGGAAATTACCAAGAGTTAATGGTCCGTTTTTTGCATCAGATTGCAATTCATAATAAATATTAGGTAAATATTAAAACCCGCTGTACAACGAGCACTGATTATTTATAGTTCAATATAGTTCGCAATACCCCGTTAAAAGTTAAACGTATATTATTTATTTATTTTATTTTAGAAAGACCAAAAGCTTAGCGACCAAATAACAAAGAAGTCTTTCTTTATGCATGCGAGAAGGAGAGTCTAAATAAATTATAATCGATAGAATGTTACAGTCGTGTCCGAGTCTAGCTAAGACAACAGAATAAATCAGATTGTTTAATTTTGTTTCAGGATTCCGAAAATTATAATCACACCGGCCACACCCACCAAGGAGGATGAGGAGTTGGCAGCAAGGGCGTCGTCAAGGGGGGGCAGGGAGGGGCAGCTGCCTCCCCCCCCCCCCTAGAGAAAAAATGTAGCCAACTGCAAAGCAACCAAAGACTAAGTATCTATTGATGTAATGAACAAAGTGGAAATTATCAAGAGTTAATGGTCCGTTTTTTGCATCAGATTGCAATTCATAATATACATTAGGTAAATATTAATACCCGCTGTACAACGAGCACTAATTATTTATAGTTCAATATAGTTCGTAATACCCCGTTAAAAGTTAAACGTATATTATTTATTTATTTTATTTTAGAAAGACCAAAAGCTTAGCGACCAAATAACAATTCTAAGTCTTTCTTTAAGCATGCGAGAAGGAGAGTCTGAATAAATTATAATCGATAAAATGTTACAGTCGTGTCCGAGTCTAGCTCAGACAACAGAATAAATCAGATTGTTTAATTTTGTTTCAGGATTCCGAAAATTATAATAACACCGGCCACACCCACCAAGGAGGATGAGGAGTTGGCAGCAAGGGCGTCGTCAAGGGGGGGCAGGGAGGGGCAGCTGCCTCCCCCCCCCCTAGAGAAAAAATGTAGCCAACTGCAAAGCAACCAAAGACTAAGTATCTATTGATGTAATGAACAAAGTGGAAATTATCAAGAGTTAATGGTCCGTTTTTTGCATCAGATTGCAATTCATAATATACATTAGGTAAATATTAATACCCGCTGTACAACGAGCACTAATTATTTATAGTTCAATATAGTTCGTAATACCCCGTTAAAAGTTAAACGTATATTATTTATTCATTTTATTTTAGAAAGACCAAAAGCTTAGCGACCAAATAACAAAAAAGTCTTTCTTTATGCATGCGAGAAGGAGAGTCTAAATAAATTATAATCGATAAAATGTTACAGTCGTGTCCGAGTCTAGCTTAGACAACAGAATAAATCAGATTGTTTAATTTTGTTTCAGGATTCCGAAAATAATAATAACACCGGCCACACCCACCAAGGAGGATGAGGAGTTGGCAGCAAGGGCGTCGTCAAGGGGGGGCAGGGAGGGGCAGCTGCCTCCCCCCTCCCTAGAGAAAAAATGTAGCCAACTGCAAAGCAACCAAAGACTAAGTATCTATTGATGTAATGAAAAAAGTGGAAATTATCAAGAGTTAATGGTCCGTTTTTTGCATAAGATTGCAATTCATAATATACATTAGGTAAATATTAAAACCCGCTGTACAACGAGCACTGATTATTTATAGTTCAATATAGTTCGTAATACCCCGTTAAAAGTTAAACGTATATTATTTATTCATTTTATTTTAGAAAGACCAAAAGCTTACCGACCAAATAACAAAGAAGTCTTTCTTTATGCATGCGAGAAGGAGAGTCTAAATAAATTATAATCGATAAAATGTTACAGTCGTGTCCGAGTCTAGCTTAGACAACAGAATAAATCAGATTGTTTAATTTTGTTTTAAGATTCCGAAAATAATAATAACACCGCCCACACTTACAAAGGAGGATGAGGAGTTGGCAGCAAGGGCGTCGTCAAGGGGGGGCAGGGAGGGGCAGCTGTCCCCCCCCCCCAGAGAAAAAATGTAGCCAACTGCAAAGCAACCAAAGGCTAAGTATCTATTGATGTAATGAACAAAGTGGAAATTATCAAGAGTTAATGGTCCGTTTTTTGCATCAGATTGCAATTCATAATATACATTAGGTAAATATTAATACCCGCTGTACAACGAGCACTGATTATTTATAGTTCAATATAGTTCGCAATACCCCGTTAAAAGTTAAACGTATATTATTTATTTATTTTATTTTAGAAAGACCAAAAGCTTAGCGACCAAATAACAAAGAAGTCTTTCTTTATGCATGCGAGAAGGAGAGTCTAAATAAATTATAATCGATAAAATGTTACAGTCGTGTCCGAGTCTAGCTCAGACAACAGAATAAATCAGATTGTTTAATTTTGTTTCAGGATTCCGAAAATTATAATAACACCGGCCACACCCACCAAGGAGGATGAGGAGTTGGCAGCAAGGGCGTCGTCAAGGGGGGGCAGGGAGGGGCAGCTGCCTCCCCCCCCCCCCTAGAGAAAAAATGTAGCCAACTGCAAAGCAACCAAAGACTAAGTATCTATTGATGTAATGAACAAAGTGGAAATTATCAAGAGTTAATGGTCCGTTTTTTGCATCAGATTGCAATTCATAATATACATTAGGTAAATATTAATACCCGCTGTACAACGAGCACTAATTATTTATAGTTCAATATAGTTCGTAATACCCCGTTAAAAGTTAAACGTATATTATTTATTCATTTTATTTTAGAAAGACCAAAAGCTTAGCGACCAAATAACAAAAAAGTCTTTCTTTATGCATGCGAGAAGGAGAGTCTAAATAAATTATAATCGATAAAATGTTACAGTCGTGTCCGAGTCTAGCTTAGACAACAGAATAAATCAGATTGTTTAATTTTGTTTCAGGATTCCGAAAATAATAATAACACCGGCCACACCCACTAAGGAGGATGAGGAGTTGGCAGCAAGGGCGTCGTCAAGGGGGGGCAGGGAGGGGCAGCTGCCTCCCCCCCCCCTAGAGAAAAAATGTAGCCAACTGCAAAGCAACCAAAGACTAAGTATCTATTGATGTAATGAAAAAAGTGGAAATTATCAAGAGTTAATGGTCCGTTTTTTGCATAAGATTGCAATTCATAATATACATTAGGTAAATATTAAAACCCGCTGTACAACGAGCACTGATTATTTATAGTTCAATATAGTTCGTAATACCCCGTTAAAAGTTAAACGTATATTATTTATTCATTTTATTTTAGAAAGACCAAAAGCTTACCGACCAAATAACAAAGAAGTCTTTCTTTATGCATGCGAGAAGGAGAGTCTAAATAAATTATAATCGATAAAATGTTACAGTCGTGTCCGAGTCTAGCTTAGACAACAGAATAAATCAGATTGTTTAATTTTGTTTTAAGATTCCGAAAATAATAATAACACCGCCCACACTTACAAAGGAGGATGAGGAGTTGGCAGCAAGGGCGTCGTCAAGGGGGGGCAGGGAGGGGCAGCTGTCCCCCCCCCCCAGAGAAAAAATGTAGCCAACTGCAAAGCAACCAAAGGCTAAGTATCTATTGATGTGATGAACAAAGTGGAAATTACCAAGAGTTAATGGTCCGTTTTTTGCATCAGATTGCAATTCATAATAAATATTAGGTAAATATTAATACCCGCTGTACAACGAGCACTAATTATTTATAGTTCAATATAGTTCGCAATACCCCGTTAAAAGTTAAACGTATATTATTTATTTATTTTATTTTAGAAAGACCAAAAGCTTAGCGACCAAATAACAAAGAAGTCTTTCTTTATGCATGCGAGAAGGAGAGTCTAAATAAATTATAATCGATAAAATGTTACAGTCGTGTCCGAGTCTAGCTAAGACAACAGAATAAATCAGATTGTTTAATTTTGTTTCAGGATTCCGAAAATTATAATTACACCGGCCACACCCACCAAGGAGGATGAGGAGTTGGCAGCAAGGGCGTCGTCAAGGGGGGGGCAGGGAGGGGCAGCTGCCTCCCCCCCCCCTAGAAAAAAATGTAGCCAACTGCAAAGCAACCAAAGACTAAGTATCTATTGATGTAATGAAAAAAGTGGAAATTATCAAGAGTGAATGGTCCGTTTTTTGCATAAGATTGCAATTCATAATATACATTAGGTAAATATTAATACCCGCTGTACAACGAGCACTAATTATTTATAGTTCAATATAGTTCGTAATACCCCGTTAAAAGTTAAACGTATATTATTTATTCATTTTATTTTAGAAAGACCAAAAGCTTAGCGACCAAATAACAAAGAAGTCTTTCTTTATGCATGCGAGAAGGAGAGTCTAAATAAATTATAATCGATAAAATGTTACAGTCGTGTCCGAGTCTAGCTTAGACAACAGAATAAATCAGATTGTTTAATTTTGTTTTAGGATACCGAAAATAATAATAACACCGGCCAAACCTACCAAGGAGGATGAGGAGTTGGCAGCAAGGGCGTCGTCAAGGGGGGGGGAGGGAGGGGCAGCTGCCTCCCCCCCCCTAGAGAAAAAATGTAGCCAACTGCAAAGCAACCAAAGACTAAGTATCTATTGATGTAATGAACAAAGTGGAAATTATCAAAAGTTAATGGTCCGTTTTTTGCATCAGATTGCAATTCATAATATACATTAGGTAAATATTAATACCCGCTGTACAACGAGCACTAATTATTTATAGTTCAATATAGTTCGTAATACCCCGTTAAAAGTTAAACGTATATTATTTATTCATTTTATTTTAGAAAGACCAAAAGCTTACCGACCAAATAACAAAGAAGTCTTTCTTTATGCATGCGAGAGAGAGTCTAAATAAATTATAATCCATAGAATGTTAGTCGTGTCCGAGTCTAGCTAAGACAACAGAATAAATCAGATTGTTTAATTTTGTTTCAGGATTCCGAAAATTATAATAACACCGGCCACACCCACCAAGGAGGATGAGGAGTTGGCAGCAAGGGCGTCGTCAAGGGGGGGCAGGGAGGGGCAGCTGCCTCCCCCCCCCCCTAGAGAAAAAATGTAGCCAACTGCAAAGCAACCAAAGACTAAGTATCTATTGATGTAATGAACACAGTGGAAATTATCAAGAGTTAATGGTCCGTTTTTTGCATCAGATTGCAATTCATAATATACATTAGGTAAATATTAATACCCGCTGTACAACGAGCACTAATTATTTATAATTCAATATAGTTCGTAATACCCCGTTAAAAGTTAAACGTATATTATTTATTCATTTTATTTTAGAAAGACCAAAAGCTTACCGATCAAATAACAAAGAAGTCTTTCTTTATGCATGCGAGAAGGAGAGTCTAAATAAATTATAATCGATAAAATGTTACAGTCGTGTCCGAGTCTAGCTAAGACAACAGAATAAATCAGATTGTTTAATTTTGTTTCAGGATTCCGAAAATTATAATCACACCGGCCACACCCACCAAGGAGGATGAGGAGTTGGCAGCAAGGGCGTCGTCAAGGGGGGGCAGGGAGGGGCAGCTGCCTCCCCCCCCCCTAGAGAAAAAATGTAGCCAACTGCAAAGCAACCAAAGACTAAGTATCTATTGATGTAATGAACACAGTGGAAATTATCAAGAGTTAATGGTCCGTTTTTTGCATCAGATTGCAATTCATAATATACATTAGGTAAATATTAATACCCGCTGTACAACGAGCACTAATTATTTATAGTTCAATATAGTTCGTAATACCCCGTTAAAAGTTAAACGTATATTATTTATTCATTTTATTTTAGAAAGACCAAAAGCTTAGCGACCAAATAACAATTCTAAGTCTTTCTTTAAGCATGCGAGAAGGAGAGTCTAAATAAATTATAATCGATAAAATGTTACAGTCGTGTCCGAGTCTAGCTCAGACAACAGAATAAATCAGATTGTTTAATTTTGTTTCAGGATTCCGAAAATTATAATCACACCGGCCACACCCACCAAGGAGGATGAGGAGTTGGCAGCAAGGGCGTCGTCAAGGGGGGGCAGTGAGGGGCAGCTGCCTCCCCCCCCCCCCCTAGAGAAAAAATGTAGCCAACTGCAAAGCAACCAAAGACTAAGTATCTATTGATGTAATGAACAAAGTGGAAATTATCAAGAGTTAATGGTCCGTTTTTTGCATCAGATTGCAATTCATAATATACATTAGGTAAATATTAATACCCGCTGTACAACGAGCACTAATTATTTATAGTTCAATATAGTTCGTAATACCCCGTTAAAAGTTAAACGTATATTATTTATTCATTTTATTTTAGAAAGACCAAAAGCTTAGCGACCAAATAACAAAAAAGTCTTTCTTTATGCATGCGAGAAGGAGAGTCTAAATAAATTATAATCGATAAAATGTTACAGTCGTGTCCGAGTCTAGCTTAGACAACAGAATAAATCAGATTGTTTAATTTTGTTTCAGGATTCCGAAAATAATAATAACACCGGCCACACCCACCAAGGAGGATGAGGAGTTGGCAGCAAGGGCGTCGTCAAGGGGGGGCAGGGAGGGGCAGCTGCCTCCCCCCCCCCCTAGAGAAAAAATGTAGCCAACTGCAAAGCAACCAAAGACTAAGTATCTATTGATGTAATGAACAAAGTGGAAATTATCAAGAGTTAATGGTCCGTTTTTTGCATAAGATTGCAATTCATAATATACATTAGGTAAATATTAAAACCCGCTGTACAACGAGCACTGATTATTTATAGTTCAATATAGTTCGTAATACCCCGTTAAAAGTTAAACGTATATTATTTATTCATTTTATTTTAGAAAGACCAAAAGCTTACCGACCAAATAACAAAGAAGTCTTTCTTTATGCATGCGAGAAGGAGAGTCTAAATAAATTATAATCGATAAAATGTTACAGTCGTGTCCGAGTCTAGCTTAGACAACAGAATAAATCAGATTGTTTAATTTTGTTTTAAGATTCCGAAAATAATAATAAGACCGCCCACACTTACAAAGGAGGATGAGGAGTTGGCAGCAAGGGCGTCGTCAAGAGGGGGCAGGGAGGGGCAGCTGTCCCCCCCCCCCCCCCAGAGAAAAAATGTAGCCAACTGCAAAGCAACCAAAGGCTAAGTATCTATTGATGTGATGAACAAAGTGGAAATTACCAAGAGTTAATGGTCCGTTTTTTGCATCAGATTGCAATTCATAATAAATATTAGGTAAATATTAAAACCCGCTGTACAACGAGCACTGATTATTTATAGTTCAATATAGTTCGCAATACCCCGTTAAAAGTTAAACGTATATTATTTATTTATTTTATTTTAGAAAGACCAAAAGCTTAGCGACCAAATAACAAAGAAGTCTTTCTTTATGCATGCGAGAAGGAGAGTCTAAATAAATTATAATCGATAAAATGTTACAGTCGTGTCCGAGTCTAGCTAAGACAACAGAATAAATCAGATTGTTTAATTTTGTTTCAGGATTCCGAAAATTATAATAACACCGGCCACACCCACCAAGGAGGATGAGGAGTTGGCAGCAAGGGCGTCGTCAAGGGGGGGCAGGGAGGGGCAGCTGCCTCCGCCCCCTCCCCCCTTGAGAAAAAATGTAGCCAACTGCAAAGCAACCAAAGACTAAGTATCTATTGATGTAATGAACAAAGTGGAAATTATCAAGAGTTAATGGTCCGTTTTTTGCATCAGATTGCAATTCATAATATACATTAGGTAAATATTAATACCCGCTGTACAACGAGCACTAATTATTTATAGTTCAATATAGTTCGTAATACCCCGTTAAAAGTTAAACGTATATTATTTATTCATTTTATTTTAGAAAGACCAAAAGCTTAGCGACCAAATAACAATTCTAAGTCTTTCTTTAAGCATGCGAGAAGGAGAGTCTAAATAAATTATAATCGATAAAATGTTACAGTCGTGTCCGAGTCTAGCTCAGACAACAGAATAAATCAGATTGTTTAATTTTGTTTCAGGATTCCGAAAATTATAATAACACCGGCCACACCCACCAAGGAGGATGAGGAGTTGGCAGCAAGGGCGTCGTCAAGGGGGGGCAGGGAGGGGCAGCTGCCTCCCCCCCCCCCTAGAGAAAAAATGTAGCCAACTGCAAAGCAACCAAAGACTAAGTATCTATTGATGTAATGAACAAAGTGGAAATTATCAAGAGTTAATGGTCCGTTTTTTGCATCAGATTGCAATTCATAATATACATTAGGTAAATATTAATACCCGCTGTACAACGAGCACTAATTATTTATAGTTCAATATAGTTCGTAATACCCCGTTAAAAGTTAAACGTATATTATTTATTTATTTTATTTTAGAAAGACCAAAAGCTTAGCGACCAAATAACAATTCTAAGTCTTTCTTTAAGCATGCGAGAAGGAGAGTCTAAATAAATTATAATCGATAAAATGTTACAGTCGTGTCCGAGTCTAGCTCAGACAACAGAATAAATCAGATTGTTTAATTTTGTTTCAGGATTCCGAAAATAATAATAACACCGGCCACACCCACCAAGGAGGATGAGGAGTTGGCAGCAAGGGCGTCGTCAAGGGGGGGCAGGGAGGGGCAGCTGTCCCCCCCCCCCAGAGAAAAAATGTAGCCAACTGCAAAGCAACCAAAGGCTAAGTATCTATTGATGTGATGAACAAAGTGGAAATTACCAAGAGTTAATGGTCCGTTTTTTGCATCAGATTGCAATTCATAATAAATATTAGGTAAATATTAATACCCGCTGTACAACGAGCACTAATTATTTATAGTTCAATATAGTTCGCAATACCCCGTTAAAAGTTAAACGTATATTATTTATTTATTTTATTTTAGAAAGACCAAAAGCTTAGCGACCAAATAACAAAGAAGTCTTTCTTTATGCATGCGAGAAGGAGAGTCTAAATAAATTATAATCGATAAAATGTTACAGTCGTGTCCGAGTCTAGCTAAGACAACAGAATAAATCAGATTGTTTAATTTTGTTTCAGGATTCCGAAAATTATAATTACACCGGCCACACCCACCAAGGAGGATGAGGAGTTGGCAGCAAGGGCGTCGTCAAGAGGGGGCAGGGAGGGGCAGCTGTCCCCCCCCCCCAGAGAAAAAATGTAGCCAACTGCAAAGCAACCAAAGGCTAAGTATCTATTGATGTGATGAACAAAGTGGAAATTATCAAGAGTTAATGGTCCGTTTTTTGCATCAGATTGCAATTCATAATAAATATTAGGTAAATATTAATACCCGCTGTACAACGAGCACTAATTATTTATAGTTCAATATAGTTCGCAATACCCCGTTAAAAGTTAAACGTATATTATTTATTTATTTTATTTTAGAAAGACCAAAAGCTTAGCGACCAAATAACAAAGAAGTCTTTCTTTATGCATGCGAGAAGGAGAGTCTAAATAAATTATAATCGATAAAATGTTACAGTCGTGTCCGAGTCTAGCTAAGACAACAGAATAAATCAGATTGTTTAATTTTGTTTTAAGATTCCGAAAATAATAATAACACCGCCCACACCTACAAAGGAGGATGAGGAGTTGGCAGCAAGGGCGTCGTCAAGAGGGGGCAGGGAGGGGCAGCTGTCCCCCCCCCCCAGAGAAAAAATGTAGCCAACTGCAAAGCAACCAAAGGCTAAGTATCTATTGATGTGATGAACAAAGTGGAAATTATCAAGAGTTAATGGTCCGTTTTTTGCATAAGATTGCAATTCATAATATACATTAGGTAAATATTAATACCCGCTGTACAACGAGCACTAATTATTTATAGTTCAATATAGTTCGTAATACCCCGTTAAAAGTTAAACGTATATTATTTATTCATTTTATTTTAGAAAGACCAAAAGCTTAGCGACCAAATAACAAAGAAGTCTTTCTTTATGCATGCGAGAAGGAGAGTCTAAATAAATTATAATCGATAAAATGTTACAGTCGTGTCCGAGTCTAGCTTAGACAACAGAATAAATCAGATTGTTTAATTTTGTTTTAGGATACCGAAAATAATAATTACACCGGCCACACCCACCAAGGAGGATGAGGAGTTGGCAGCAAGGGCGTCGTCAAGGGGGGGCAGGGAGGGGCAGCTGCCTCCCACCCCCCTAGAGAAAAAATGTAGCCAACTGCAAAGCAACCAAAGACTAAGTATCTATTGATGTAATGAACAAAGTGGAAATTATCAAGAGTTAATGGTCCGTTTTTTGCATCAGATTGCAATTCATAATATACATTAGGTAAATATTAATACCCGCTGTACAAGGAGCACTAATTATTTATAATTCAATATAGTTCGTAATACCCCGTTAAAAGTTAAACGTATATTATTTATTCATTTTATTTTAGAAAGACCAAAAGCTTACCGACCAAATAACAAAGAAGTCTTTCTTTATGCATGCGAGAAGGAGAGTCTAAATAAATTATAATCGATAAAATGTTACAGTCGTGTCAGAGTCTAGCTAAGACAACAGAATAAATCAGATTGTTAAATTTTGTTTCAGGATTCCGAAAATTATAATTACACCGGCCACACCCACCAAGGAGGATGAGGAGTTGGCAGCAAGGGCGTCGTCAAGGGGGGGCAGGGAGGAGCAGCTGCCTCCCCCCCCCCTAGAGAAAAAATGTAGCCAACTGCAAAGCAACCAAAGACTAAGTATCTATTGATGTAATGAACAAAGTGGAAATTATCAAGAGTTAATGGTCCGTTTTTTGCATCAGATTGCAATTCATAATATACATTAGGTAAATATTAATACCCGCTGTACAACGAGCACTAATTATTTATAGTTCAATATAGTTCGTAATACCCCGTTAAAAGTTAAACGTATATTATTTATTCATTTTATTTTAGAAAGACCAAAAGCTTAGCGACCAAATAACAAAGAAGTCTTTCTTTATGCATGCGAGAAGGAGAGTCTAAATAAATTATAATCGATAAAATGTTACAGTCGTGTCCGAGTCTAGCTAAGGCAACAGAATAAATCAGATTGTTTAATTTTGTTTCAGGATTCCGAAAATAATAATAACACCGGCCACACCCACCAAGGAGGATGAGGAGTTGGCAGCAAGGGCGTCGTCAAGGGGGGGCAGGGAGGGGCAGCTGCCTCCCCCCCCCTAGAGAAAAAATGTAGCCAACTGCAAAGCAACCAAAGACTAAGTATCTATTGATGTAATGAAAAAAGTGGAAATTATCAAGAGCTAATGGTCCGTTTTTTGCATAAGATTGCAATTCATAATATACATTAGGTAAATATTAAAACCCGCTGTACAACGAGCACTAATTATTTATAGTTCAATATAGTTCGCAATACCCCGTTAAAAGTTAAACGTATATTATTTATTTATTTTATTTTAGAAAGACCAAAAGCTTAGCGACCAAATAACAAAGAAGTCTTTCTTTATGCATGCGAGAAGGAGAGTCTAAATAAATTATAATCGATAAAATGTTACAGTCGTGTCCGAGTCTAGCTAAGACAACAGAATAAATCAGATTGTTTAATTTTGTTTCAGGATTCCGAAAATTATAATTACACCGGCCACACCCACCAAGGAGGATGAGGAGTTGGCAGCAAGGGCGTCGTCAAGGGGGGGGCAGGGAGGGGCAGCTGCCTCCCCCCCCCTAGAAAAAAAATGTAGCCAACTGCAAAGCAACCAAAGACTAAGTATCTATTGATGTAATGAAAAAAGTGGAAATTATCAAGAGTTAATGGTCCGTTTTTTGCATAAGATTGCAATTCATAATATACATTAGGTAAATATTAATACCCGCTGTACAACGAGCACTAATTATTTATAGTTCAATATAGTTCGTAATACCCCGTTAAAAGTTAAACGTATATTATTTATTCATTTTATTTTAGAAAGACCAAAAGCTTAGCGACCAAATAACAAAGAAGTCTTTCTTTATGCATGCGAGAAGGAGAGTCTAAATAAATTATAATCGATAAAATGTTACAGTCGTGTCCGAGTCTAGCTTAGACAACAGAATAAATCAGATTGTTTAATTTTGTTTTAGGATACCGAAAATAATAATAACACCGGCCAAACCTACCAAGGAGGATGAGGAGTTGGCAGCAAGGGCGTCGTCAAGGGGGGGGGGAGGGAGGGGCAGCTGCCTCCCCCCCCTAGAGAAAAAATGTAGCCAACTGCAAAGCAACCAAAGACTAAGTATCTATTGATGTAATGAACAAAGTGGAAATTATCAAGAGTTAATGGTCCGTTTTTTGCATCAGATTGCAATTCATAATATACATTAGGTAAATATTAATACCCGCTGTACAACGAGCACTAATTATTTATAGTTCAATATAGTTCGTAATACCCCGTTAAAAGTTAAACGTATATTATTTATTCATTTTATTTTAGAAAGACCAAAAGCTTACCGACCAAATAACAAAGAAGTCTTTCTTTATGCATGCGAGAAGGAGTCTAAATAAATTATAATCCATAGAATGTTAGTCGTGTCCGAGTCTAGCTAAGACAACAGAATAAATCAGATTGTTTAATTTTGTTTCAGGATTCCGAAAATTATAATAACACCGGCCACACCCACCAAGGAGGATGAGGAGTTGGCAGCAAGGGCGTCGTCAAGGGGGGGCAGGGAGGGGCAGCTGCCTCCCCCCCCCCTAGAGAAAAAATGTAGCCAACTGCAAAGCAACCAAAGACTAAGTATCTATTGATGTAATGAACACAGTGGAAATTATCAAAAGTTAATGGTCCGTTTTTTGCATCAGATTGCAATTCATAATATACATTAGGTAAATATTAATACCCGCTGTACAAGGAGCACTAATTATTTATAATTCAATATAGTTCGTAATACCCCGTTAAAAGTTAAACGTATATTATTTATTCATTTTATTTTAGAAAGACCAAAAGCTTACCGACCAAATAACAAAGAAGTCTTTCTTTATGCATGCGAGAAGGAGAGTCTAAATAAATTATAATCGATAAAATGTTACAGTCGTGTCAGAGTCTAGCTAAGACAACAGAATAAATCAGATTGTTAAATTTTGTTTCAGGATTCCGAAAATTATAATTACACCGGCCACACCCACCAAGGAGGATGAGGAGTTGGCAGCAAGAGCGTCGTCAAGGGGGGGCAGGGAGGGGCAGCTGCCTCCCCCCCCCTAGAGAAAAAATGTAGCCAACTGCAAAGCAACCAAAGACTAAGTATCTATTGATGTAATGAACAAAGTGGAAATTATCAAGAGTTAATGGTCCGTTTTTTGCATCAGATTGCAATTCATAATATACATTAGGTAAATATTAATACCCGCTGTACAACGAGCACTAATTATTTATAGTTCAATATAGTTCGTAATACCCCGTTAAAAGTTAAACGTATATTATTTATTCATTTTATTTTAGAAAGACCAAAAGCTTAGCGACCAAATAACAAAGAAGTCTTTCTTTATGCATGCGAGAAGGAGAGTCTAAATAAATTATAATCGATAAAATGTTACAGTCGTGTCCGAGTCTAGCTAAGGCAACAGAATAAATCAGATTGTTTAATTTTGTTTCAGGATTCCGAAAATAATAATAACACCGGCCACACCCACCAAGGAGGATGAGGAGTTGGCAGCAAGGGCGTCGTCAAGGGGGGGGCAGGGAGGGGCAGCTGCCTCCCCCCCCCTAGAGAAAAAATGTAGCCAACTGCAAAGCAACCAAAGACTAAGTATCTATTGATGTAATGAAAAAAGTGGAAATTATCAAGAGCTAATGGTCCGTTTTTTGCATAAGATTGCAATTCATAATATACATTAGGTAAATATTAAAACCCGCTGTACAACGAGCACTGATTATTTATAGTTCAATATAGTTCGTAATACCCCGTTAAAAGTTAAACGTATATTATTTATTCATTTTATTTTAGAAAGACCAAAAGCTTACCGACCAAATAACAAAGAAGTCTTTCTTTATGCATGCGAGAAGGAGAGTCTAAATAAATTATAATCGATAAAATGTTACAGTCGTGTCCGAGTCTAGCTTAGACAACAGAATAAATCAGATTGTCCACACCTACAAAGGAGGCTGAGGAGTTGGCAGCAAGGGCGTCGTCAAGAGGGGGCAGGGAGGGGCAGCTGCCTCCCCCCCCCTAGAGAAAAAATGTAGCCAACTGCAAAGCAACCAAAGACTAAGTATCTATTGATGTAATGAACAAAGTGGAAATTATCAAGAGTTAATGGTCCGTTTTTTGCATAAGATTGCAATTCATAATATACATTAGGTAAATATTAATACCCGCTGTACAACGAGCACTAATTATTTATAGTTCAATATAGTTCGTAATACCCCGTTAAAAGTTAAACGTATATTATTTATTCATTTTATTTTAGAAAGACCAAAAGCTTAGCGACCCAATAACAAAGAAGTCTTTCTTTATGCATGCGAGAAGGAGAGTCTAAATAAATTATAATCGATAAAATGTTACAGTCGTGTCCGAGTCTAGCTAAGGCAACAGAATAAATCAGATTGTTTAATTTTGTTTCAGGATTCCGAAAATAATAATAACACCGGCCACACCCACCAAGGAGGATGAGGAGTTGGCAGCAAGGGCGTCGTCAAGGGGGGGCAGGGAGGGGCAGCTGCCTCCCCCCCCCTAGAGAAAAAATGTATCCAACTGCAAAGCAACCAAAGACTAAGTATCTATTGATGTAATGAAAAAAGTGGAAATTATCAAGAGCTAATGGTCCGTTTTTTGCATAAGATTGCAATTCATAATATACATTAGGTAAATATTAAAACCCGCTGTACAACGAGCACTGATTATTTATAGTTCAATATAGTTCGTAATACCCCGTTAAAAGTTAAACGTATATTATTTATTCATTTTATTTTAGAAAGACCAAAAGCTTACCGACCAAATAACAAAGAAGTCTTTCTTTATGCATGCGAGAAGGAGAGTCTAAATAAATTATAATCGATAAAATGTTACAGTCGTGTCAGAGTCTAGCTAAGACAACAGAATAAATCAGATTGTTTAATTTTGTTTCAGGATTCCGAAAATTATAATTACACCGGCCACACCCACCAAGGAGGATGAGGAGTTGGCAGCAAGGGCGTCGTCAAGGGGGGGCAGGGAGGGGCAGCTGCCTCCCCCCCCCTAGAGAAAAAATGTAGCCAACTGCAAAGCAACCAAAGACTAAGTATCTATTGATGTAATGAAAAAAGTGGAAATTATCAAGAGCTAATGGTCCGTTTTTTGCATAAGATTGCAATTCATAATATACATTAGGTAAATATTAAAACCCGCTGTACAACGAGCACTAATTATTTATAGTTCAATATAGTTCGCAATACCCCGTTAAAAGTTAAACGTATATTATTTATTTATTTTATTTTAGAAAGACCAAAAGCTTAGCGACCAAATAACAAAGAAGTCTTTCTTTATGCATGCGAGAAGGAGAGTCTAAATAAATTATAATCTATAAAATGTTACAGTCGTGTCCGAGTCTAGCTAAGACAACAGAATAAATCAGATTGTTTAATTTTGTTTCAGGATTCCGAAAATTATAATTACACCGGCCACACCCACCAAGGAGGATGAGGAGTTGGCAGCAAGGGCGTCGTCAAGGGGGGGGCAGGGAGGGGCAGCTGCCTCCCCCCCCCTAGAAAAAAAATGTAGCCAACTGCAAAGCAACCAAAGACTAAGTATCTATTGATGTAATGAAAAAAGTGGAAATTATCAAGAGTTAATGGTCCGTTTTTTGCATAAGATTGCAATTCATAATATACATTAGGTAAATATTAATACCCGCTGTACAACGAGCACTAATTATTTATAGTTCAATATAGTTCGTAATACCCCGCTAAAAGTTAAACGTATATTATTTATTCATTTTATTTTAGAAAGACCAAAAGCTTAGCGACCAAATAACAAAGAAGTCTTTCTTTATGCATGCGAGAAGGAGAGTCTAAATAAATTATAATCGATAAAATGTTACAGTCGTGTCCGAGTCTAGCTTAGACAACAGAATAAATCAGATTGTTTAATTTTGTTTTAGGATACCGAAAATAATAATAACACCGGCCAAACCTACCAAGGAGGATGAGGAGTTGGCAGCAAGGGCGTCGTCAAGGGGGGGGGAGGGAGGGGCAGCTGCCTCCCCCCCCCTAGAGAAAAAATGTAGCCAACTGCAAAGCAACCAAAGACTAAGTATCTATTGATGTAATGAACAAAGTGGAAATTATCAAGAGTTAATGGTCCGTTTTTTGCATCAGATTGCAATTCATAATAAACATTAGGTAAATATTAATACCCGCTGTACAACGAGCACTAATTATTTATAGTTCAATATAGTTCGTAATACCCCGTTAAAAGTTAAACGTATATTATTTATTCATTTTATTTTAGAAAGACCAAAAGCTTAGCGACCAAATAACAATTCTAAGTCTTTCTTTAAGCATGCGAGAAGGAGAGTCTAAATAAATTATAATCGATAAAATGTTACAGTCGTGTCCGAGTCTAGCTCAGACAACAGAATAAATCAGATTGTTTAATTTTGTTTCAGGATTCCGAAAATTATAATCACACCGGCCACACCCACCAAGGAGGATGAGGAGTTGGCAGCAAGGGCGTCGTCAAGGGGGGGCAGTGAGGGGCAGCTGCCTCCCCCCCCCCCCCCTAGAGAAAAAATGTAGCCAACTGCAAAGCAACCAAAGACTAAGTATCTATTGATGTAATGAACAAAGTGGAAATTATCAAGAGTTAATGGTCCGTTTTTTGCATCAGATTGCAATTCATAATATACATTAGGTAAATATTAATACCCGCTGTACAACGAGCACTAATTATTTATAGTTCAATATAGTTCGTAATACCCCGTTAAAAGTTAAACGTATATTATTTATTCATTTTATTTTAGAAAGACCAAAAGCTTAGCGACCAAATAACAAAAAAGTCTTTCTTTATGCATGCGAGAAGGAGAGTCTAAATAAATTATAATCGATAAAATGTTACAGTCGTGTCCGAGTCTAGCTTAGACAACAGAATAAATCAGATTGTTTAATTTTGTTTCAGGATTCCGAAAATAATAATAACACCGGCCACACCCACCAAGGAGGATGAGGAGTTGGCAGCAAGGGCGTCGTCAAGGGGGGGCAGGGAGGGGCAGCTGCCTCCCCCCCCCCCTAGAGAAAAAATGTAGCCAACTGCAAAGCAACCAAAGACTAAGTATCTATTGATGTAATGAACAAAGTGGAAATTATCAAGAGTTAATGGTCCGTTTTTTGCATAAGATTGCAATTCATAATATACATTAGGTAAATATTAAAACCCGCTGTACAACGAGCACTGATTATTTATAGTTCAATATAGTTCGTAATACCCCGTTAAAAGTTAAACGTATATTATTTATTCATTTTATTTTAGAAAGACCAAAAGCTTACCGACCAAATAACAAAGAAGTCTTTCTTTATGCATGCGAGAAGGAGAGTCTAAATAAATTATAATCGATAAAATGTTACAGTCGTGTCCGAGTCTAGCTTAGACAACAGAATAAATCAGATTGTTTAATTTTGTTTTAAGATTCCGAAAATAATAATAAGACCGCCCACACTTACAAAGGAGGATGAGGAGTTGGCAGCAAGGGCGTCGTCAAGAGGGGGCAGGGAGGGGCAGCTGTCCCCCCCCCCCCCCCCAGAGAAAAAATGTAGCCAACTGCAAAGCAACCAAAGGCTAAGTATCTATTGATGTGATGAACAAAGTGGAAATTACCAAGAGTTAATGGTCCGTTTTTTGCATCAGATTGCAATTCATAATAAATATTAGGTAAATATTAAAACCCGCTGTACAACGAGCACTGATTATTTATAGTTCAATATAGTTCGCAATACCCCGTTAAAAGTTAAACGTATATTATTTATTTATTTTATTTTAGAAAGACCAAAAGCTTAGCGACCAAATAACAAAGAAGTCTTTCTTTATGCATGCGAGAAGGAGAGTCTAAATAAATTATAATCGATAAAATGTTACAGTCGTGTCCGAGTCTAGCTAAGACAACAGAATAAATCAGATTGTTTAATTTTGTTTCAGGATTCCGAAAATTATAATAACACCGGCCACACCCACCAAGGAGGATGAGGAGTTGGCAGCAAGGGCGTCGTCAAGGGGGGGCAGGGAGGGGCAGCTGCCTCCGCCCCCTCCCCCCTTGAGAAAAAATGTAGCCAACTGCAAAGCAACCAAAGACTAAGTATCTATTGATGTAATGAACAAAGTGGAAATTATCAAGAGTTAATGGTCCGTTTTTTGCATCAGATTGCAATTCATAATATACATTAGGTAAATATTAATACCCGCTGTACAACGAGCACTAATTATTTATAGTTCAATATAGTTCGTAATACCCCGTTAAAAGTTAAACGTATATTATTTATTCATTTTATTTTAGAAAGACCAAAAGCTTAGCGACCAAATAACAATTCTAAGTCTTTCTTTAAGCATGCGAGAAGGAGAGTCTAAATAAATTATAATCGATAAAATGTTACAGTCGTGTCCGAGTCTAGCTCAGACAACAGAATAAATCAGATTGTTTAATTTTGTTTCAGGATTCCGAAAATTATAATAACACCGGCCACACCCACCAAGGAGGATGAGGAGTTGGCAGCAAGGGCGTCGTCAAGGGGGGGCAGGGAGGGGCAGCTGCCTCCCCCCCCCCCTAGAGAAAAAATGTAGCCAACTGCAAAGCAACCAAAGACTAAGTATCTATTGATGTAATGAACAAAGTGGAAATTATCAAGAGTTAATGGTCCGTTTTTTGCATCAGATTGCAATTCATAATATACATTAGGTAAATATTAATACCCGCTGTACAACGAGCACTAATTATTTATAGTTCAATATAGTTCGTAATACCCCGTTAAAAGTTAAACGTATATTATTTATTTATTTTATTTTAGAAAGACCAAAAGCTTAGCGACCAAATAACAATTCTAAGTCTTTCTTTAAGCATGCGAGAAGGAGAGTCTAAATAAATTATAATCGATAAAATGTTACAGTCGTGTCCGAGTCTAGCTCAGACAACAGAATAAATCAGATTGTTTAATTTTGTTTCAGGATTCCGAAAATAATAATAACACCGGCCACACCCACCAAGGAGGATGAGGAGTTGGCAGCAAGGGCGTCGTCAAGGGGGGGCAGGGAGGGGCAGCTGTCCCCCCCCCCCAGAGAAAAAATGTAGCCAACTGCAAAGCAACCAAAGGCTAAGTATCTATTGATGTGATGAACAAAGTGGAAATTACCAAGAGTTAATGGTCCGTTTTTTGCATCAGATTGCAATTCATAATAAATATTAGGTAAATATTAATACCCGCTGTACAACGAGCACTAATTATTTATAGTTCAATATAGTTCGCAATACCCCGTTAAAAGTTAAACGTATATTATTTATTTATTTTATTTTAGAAAGACCAAAAGCTTAGCGACCAAATAACAAAGAAGTCTTTCTTTATGCATGCGAGAAGGAGAGTCTAAATAATTTATAATCGATAAAATGTTACAGTCGTGTCCGAGTCTAGCTTAGACAACAGAATAAATCAGATTGTTTAATTTTGTTTTAAGATTCCGAAAATAATAATAACACCGCCCACACCTACAAAGGAGGATGAGGAGTTGGCAGCAAGGGCGTCGTCAAGAGGGGGCAGGGAGGGGCAGCTGTCCCCCCCCCCCAGAGAAAAAATGTAGCCAACTGCAAAGCAACCAAAGGCTAAGTATCTATTGATGTGATGAACAAAGTGGAAATTATCAAGAGTTAATGGTCCGTTTTTTGCATAAGATTGCAATTCATAATATACATTAGGTAAATATTAATACCCGCTGTACAACGAGCACTAATTATTTATAGTTCAATATAGTTCGTAATACCCCGTTAAAAGTTAAACGTATATTATTTATTCATTTTATTTTAGAAAGACCAAAAGCTTAGCGACCAAATAACAAAGAAGTCTTTCTTTATGCATGCGAGAAGGAGAGTCTAAATAAATTATAATCGATAAAATGTTACAGTCGTGTCCGAGTCTAGCTTAGACAACAGAATAAATCAGATTGTTTAATTTTGTTTTAGGATACCGAAAATAATAATTACACCGGCCACACCCACCAAGGAGGATGAGGAGTTGGCAGCAAGGGCGTCGTCAAGGGGGGGCAGGGAGGGGCAGCTGCCTCCCACCCCCCTAGAGAAAAAATGTAGCCAACTGCAAAGCAACCAAAGACTAAGTATCTATTGATGTAATGAACAAAGTGGAAATTATCAAGAGTTAATGGTCCGTTTTTTGCATCAGATTGCAATTCATAATATACATTAGGTAAATATTAATACCCGCTGTACAAGGAGCACTAATTATTTATAATTCAATATAGTTCGTAATACCCCGTTAAAAGTTAAACGTATATTATTTATTCATTTTATTTTAGAAAGACCAAAAGCTTACCGACCAAATAACAAAGAAGTCTTTCTTTATGCATGCGAGAAGGAGAGTCTAAATAAATTATAATCGATAAAATGTTACAGTCGTGTCAGAGTCTAGCTAAGACAACAGAATAAATCAGATTGTTAAATTTTGTTTCAGGATTCCGAAAATTATAATTACACCGGCCACACCCACCAAGGAGGATGAGGAGTTGGCAGCAAGGGCGTCGTCAAGGGGGGGCAGGGAGGAGCAGCTGCCTCCCCCCCCCCTAGAGAAAAAATGTAGCCAACTGCAAAGCAACCAAAGACTAAGTATCTATTGATGTAATGAACAAAGTGGAAATTATCAAGAGTTAATGGTCCGTTTTTTGCATCAGATTGCAATTCATAATATACATTAGGTAAATATTAATACCCGCTGTACAACGAGCACTAATTATTTATAGTTCAATATAGTTCGTAATACCCCGTTAAAAGTTAAACGTATATTATTTATTCATTTTATTTTAGAAAGACCAAAAGCTTAGCGACCAAATAACAAAGAAGTCTTTCTTTATGCATGCGAGAAGGAGAGTCTAAATAAATTATAATCGATAAAATGTTACAGTCGTGTCCGAGTCTAGCTAAGGCAACAGAATAAATCAGATTGTTTAATTTTGTTTCAGGATTCCGAAAATAATAATAACACCGGCCACACCCACCAAGGAGGATGAGGAGTTGGCAGCAAGGGCGTCGTCAAGGGGGGGCAGGGAGGGGCAGCTGCCTCCCCCCCCCTAGAGAAAAAATGTAGCCAACTGCAAAGCAACCAAAGACTAAGTATCTATTGATGTAATGAAAAAAGTGGAAATTATCAAGAGCTAATGGTCCGTTTTTTGCATAAGATTGCAATTCATAATATACATTAGGTAAATATTAAAACCCGCTGTACAACGAGCACTAATTATTTATAGTTCAATATAGTTCGCAATACCCCGTTAAAAGTTAAACGTATATTATTTATTTATTTTATTTTAGAAAGACCAAAAGCTTAGCGACCAAATAACAAAGAAGTCTTTCTTTATGCATGCGAGAAGGAGAGTCTAAATAAATTATAATCGATAAAATGTTACAGTCGTGTCCGAGTCTAGCTAAGACAACAGAATAAATCAGATTGTTTAATTTTGTTTCAGGATTCCGAAAATTATAATTACACCGGCCACACCCACCAAGGAGGATGAGGAGTTGGCAGCAAGGGCGTCGTCAAGGGGGGGGCAGGGAGGGGCAGCTGCCTCCCCCCCCCCTAGAAAAAAAATGTAGCCAACTGCAAAGCAACCAAAGACTAAGTATCTATTGATGTAATGAAAAAAGTGGAAATTATCAAGAGTTAATGGTCCGTTTTTTGCATAAGATTGCAATTCATAATATACATTAGGTAAATATTAATACCCGCTGTACAACGAGCACTAATTATTTATAGTTCAATATAGTTCGTAATACCCCGTTAAAAGTTAAACGTATATTATTTATTCATTTTATTTTAGAAAGACCAAAAGCTTAGCGACCAAATAACAAAGAAGTCTTTCTTTATGCATGCGAGAAGGAGAGTCTAAATAAATTATAATCGATAAAATGTTACAGTCGTGTCCGAGTCTAGCTTAGACAACAGAATAAATCAGATTGTTTAATTTTGTTTTAGGATACCGAAAATAATAATAACACCGGCCAAACCTACCAAGGAGGATGAGGAGTTGGCAGCAAGGGCGTCGTCAAGGGGGGGGGGAGGGAGGGGCAGCTGCCTCCCCCCCCTAGAGAAAAAATGTAGCCAACTGCAAAGCAACCAAAGACTAAGTATCTATTGATGTAATGAACAAAGTGGAAATTATCAAGAGTTAATGGTCCGTTTTTTGCATCAGATTGCAATTCATAATATACATTAGGTAAATATTAATACCCGCTGTACAACGAGCACTAATTATTTATAGTTCAATATAGTTCGTAATACCCCGTTAAAAGTTAAACGTATATTATTTATTCATTTTATTTTAGAAAGACCAAAAGCTTACCGACCAAATAACAAAGAAGTCTTTCTTTATGCATGCGAGAAGGAGTCTAAATAAATTATAATCCATAGAATGTTAGTCGTGTCCGAGTCTAGCTAAGACAACAGAATAAATCAGATTGTTTAATTTTGTTTCAGGATTCCGAAAATTATAATAACACCGGCCACACCCACCAAGGAGGATGAGGAGTTGGCAGCAAGGGCGTCGTCAAGGGGGGGCAGGGAGGGGCAGCTGCCTCCCCCCCCCCTAGAGAAAAAATGTAGCCAACTGCAAAGCAACCAAAGACTAAGTATCTATTGATGTAATGAACACAGTGGAAATTATCAAAAGTTAATGGTCCGTTTTTTGCATCAGATTGCAATTCATAATATACATTAGGTAAATATTAATACCCGCTGTACAAGGAGCACTAATTATTTATAATTCAATATAGTTCGTAATACCCCGTTAAAAGTTAAACGTATATTATTTATTCATTTTATTTTAGAAAGACCAAAAGCTTACCGACCAAATAACAAAGAAGTCTTTCTTTATGCATGCGAGAAGGAGAGTCTAAATAAATTATAATCGATAAAATGTTACAGTCGTGTCAGAGTCTAGCTAAGACAACAGAATAAATCAGATTGTTAAATTTTGTTTCAGGATTCCGAAAATTATAATTACACCGGCCACACCCACCAAGGAGGATGAGGAGTTGGCAGCAAGAGCGTCGTCAAGGGGGGGCAGGGAGGGGCAGCTGCCTCCCCCCCCCTAGAGAAAAAATGTAGCCAACTGCAAAGCAACCAAAGACTAAGTATCTATTGATGTAATGAACAAAGTGGAAATTATCAAGAGTTAATGGTCCGTTTTTTGCATCAGATTGCAATTCATAATATACATTAGGTAAATATTAATACCCGCTGTACAACGAGCACTAATTATTTATAGTTCAATATAGTTCGTAATACCCCGTTAAAAGTTAAACGTATATTATTTATTCATTTTATTTTAGAAAGACCAAAAGCTTAGCGACCAAATAACAAAGAAGTCTTTCTTTATGCATGCGAGAAGGAGAGTCTAAATAAATTATAATCGATAAAATGTTACAGTCGTGTCCGAGTCTAGCTAAGGCAACAGAATAAATCAGATTGTTTAATTTTGTTTCAGGATTCCGAAAATAATAATAACACCGGCCACACCCACCAAGGAGGATGAGGAGTTGGCAGCAAGGGCGTCGTCAAGGGGGGGGCAGGGAGGGGCAGCTGCCTCCCCCCCCCTAGAGAAAAAATGTAGCCAACTGCAAAGCAACCAAAGACTAAGTATCTATTGATGTAATGAAAAAAGTGGAAATTATCAAGAGCTAATGGTCCGTTTTTTGCATAAGATTGCAATTCATAATATACATTAGGTAAATATTAAAACCCGCTGTACAACGAGCACTGATTATTTATAGTTCAATATAGTTCGTAATACCCCGTTAAAAGTTAAACGTATATTATTTATTCATTTTATTTTAGAAAGACCAAAAGCTTACCGACCAAATAACAAAGAAGTCTTTCTTTATGCATGCGAGAAGGAGAGTCTAAATAAATTATAATCGATAAAATGTTACAGTCGTGTCCGAGTCTAGCTTAGACAACAGAATAAATCAGATTGTCCACACCTACAAAGGAGGCTGAGGAGTTGGCAGCAAGGGCGTCGTCAAGAGGGGGCAGGGAGGGGCAGCTGCCTCCCCCCCCCTAGAGAAAAAATGTAGCCAACTGCAAAGCAACCAAAGACTAAGTATCTATTGATGTAATGAACAAAGTGGAAATTATCAAGAGTTAATGGTCCGTTTTTTGCATAAGATTGCAATTCATAATATACATTAGGTAAATATTAATACCCGCTGTACAACGAGCACTAATTATTTATAGTTCAATATAGTTCGTAATACCCCGTTAAAAGTTAAACGTATATTATTTATTCATTTTATTTTAGAAAGACCAAAAGCTTAGCGACCCAATAACAAAGAAGTCTTTCTTTATGCATGCGAGAAGGAGAGTCTAAATAAATTATAATCGATAAAATGTTACAGTCGTGTCCGAGTCTAGCTAAGGCAACAGAATAAATCAGATTGTTTAATTTTGTTTCAGGATTCCGAAAATAATAATAACACCGGCCACACCCACCAAGGAGGATGAGGAGTTGGCAGCAAGGGCGTCGTCAAGGGGGGGCAGGGAGGGGCAGCTGCCTCCCCCCCCCCTAGAGAAAAAATGTATCCAACTGCAAAGCAACCAAAGACTAAGTATCTATTGATGTAATGAAAAAAGTGGAAATTATCAAGAGCTAATGGTCCGTTTTTTGCATAAGATTGCAATTCATAATATACATTAGGTAAATATTAAAACCCGCTGTACAACGAGCACTGATTATTTATAGTTCAATATAGTTCGTAATACCCCGTTAAAAGTTAAACGTATATTATTTATTCATTTTATTTTAGAAAGACCAAAAGCTTACCGACCAAATAACAAAGAAGTCTTTCTTTATGCATGCGAGAAGGAGAGTCTAAATAAATTATAATCGATAAAATGTTACAGTCGTGTCAGAGTCTAGCTAAGACAACAGAATAAATCAGATTGTTTAATTTTGTTTCAGGATTCCGAAAATTATAATTACACCGGCCACACCCACCAAGGAGGATGAGGAGTTGGCAGCAAGGGCGTCGTCAAGGGGGGGCAGGGAGGGGCAGCTGCCTCCCCCCCCCTAGAGAAAAAATGTAGCCAACTGCAAAGCAACCAAAGACTAAGTATCTATTGATGTAATGAAAAAAGTGGAAATTATCAAGAGCTAATGGTCCGTTTTTTGCATAAGATTGCAATTCATAATATACATTAGGTAAATATTAAAACCCGCTGTACAACGAGCACTAATTATTTATAGTTCAATATAGTTCGCAATACCCCGTTAAAAGTTAAACGTATATTATTTATTTATTTTATTTTAGAAAGACCAAAAGCTTAGCGACCAAATAACAAAGAAGTCTTTCTTTATGCATGCGAGAAGGAGAGTCTAAATAAATTATAATCTATAAAATGTTACAGTCGTGTCCGAGTCTAGCTAAGACAACAGAATAAATCAGATTGTTTAATTTTGTTTCAGGATTCCGAAAATTATAATTACACCGGCCACACCCACCAAGGAGGATGAGGAGTTGGCAGCAAGGGCGTCGTCAAGGGGGGGGCAGGGAGGGGCAGCTGCCTCCCCCCCCCTAGAAAAAAAATGTAGCCAACTGCAAAGCAACCAAAGACTAAGTATCTATTGATGTAATGAAAAAAGTGGAAATTATCAAGAGTTAATGGTCCGTTTTTTGCATAAGATTGCAATTCATAATATACATTAGGTAAATATTAATACCCGCTGTACAACGAGCACTAATTATTTATAGTTCAATATAGTTCGTAATACCCCGCTAAAAGTTAAACGTATATTATTTATTCATTTTATTTTAGAAAGACCAAAAGCTTAGCGACCAAATAACAAAGAAGTCTTTCTTTATGCATGCGAGAAGGAGAGTCTAAATAAATTATAATCGATAAAATGTTACAGTCGTGTCCGAGTCTAGCTTAGACAACAGAATAAATCAGATTGTTTAATTTTGTTTTAGGATACCGAAAATAATAATAACACCGGCCAAACCTACCAAGGAGGATGAGGAGTTGGCAGCAAGGGCGTCGTCAAGGGGGGGGGAGGGAGGGGCAGCTGCCTCCCCCCCCCTAGAGAAAAAATGTAGCCAACTGCAAAGCAACCAAAGACTAAGTATCTATTGATGTAATGAACAAAGTGGAAATTATCAAGAGTTAATGGTCCGTTTTTTGCATCAGATTGCAATTCATAATAAACATTAGGTAAATATTAATACCCGCTGTACAACGAGCACTAATTATTTATAGTTCAATATAGTTCGTAATACCCCGTTAAAAGTTAAACGTATATTATTTATTCATTTTATTTTAGAAAGACCAAAAGCTTACCGACCAAATAACAAAGAAGTCTTTCTTTATGCATGCGAGAAGGAGTCTAAATAAATTATAATCCATAGAATGTTAGTCGTGTCCGAGTCTAGCTAAGACAACAGAATAAATCAGATTGTTTAATTTTGTTTCAGGATTCCGAAAATTATAATAACACCGGCCACACCCACCAAGGAGGATGAGGAGTTGGCAGCAAGGGCGTCGTCAAGGGGGGGCAGGGAGGGGCAGCTGCCTCCCCCCCCCCTAGAGAAAAAATGTAGCCAACTGCAAAGCAACCAAAGACTAAGTATCTATTGATGTAATGAACACAGTGGAAATTATCAAAAGTTAATGGTCCGTTTTTTGCATCAGATTGCAATTCATAATATACATTAGGTAAATATTAATACCCGCTGTACAAGGAGCACTAATTATTTATAATTCAATATAGTTCGTAATACCCCGTTAAAAGTTAAACGTATATTATTTATTCATTTTATTTTAGAAAGACCAAAAGCTTACCGACCAAATAACAAAGAAGTCTTTCTTTATGCATGCGAGAAGGAGAGTCTAAATAAATTATAATCGATAAAATGTTACAGTCGTGTCAGAGTCTAGCTAAGACAACAGAATAAATCAGATTGTTAAATTTTGTTTCAGGATTCCGAAAATTATAATTACACCGGCCACACCCACCAAGGAGGATGAGGAGTTGGCAGCAAGAGCGTCGTCAAGGGGGGGCAGGGAGGGGCAGCTGCCTCCCCCCCCCTAGAGAAAAAATGTAGCCAACTGCAAAGCAACCAAAGACTAAGTATCTATTGATGTAATGAACAAAGTGGAAATTATCAAGAGTTAATGGTCCGTTTTTTGCATCAGATTGCAATTCATAATATACATTAGGTAAATATTAATACCCGCTGTACAACGAGCACTAATTATTTATAGTTCAATATAGTTCGTAATACCCCGTTAAAAGTTAAACGTATATTATTTATTCATTTTATTTTAGAAAGACCAAAAGCTTAGCGACCAAATAACAAAGAAGTCTTTCTTTATGCATGCGAGAAGGAGAGTCTAAATAAATTATAATCGATAAAATGTTACAGTCGTGTCCGAGTCTAGCTAAGGCAACAGAATAAATCAGATTGTTTAATTTTGTTTCAGGATTCCGAAAATAATAATAACACCGGCCACACCCACCAAGGAGGATGAGGAGTTGGCAGCAAGGGCGTCGTCAAGGGGGGGGCAGGGAGGGGCAGCTGCCTCCCCCCCCCTAGAGAAAAAATGTAGCCAACTGCAAAGCAACCAAAGACTAAGTATCTATTGATGTAATGAAAAAAGTGGAAATTATCAAGAGCTAATGGTCCGTTTTTTGCATAAGATTGCAATTCATAATATACATTAGGTAAATATTAAAACCCGCTGTACAACGAGCACTGATTATTTATAGTTCAATATAGTTCGTAATACCCCGTTAAAAGTTAAACGTATATTATTTATTCATTTTATTTTAGAAAGACCAAAAGCTTACCGACCAAATAACAAAGAAGTCTTTCTTTATGCATGCGAGAAGGAGAGTCTAAATAAATTATAATCGATAAAATGTTACAGTCGTGTCCGAGTCTAGCTTAGACAACAGAATAAATCAGATTGTTTAATTTTGTTTTAAGATTCCGAAAATAATAATAACACCGCCCACACCTACAAAGGAGGATGAGGAGTTGGCAGCAAGGGCGTCGTCAAGAGGGGGCAGGGAGGGGCAGCTGCCTCCCCCCCCCTAGAGAAAAAATGTAGCCAACTGCAAAGCAACCAAAGACTAAGTATCTATTGATGTAATGAACAAAGTGGAAATTATCAAGAGTTAATGGTCCGTTTTTTGCATAAGATTGCAATTCATAATATACATTAGGTAAATATTAATACCCGCTGTACAACGAGCACTAATTATTTATAGTTCAATATAGTTCGTAATACCCCATTAAAAGTTAAACGTATATTATTTATTCATTTTATTTTAGAAAGACCAAAAGCTTAGCGACCAAATAACAAAGAAGTCTTTCTTTATGCATGCGAGAAGGAGAGTCTAAATAAATTATAATCGATAAAATGTTACAGTCGTGTCCGAGTCTAGCTAAGGCAACAGAATAAATCAGATTGTTTAATTTTGTTTCAGGATTCCGAAAATTATAATAACACCGGCCACACCCACCAAGGAGGATGAGGAGTTGGCAGCAAGGGCGTCGTCAAGGGGGGGCAGGGAGGGGCAGCTGCCTCCCCCCCCCTAGAGAAAAAATGTAGCCAACTGCAAAGCAACCAAAGACTAAGTATCTATTGATGTAATGAAAAAAGTGGAAATTATCAAGAGCTAATGGTCCGTTTTTTGCATAAGATTGCAATTCATAATATACATTAGGTAAATATTAAAACCCGCTGTACAACGAGCACTGATTATTTATAGTTCAATATAGTTCGTAATACCCCGTTAAAAGTTAAACGTATATTATTTATTCATTTTATTTTAGAAAGACCAAAAGCTTACCGACCAAATAACAAAGAAGTCTTTCTTTATGCATGCGAGAAGGAGAGTCTAAATAAATTATAATCGATAAAATGTTACAGTCGTGTCAGAGTCTAGCTAAGACAACAGAATAAATCAGATTGTTTAATTTTGTTTCAGGATTCCGAAAATTATAATTACACCGGCCACACCCACCAAGGAGGATGAGGAGTTGGCAGCAAGGGCGTCGTCAAGGGGGGGCAGGGAGGGGCAGCTGCCTCCCCCCCCCCCTAGAGAAAAAATGTAGCCAACTGCAAAGCAACCAAAGTCTTTTGTCAAGAGCTCGTGAAGCTTTACACGTTGAAGTAGGAATCGTTGTTATTACATTTTATGTTTTTTTTGACAGCCAGTAGACTAGCTCTACCCAAAGCAAGGTTTAAAGGATTGATGTTGTATATTTTAGAAATCTGAATGTGCGACTTGATGCTGACTGTACATCAAATGTACAATTAGTCAAAAGTCGTGAGGTTGGGGAAATTTTACCGGGAAGCGTAATAAGTCTATCGAAGCTAAAAGTTCGTTCATTTAGTGCACGGAGAAAAAAAAAATTGTTCCAATTAAAAACTTGTTTATTAATCGCTGTAATCATGAAATTATATTCATTTTAAAATTATTTTCATAATAATCGCAAATAAGTATGATTTCAAGAGTTTTTATTAATTTCGCATTATAATAGTTATAAAACGGTTTTCCTCAAATTGAAAAATATTATAAATTACTTCGGATTATAGTATTTTATATTTTTTATAAAAGTTTCACTGAAATCATAGGTGGTGTATTAATATCAAGATACAAAGATAAATAAAGATTACAAAGAAATTTTACTAAAGTAAGAAACTATAACAAAGTATAATATTTATAATCTATTTTGTTGTTCTTTTGAATCGGTGAACTGGGAAATACAAATTATAATTGTCTCTAGTACTGAGTTTTGTTTTTCTGTGAAGTAATAAAATCTTAATTGGTATCAGTAATAAGGGTCATTACTCGGTATTAGTAATGTTTTCTAATTTTTGCTCGCGCCATTTGCAAATCAACAATTAGACGGAGTGCATATGTGTTCATATAAACTATTAAAATTAGGGGGTTTTATTAAATAAAAAATCGACCTGCTCGAGGCTCTGGTTTGTTTTAATTTCCTTAATGGACCCATTAACGTGGGATTTGTTGAAGAAATGAGGTGTCGGTAAATACACTAAAGCAGTTACCATGGTAACTTACAGCCATGACTGTGTGTTTTTATTGAAGGTGAAGATTTCTGTAATTATTTCAGACAATTCTAAGACCAACCGCAACCTGGACCATCGTCACAGTCAAGGCCATACGAAAGCCCTCTTCAGGTGGAAGAACCGTCGATGTGAGGCGATGTGAGGCCATCCTCACAATACGCCCGGCCGACCACAACTGCGTCACAGGCGCCGTCTGTGGCATCTTTACCGGGGCGGCGGCGTGGAGACGACGTGGGTGGCGATCCCACACGGAATCGAGAGTGCAACAAACCAAACGCAGAGTAAATACTCTTAATTAAAACTAAGTTGATTTCTACTTAGAACGATAACTAACGAATTTTATTTTGCCAACAGCAAGTAGAGCCGCCTTAGAAGAAAGTCGCGCTATGGTAATGCGCGTTGAGGAGATGCGTGCGCGCACAGACCAGCTGAACGCCGAGGCTGGGCTGGGACAGGCTGAAGCTGCCAAACCTCAAGCCGAAGCAGGAAAAGCCCTAAGTGAAGCTGCCATTATTGCAGCAAATGCCGAAAAAGTAAAAGCTGAAATAATAGCAGCATTACTGCCTTCGCCTTGCACGTTTCTCCGAAGCCACACTAAACGGACCCGAAGGGTTAGTTTTCTAATATATTATGCTTCTTTAAAACAAGATATAATAAAATATATTATGATAGTGTAAGAAGCTGAAACGTCTGTAGTGTGTGGTCAGCAACCTACATTATAAGTCTGAGAAAACTATGTAACAGTTTTAATTCTTAAGCGAAATAAGTACTTTTAGATGTAAGTTCATTAAACTACAGTAGAACAATATGTAACCAACATAATCCATAAGAAGAATTGTACTCAATCTATTTATCTCTTAACCTGCTGTAATCGTAACGTAGCGTATAAGGATCGATGGTACCACATTTAATTATATATAAAAGCTTGTAATTATTCAATTAAAGTCAGTATTCAACTTGGACTCATGGTCTTCATTTCCCTACCAACCCTCAACATCACACGTCTTTAAAATCGAATAAGTAGTGGTTTGTAGTCCTTCCATGCTAGACTGAGAGTGAAAGAAAAACTTAGAATGTGCCACCTACTTATTCTTATACAGTACAAAATAAAATGCCATACACTCAAAGGCCCACAGTAAGGTTTTGTGTCCTGGGTCCCTCGGAACACACATAAAGACAAACATCAATAACCCGAGAACAAACATCTGCTTTTTACACAAATAGTTAATGTGCATAATTATTTCTTCCTAACAGAAAACACTCACCAAAAATGGCATCCCGCACCCCGAGCATGAATGGCAGCGAGTTTCTGCGTTTCATGAACGAACCAAATTCACAAGCTCGCATCATAGAAGAATAACTCAATGGTCTCAATACAAAAAGAAGAAATACGTCACAGACCACAATAGAAGGAAGAATTGGGAAACAAAGGCTGTCTTCCGCTAGTGCATTACCACCACCGTCGTACAAACCTCAGCAATAATAGAGCGATTCTTAGTGCAAGCTTCATCGACAGCTATGATACCAAACAAAAATTCCTTTGCACCACAAATCCATCACGAAAACAAGACTGTGACAAGTTTTGGCAAGCTGTGTTCGATCACAAAGTGCAAATTATTGTGATGATGTGTCAGTTAAATGATAAAAGTTACCAATATTGGTCTCCTGTAGAAGGGTGTGTTTTAGTATACAACAAATTAAAGGTTAAGACTTTGCAAATTAAGGTTTTATCGCACTGCACTATAACGTTGTTAAGTCTCAGTGACCAAGCAGGAAGAGAACGGAGAATTTTTCACTGTCAATATACTGCTTGGCCAAGGGAACAATTTCCTCATCAGCCAGACACCTTTATAGATTTTTATCGTTGTGTTGACGACATGACTGTTACATTAAGAAAACGAGTGGCTAACAAAAAACGTGTCCCTATCCTAGTGCATTGTGTTGACGACATCGACTACACAGCCTAATAGACGCCTAATGTTTTAATTTCTCGAAACAAATAACTGTGTCAATGTGCTGAGGTAAGCGAGGGGCGGCGGAAGAAGGAAAAAATCCATGCTGATTGGCCGATTCAAAGTCACAATAATCCAAGAAAAGATAAGCAGTACTTATTTGTATTTTAAAGAAAAGGATGTACTCATAAACAAATGCTTTCGTTACGGATTCGAAATAGCGTAATTTGAGCTCTGAATAAGAATAATCTTTAGGCTGTGTGGTCGATGGTTGACGATGTTGGGAGCTCTGATGTATTTTGCATGTTCGATGCTTGTGTCAAGCAGTTTGCAGCAACAGGAATGCTGTCATTGCCAAATAGTACTAAAAAATGCGACAACAAAAATATGGGTCCATTAACCGTCCAGATCTTTATGAGTTATGAATTAGTCAAGGCCTATGTTGACAAGAGTTTGTCGATTGGGCCTTATATGTAAGTTTTGACTTTTACATTTGTAATTAAACGCTTGCACTGATTATGTCTTAAGTATTTGAAAGTATACTACAGTAGCGTAAGTAAACATAAGATATACAATTGTTGTAGCTAGGATTTTTTTTTTCGATGCAACTTGATATCACAATTGTAACTACACTGTAAAAAAAGGTATGTAAGAATATTCAGTGTAGTGCAGAATTGAAAATTGTTTTTTTTTGTTTTATCAACTTCTCAACATTTGTGCGACTAACAAAGTTGATTTACTTGACTTTTACACCTATCTACACCGATTTTATTATTTTTTACACCGATGTTACTCCGATATTACACCGCAGCGGAGTTAAAGCGAGAACATTTTTAACACCGCTTTTTATAAGACTCAAATATTTAAAATGTTTCATGTTGTATGCCACATAAATTGCATTTAATAGTGGTTTTTATAATCTTTATTCACTGTATGTACCTAGATAGATTTAAATAATTGCCAAGTTAAATATTTCAATGACTGTACAAATGTTGTGTGGGTGAAACATCCTTTAGTCAGTGCCAACAATAATTATTAACAGAAAACTAAGGAAAACCCAGCTCTTAGGTATAATATATTTAGAATATGTATTCCTATTAGGAATTACCATGGTTATTTGCTCGAAACATAATGATGCGCTCACCATTCTTCCTATTTTCAAGTGGCTTACTAATGTTGTATTGTCATACCTTAAGCCAAATCTAAATCAAAGATGGCCTCTATCTTGAACTCTTATTGTTAAGCCGATCTCAGTATCCAGATAAGGGTAATATAAAAAGGTAAATACGTCAGATTTTCAGTACTTCAGCCCAGTCTCTCAAGACTTCAAGACCTGTGACTTGTTTTTGAAAAATGGATCCCTTCACCTTAGCTAATATTTTCGGTAAAGTGAAATTAACTGGCTCGAATATCTTCCATGAAATTGCTGCCGAAGGCTCTATGGTGTTACTTAATCGAGTTAGTAGATTTGTGATGCCTTCAATGATATATTTGCTTAGAGAAGAAAACTACAGTGGGCAGCACTGCGTTCATATTGTTGCATACACCCAAACAGGACAGAATGCAATAAAAGTTTGTGAATTTGGATGCGGACATAAACGCCAAATATCGAACTAGCTGCGGCTCAGTCCTTCGTGTAGCAGTTCGTAACAATGAACTAGTTCGTAACTATGAACTAGTTCAGTGGATGTGTCAGCAGCCAACGATCGACTTAAATGCTGTAAATTACCTCGGGTGGACAGCGTATCGAGTAGCTTTTGATCGAGGTGATGGAGAAATGATGAGTATTCTTAAAACTTATGGGGCTGATACTGGAGTATCTGAGTTGAGGGAAAATGATGAGAGTGATTTAGTATAACGGCTAATGGGCCAAATGTAGATTTAAGCCTTATATGTTAGCAACTTAAATTAGTTGTAAGGTAGTGTTTAAGTTTTAAAATTGCTTTCTTTTCTGCAGTATTGATTCATGTGTGTTCTCAAGTTTTTTACTGCACTTGTTATTCATATGTTATCTCAATAAAGAAGTTATTCCTTAAACCAATATTTTTAATTATGCCTTCTGAAAACCTACCCATCAGAGAATTAAAAACTCACTGGTGCGTGACTTATTAAATTTCAAACGAAAAAGATAGTAAAGTTTTAAATAATTGGTTAATGCGATAAGTCTTTGAAGAAATAATAAAAGAGAGTTACACATTAAATAATTTATTTCATTTATACGTTTAACAAAAATTTTAGGTGGTCGTTACATGAGTATGGGACCTTAAGTCTACTTATAACCTATTTACACTTAGAGATATCCTGTAGGCTAACTTGATGATAACTGAACCTAAATATGAATTGAGACAAAATACTGTAAATATTCATTAAAACAATTTGTATGAAATCCATTACAAAATAGAGAATAACAATTATTATGCATCATTATAAAATTCTTATGAGACTCTGGAGTCACTACTAATTGATTGTACAGTTGAACCATTGTTATTAAGTCTAAGAAGTCACTTTCCGAGGGCGAGATTTCGTGCAGTTTCCAACCCTGATATGAAAAATAGTTGACGAACAACAGACCACCATCGTCGTGCGTCACGGATAGTGTTGTGATTAGAAAACTCGGATGGGTCCGTGTAATTATAAAAGTCTAGATCCTCAGCTTTCCGAATTGAAGCGACGATCCTTCCTCTGGGCTCCAATAAAAATGGCTTTCCCCCTTTTCACTAGGCACATTAAGCATGACGATAATCTCAGTTCGATGATTCCATATCATCTGCCAGACATTTGAGCTTGTCGTCTCAGAACGAGGTGCCTCTATGGCAACATAGGCCTGTGGTTGATCAAAGCCGTCGATGTAGCTGGCGTTGATAAAGTCACTAGGTTTCTCTTCTCCCGAAAGGACTACGCGGCTGTGGTCAAAGCATAGTCTTCCTTTTTCAAGTTGGTTTTCTCCGTAGTTTTCAGCAGATAAAGAAGCACTAAATGTTCCTTGCATTTGAATGTTAATTAATTTATTGTGCTCTTTACAAATTTGTTTAATAGAATTTTTATTTGAAATTTTTTTTTATAAAATTCTTACGGGTTAGCGTTTTTGAATTTTGGCCACCCATTGTTTGTATAACACCAAGTATGAGGTTTTGGTAAAATATAAAGGAATTTGAGTACGTGACAAAGCTGACTGAAATATTATTTTTTGTGAACCTGATTTTATACATTCCTGTTTTCCTCATTGTATGAAACATAGATGACAATATTGCCTACGTGAGATTATTGCTCCAATTGAAAACATATTTTTAATGAAATTATTACACACGTCATATTATTTCAAACGTCACGAATTAACCACAAACTGCTTTAAGTTAATACATTTTTTTCATTTTGGTAGAAACTACTAACTGTTTAAAGATAGCATTTTTGTTTTCGTTTTTATTTTTCGACACCGAAAAATAATACCTATTTTAGGTATCACAATTTAACCGCAAATATCTCTGAGAGTCATTGTTATGATAAGCGACCATATATAAGAATAACTGCCACTAAGATGGACTCAGTGTAACAGTACACACTTTCGTACTGTGAAGCCAGGATTCACTTTTTACAATCTTGGCTGCCGATCTCTCACGAATTTATGGAAAGGCCGAGTTTCTGCAACGAGCTAATCATCCGAAGTACATCTAAGCATTATCCAGTGAACACGCCAGGATTCTCGCTGTGCCAATAACCGGTACTTGTGGTCACTTTCAAAAGCCTATGAACAAGAAATCGGTTCTTGCAGTTTCCATGTTGGAACATCTCTCGAGTGGTTTTACTCAAGCCCAGTGACACATCAGACTACATAAATGCCAGCCATGTAGATATAACTTCAAGGAAAATTTATATTGACAGAGCGGCCGATGGAAACAACTTTGACCAATTTCTGGTCCATGGTTTGGCAGGAGAACTCCCGTGTTATTGTCATGCTGACTAATGCCGAGGAAGATTCAAAATTAATCAAAATTCGGTACTATTCTTCTAATCAAGATAACACGATCTTGCAAGACTTCATAGTAAAGGAAGAAAATATCAATTTGGAACACTATTACACCGTAACAGTATTGAGTATTACTCTACTCATATACAAACTGGCGAATTCAGGACAGTGTACCTTTCAAATACTTAGATTGGCCAGAAAAAGAGAGCAGAGACTCAATGATTTTTGACAACATCGGTACGATAGTTATAGGTCTGTAGTTATCAACTACGTTCTTATCACCTTTCCCTTTATAAACTGGGCAAATTCGCGAGTTTTTTAAAATGTTTGGATAGACAACCCTTGTTAAACATTTCATTTATTAAATGCAGTAATAAATTGCATATAACTGGCCACACAGAGATTAATATTTTTACAGATATGTCAAATAGATCGAGAGTCTCCGATTTCTTCATCATATTTTTAAGTACTTTGTTTAAACTGTCTGCCGTAACCACAGGTAGTTCAAACAAAGGTACAGTAGTGTTCAAAATGCATCGGTCATGATAATTCATGGCATCGGTTTTGTTACTTTGACAGGTGCATTTCGATGCCACGGTAAGAAAATGTTTATTAAAACAGTCTGGTACTTCGCTGTCTGATAGATAAACTCCCTCATTTTTTAATTCTATCTTTGCACGACAAGAAGATTGCGAGCTTGTTTCAGACTTTATAATCTGCCATATTTCCTTTGACAAATTTTTTGAGTTGGCCAACCGCGTTCCTACATATTTTCGTTGGTCACGTAGATTCGTCGCTTTAATGAGGTCATGGTAGTGAGATATACAGGCCGCAATCAACTCGTTTTCGGGATACTGGCGTTTGATCTCACAAAAGCTCTCGAAGTTTTTCATATAGGAAGCCAATTCATTGCTCACCCAAGGAACTTTTTTATGCTTTTTAATTATGACTTTTTTGATTGGAAAGTGAATGTCAATATAATATGTCAAAACGCGTATTAATGAATTAAATTTTTCAGATATGTCAATATTAAAATCATAAATAAATGTCCATTCATAATTACTGATGTCAAAATAAAATGATTGAAATGAATTTTCAGTATATAATCGACGTTCAATTGATGAACTATAAGTTTTAGTGGCCGAGCTGTTGCATAACGTAAACAGCTGAGCACTATGATCCCCGATAGCGGTGTCTATGTACTGTGCCGTGACGTCATCATCATTACACGACACGATTCCACAGTCGATAGACGAACGACTGTCTTTGTAGATTCTGGTGGGAAAATCAACGATATTATGAGCATTGTAACTATATAATAAATCGTCCAACTTATCCCTGAGTAAGTTTTCCGTTAAGTAGTCTACATTTACATCGCCGACTATAATAAACCTTTTATTTAACCTAGAAGTAACTCAAATGTTTTTAAAAATATTTCAAAATTGCATTTTCCACTGCGATATGTTCCTATAATCAATAGTTTACATTTTAACAATTCGATAACACTAAATTCACAGTGAAACTCAACTGCATAGGTCTGCAAGTCGCGTCTATGTTTATATGCAGTTCCATGTCGCACATACAATGCGACCCCACCATTTTTCATGCGCTGCTGACAGAATGTAGCGGCGAGCTCGAAGCCACGCAGACCGACGCGTTCAATTTCACCGTGTTTACACCAAGTTTCGGTACATACTAATACATTTGGTTCATGTTTGTGTAAAATAATATTTAGTAGTCCTGTTTTGTTACATATAGACTGATATAATGTAATATTTTCGAACGGGGTTGACTCACGAGGAATTTTCGAGAGTTTTGAATGAAACTCCATCAATACAAGAGCGATCGAAGCGACCTAAAACAGTTCTTGGGGCCTATTTAATGAAGATTCGCTCAGGAGAGCCAAACGAACGAATTGCACGCCATTTAAATATGACGCGAAAAACGTTAGAGAAAAAATTTAAAATAGCTAGAGAATGTCTTGTTGCTGAATTTGTCCCAAGGCATTTAGGATTTAATCACATCAGCAGAGAAGAAATATTAAGTCACACACTGTCTATTGCTGCAGCTTTATACGGTGAAACGGAAACTGAGCCATTAGCAATTGTGATATGCGATGGCACCTACAGTTTTATACAGAAAAGTATGAATTTTTTATTTCAAAAATAGACTTACAGTCTCCATAAATATGGTAACCTTTTAAAGCCATTTCTGTACGTTTGTACTGATGGTTATATCATTGAAATCACCGGGCCTCATGCTGCTGTATCTACAGATGCTAACATAATGAATGCACAAATCAATGAAGAAGATTCACCTATTCATTATTTACTTCACGAAAATGATGTTTTTATTCTTGATCGAGGGTCCGAGATGCCATAAAAAATCTAGAAAGCCACGGCTATGAGGCTCATATGCCACCCTCAAAAAGCAGAGATGCCACACAGTTAACTACAGAAGAAGCGAATAAGTCTCGCTTAGTGACAATAGTGCGTTGGGTGATAGAAGTCACTAACGGACGTTTTAAGCGTGATTTTAAAATATTCAGAAATGACTATTTTAATAAATCTTTGCCGTATCTGATGACAGATTTTAGAATTGCCGGAGCTCTTTTAAATACATTTCGTGAACCTTTACGGGATAATCAGTACAGCGACCAGATTATTGAAATCATACAAGAAAAAATGCATGTTCCAAACAGATTGGGCGACTATGTGGTAGAGAATAATATTAATCGTCAAAGAGCAAGTTTTACCGTTATGGAAGAAAGTGAAGTGCATTTTCCTTCACTTTCCGAAGAAGACTTAATTTTAATAAGCTTAGGCACATATCAGTTGAAACTCGCCAAATCTTACGTGTCTGAACATTTGCGAAGAGGCGTGTACTATATAGAGGTATGCACACAACCAAGTCCCAATATGGTGCAATACGGTTTAGAGACAGATAACTGTTCTCTATCAAGAGGACGTATACAATCACGTCATATTTCGAGCAGAACTTACTACAGTTACATTCTAGTAAATAACTCACGTGAAGATAGGGCAGCTATTGTGCAACATTATTGTTCCTGCCTTACTGGGAGAAGAACTGTGGGTACATGTGCTCATATAATAAGTATTATGTGGTACCTGGCCATTGGGAGGCATCAGCCAAGTTTTGTTGGTCCTGCTCTTGCATGGGATGATATTATAATTGATGACTTAGAATATTAAAAGAATAGTAATAAAAAAACTTTGAAATATAAATGTTATTTTTATTTTCTATCATTAAAGTGCAAAGAAATGTAAACTACATATTATTGTATATATGTTTATATATATTATATATGTATATTATTGTATATAGATGTATATACATCTCTTAAAACACGACAACATCCTCAAAGAACACGATTAACACTCCAGTAGGCGCGCGTACTACAACTGTAGAACGCTCAAACATTTTTTGATTTTTAAACGCGAATTGAAGGTCACCCGCGCACACACTTACAGTATTCCTCAACAATTACATATTACACAAAAATAGTGTCCTTGCGGTGGCGGACGCAGCCGCACGAGAGAGAAATTTCGCGCCAAAAGTGAATTTCTACGACTGTAGAGCGCGTGACCACTCGCGCCATATTTTTTTCGTAAGTTGCCGGCGACGTTTGCTAGTTGTAAGTATATTTATTGGCTTTTACTTATGGTTTTACGAGGTTATTATAAAATTTAAGGGTTTTAGTAACTGGTTCGACTATTTCTTTTAGAATTATGGACTCGAGGAACGCAGAAGCTCGAATTTGTAGATGGTTGGAGGAGGAGAATACTGATGATGAAGGTTTAGTGGAAAGTGACAAGAAACTCTACATAATACGGATACAGAACAGGAAGAGAGTTCCACAGAGTCAAATCTGCACTGAGAAAAATGGATTGAAGAAGACGTAATAAAATATTATGCAAGCATTCTAAAACACACTGTTTGACACTTATAAAACAGTGCGCATTTCTTTATACAGTGACATGAATCCATATTTATGCTGCTGGCTAGTAAACTTATAGTGCAAGAAACCGCACTAAAACATATAGTACAAATGCCCAATCTTTTATCATGCAAGAAGTACTTTATATTATGACATGAATGTTTGTCTATTCTGCTGGGCATTAAATTTATTGTGCAAGAAACCTAACCAAAACATAAAGTACACATGCCTAATATTTTAAGGTGCAAGAAGTATAGGAAAATATGCACTCAGCACTATAAAGATATGACGTCACTTATACACAATAAAATTCTAAAATACACATCATAATTTATAGTGATCAATGCACGATAAATCAGTGACGTCACAAATGCACCATAAAAAATATTATTCTTTGCGTAGAAATTTATGGTTCAAGGAATTGCAGCATATCATTTTGTGCAACAGATGTATTAATTTCAGTGCCACACAAAAAAATCGTGCATAGGCACATAAAAATAATGTGCTGTGAGGTGGGGGCAGGGCGCGGGCTGGGGCCGGGGAGGGTGAGCTATCCCGCAGTGGCCCATTGTGACATCATAATTCGAGTGACGTGGATGGTTTAATTCAATTGATCATACCGATTACGAATTAAAGTAATACTGAGTGTTACCGTACCAAAGTGTCAGTATGGATCCAATGGGAGACCTTCTCAGAAAATGGGGCTTTGGCGAAGAAATGGTGGAACATTTTTCCAGTAAGTACCTACCTACCTTCTCAGCTGTATGAATTTGGCGTTGAATTATTGTGTTGAAAATAAGTGCAGAATAGAGAATCTAAGTTTTGTTTAATTTTTTTTTCATATTTCGATCTTTGTTCAATGAGAAAGTTGTTGAGTTTCATTGACTGATACCACCGGAGAGGATAAGAGAGATATACCTTATACCCTGTGTATATACTTTTTACGTAACCTTACTAATAAGTTTAATTGATTTTAGGTTGTTAATCTCTGTGAGGCAACACCACACGGGCGCGCTTTGCTAAAAGCCTGCGAACGGGCGAGCCAGACTGAGCCTTTAGAAACAAAACTTAGAAACCAGCTGTGTGTATTTAATAACACAGCAAACACCGGCTGATAAACACGTAAGGCTGCCAGAATACCACCACCTGCTGCAGCTAAGGCAGGACATAGCTCGCCTATTTGAAACCGACAGTGCGGCACTTTACTACTGCCCTTCGATAGCCAGGGGTAAATATACGCCGCGGAAGAACACATGGGTGGCGAGTGAATACGCGAAATAATAAACAAATGATGGTTTTCTAATATAATAACGGATTCTATCCGTACAGATAAGATACAATTAGTTGTCTTGTAACTATTAATTATTTTTAATTCCTATTCATGGAAAGTAACAATATATTTTTATGGTGTTTAATCTAAAATAAATGATTGTAAAAGTTTTGACATGTTTTTTGCCAAATTACCCTTACTGGTGCATGCTATACTGCTAAAAGTAGGTATCGTGAATTTTAGCACCGCATTCCTGTATTTTTTGATATTGTGATGTCAAAGACTATTTTTCAGGATTCGCGTCAAATCTTCCTCATATAATTCCAAGGTTGTAAAATTTTACAGCGTTAAGTGTTTTTAAATTCACTATTCAGTAGTAACGGTAACCTTTGGATTATGTCGGGTGGCCGAGTGAAGCGTACATTTTTTTGTCTGGTGGTCAGTACTAATCAATATACCTTTCAGTTTGAGATGAGCTCCAAGATTTGAAAGAAAAACGCGACTTATCCATATATTGCAATTGTTTGCACTTTTGTACGGAGAAGTCGATTTTCTTTTCATTACATAAGCTCACCTCATGCTGAAAATTGTCATATTGATGAATGAGTATTGACTACCAGAGAAAAAAAATTACACCTTACCTTGCCACCCGGTATAGATTTTGACGCCAATCCTGAAAAAAAACAAAAAAACTTTGTTATCACGATATTAAATAGTGCAGAAAAAAAGTACTCGGCGCGTAAAGGGACGATGCCGAGGCGCAAATGCACTAAAACATTTAGTGCATTGACATGTAAATACATGGTTTCATAAAATAAAATAATATCATGGGCAGACACGAAATATTATGGAGCAGGATGTGATAGGCATCAATTAGTAAAGTGCAAACGCACACAATAGTATGGATACGGAACTATTAAATAACGCAGTGCACTATAATATAAAGTGCGTTCAAGAAAGTTTTTGAAGCGGTTCACCACAAGTTATAGTGCTTAAGGCACTATGTTATAATTCTTTTAACTATCTTTTATAGTCCAAGCTGCGATTGAGCTTGTGAAGTCATAGAATTAATGACGTCACTGTGGAACCATAACTTTTAGTGCCAAGCCGACAGAGTAATTTTACGTGCTTGCACGATTGGTCAAAAAGTTGTGCATTCACGATAGTTTACAGTGCCGCATTTTTATCAGTGTGGAAAATAACGGACAAAGTTTAGGTATTTCTCCAGTATCGAGATCAGAATCGTCAGACGACGATATTCCGCTAAGTGCACTTAGCAATCAATATTAAATCTCTAAAAACGGTACTATCTGGAGAAAATATCCATATCCTAGTACAAGAACACGTGCTCAAAACATTCGTACGCAAACCGAGGGTCCTAAAGAGGCCGCCAAAAATGCTAAATCTGAGCTGGAATGTTTTGAACTATATTTTGATGCGTCTATGATAGAAATTTTAGTTAACTCAACTAACATCTACATTGAACAATCAAGGCCAAATTTTACAAGAGAAAGAGATGCCAGAGCTACGGATACTTTGGAAATGAGGGCTTTCCTTGGTCTGCTCTTCGTAATGGGTGTTCTCAAATCCGGGAGACGCAACTTGAAGGACTTCTGGGATATGACGCGAGGCACAGGCACCGAATTGATTTATCTCGTTATGTCACTAAAAAGATTTAGATTCCTTCTGCAAGCAGTTAGGTTTGATGATATACGAGACAGAAAGAGCATGACAAACTAGCTCCCGTAAGAGATATGTTTGAGAAACTTGTTGCTAATTGTCAAAAACACTTTGAACCTAGCGAATTCTTGACATTGGATGAACAACTTGTAGCTTTCCGAGGACGTTGCCCTTTTAGGCAATATATTCCAAACAAGCCTGCAAAGTATGGCATAAAAATATTTTTACTGACTGACGCAAAAGTACCATATACAGTAGGGAACACAAGAGCGTACGCGGTAAAAATCAAAAACGGTGTACGAGGGGAAGGGGAGGGTGATACCATTGTATGCAGTGGAGAAACGAATGCATAGTAGACTCGGGAGAAGTATGACTGTTGGAGGAGTTCTAGGTTTTGCTATGTGACAATGAGTCCTCGATTCAAGCTCCTAACCTTAGGTCTCTGCGAATGCAGGTGTAAAAACTCTTTACTGTTAACCTGTAAGTTTACCTTGATTGTAGGTAGCAATGTCCATATCAGCAAATTGCTACAACATTAGAGCAACCGACCGTGACGGCGATAACGCCGTTATCGCTGAAGTTAAACGATATTTTTTAAGTTTCTTCTGATTCAAATAGGTTATCGGGCTCAATTAACCGATATTATCCGGTCGGTGGAATTTATTAAATTATTTATAGTTCGGGAAAATAAAACTATACCATTGTCCGATAAGGTTTGACGTCATACCTACGGTAAACCACAGCTACACTTATCAACGTATTGAAGTGTTCATTACCTAACGATGGTGTGAATGGATGTTTCAATATAAACTCAAGTCTCTCGAGTTTGCTTCGTAAACTTTTCTGAGGACATGAGTGCACGCTGCAACGCTCTAGTGGAATAGCTTGGCGTAACCAAACCTCCAGAGAACATCACACGGTCAAGTAAGACTGTAGGTCACGTACCAAGACTCCATGCATGCTCAGCAGTCACGGGCAGCTCCTGAATATTACCTACATACTTTTTTCTATATGGAGCATGATTGCGCAACCTAACAGGAAAGTTAACACAGTCTATGATATCACTCGCGAAATAAAATATAAAACTGTATGTATTATCCCCATCATTTTTCCTTTTTTAGTTATGAATAATTAATTGCTCCTTTCCTGAATTTTATGGAATTTCTATTGTTACTACGGTACATCATGCGGTCAGTGCGTTTTAATTATCCTCATTAAAGCGACGTAATTAAACCACAAATAAATTCCCTATCGTTATGGAATTCCAAGCAGTCCTTATTAGGTAGGTTTCTAATTAGTATAAATTGCGGGAAAGCCCTGTCCAACCAATCATTAGCATATATATCCTCGACACAATCGCCAGGAGCTATATAGTCAATCAGCATACTATTGACCCTCGACATATCACCATGTGGGGAAACAATAACGGAGAAGCCGCTCGTCGAGCCGCCGAGGAACGTTGGGAGGAGCAGAAAGCAGAGTGGAAAAGACAAGACGAGGAGCGTGAAGAAAGGAAGCGTCAGCGTGAAGAGCAGCAAAAACTTGAGGAGCACCTCTTGCGGTATGCAGAAGCTTTACGACGGCAGGCATCGTGGCGCGGGACACACAACAGGCCGAAGTAATACACGGCCAGACAACCTAACCTACTCGTAGATGTGATAATTTATAATAGTATTTATTCTTAAAAATAAAAAAACTCGTTCCTCATACATGATTATTTCATTTCAAAGTGCATGTCAGCTCAGCAACGAATGCCAAGCTTGCGTGTACCTCCTCATAAATGTCAAGACTAGTCACTACACTTTGTAAGAGGATTGTAGGTGCACGGTGACATGCTATGCAGCGATAGGTAGGTACGGTGCACGTTACATAGTTTCTCGGTAAGGTATCTGTGATACTATAACTCTAACATTACAGGCAAAATAAAAAGGACACATATTTAGAATAATATTTGATTACACTATTATAGTCTAACAAATCCTGTAAGCTATGAAATGACAAATCTTAAATATAAGTAAGGTGTATGAATGTATTAAACAGTAGTCGTCTACGCTAACTCATCAGGTTTGATTTCGTTTTATCATACACGCCGCCACATGTTACTCGTCCAAGCCCACCTTAGCCAATATTTTGCAGTTGCCATCTCGCCGATTGAATAATAAAAGCCTGTTACTGCCCCGTGCACTTCGCTCATGCGGTACTCGTAGTGCTTCTTAGATTCTTTCAACAGAATCGCACGTTCCAGGTAGAAGTTCAGCCACTGATGGACGTGTCCCGCGCAGTAGTGATTATATTCAACCCCACCAAGTATACTGGGAGAAATCTCTGTACCAACGTGTCCTAGCAATGGCCAAGGATGATCTACGACTCACTATGTGTTATGAAACTGTAACGGTCGCTACATCACACCACCCGACTCCTTCGTTAACCTGAGATCGAAACTGTGACCAGCCTCAACTGCTATACACGGCCTGCTAACACAATCCCGTATGGGCGTGCTGCTGTGTGAATTGGTTTACATATGTGACTACATGCCGAATTTCTGTTCAGGGCACTGCCCGCGATATCCTTTGATCTCGCTTTCTCACTAAGTACATAAGCAGAAGCTTGATACTGTTGACCAAGAGCATCAAATTAGTTGAGTTAGCGATCTGGGGGTGGAGGGAATCATTCAATACGTTATAAGTAGATTCAGCAGTACGTCGTGTCCTTAGTCGCGCTATCAAGCACAAAAGTCTTCCGAACCTGACTCTGTCACGTTTTGCATCAGTTGCGGGCAATCGCACCTTGCCCAGGAGCATGTCGTTCGATTCATACGTTAACCAAACCGCAAGCAAGCGTTTACACCTGATACGGGCATACAGATAGTGAGCTTTGTAGTCTGTTAAGTCATGTAACATGTGAGTGGATTACGGATATTATGGATAACGACAACTGAAGAGATTAATTATCACTACTGAATGTAATGGTTTGTGATATTTTTGTCAATATCAATGTAATTTGGATTGTGGACATAGTCTAGAGAAATATATGCATTTTTTCCAATCGGAAAACCATTGCAACATTTACTTTTAACCATGCCAGAGAAAGACGTGCGTTACTGCGTTATATCATTTGGAGCATGCATCTGCATTCATCTGGAGAGACGATAAGCCTTATCTCCTCTCATAATCTGACGCCGTGCTCGTGCAACATTGAGCAGACCCGATCTACCCGATGACTACCTCACCAGTGGCACTGCAGTATGGCACGGTGGCAGTATTAAAGGAAAAACCAATAGTATTCGCACTACATCCTCACATGATATGTTACTGAACCAAAGTTACGTATGCCTTATAAACAGCAAGTATGCAACTCACCGAGTTTTATGTATTGGAGCACGATCTCCACAAACTTATTGAAAATTTGTGCGTTTGACAAGGCAGTACGACGTGATAGTTAGTCTGCTTGAAAGAAGCCACAGTCCTATTGCCATCTTAGAGACCGAGAATAGATTTGCGGAGCTGATGGTCGTGTCGCAGTGATGAATGCATCCAATGGTAAGCTTGGACAATGCTAGCTCATAACCTGCGAGAGGACATACGATTGCGAACAAGCGTTCACACCTGGTACGGTCGTAGACAGTGACCTGGGTAGTCTTTTACAGCATGAATTGTGTGTATGTATGTGTATGTGTGTTTATTGTTTCATGGTGTGAGAGCAGTCCACGAAAGTCTACATCAGAATGATAAACGAATCTCTGCTGCCCCCTGCTTTATCTTGCTGCAGTACTGCCTTTGCAAACTTTGTGCGATCCAATATCTCGGAGGCTTTAGAAAGAGTTCTACAGAGTTCAGGTTGTACTGGGATATCTAACACGTTATAGCCTTGATCCGTTGAAACTTCGTGAACGGCTTGACCACGTCAAACCGTCTCGCATAGTGGACAAAAATGAAAGGTATAATGAGCTTACGAATATATTTAATGAATATAATCATGAAGCATTACATTATATATTTTGAGGAAATCTAAACAGAACGTTAACTTAGATGACAATCACGTTACAGAGAAGTTCGTTCATTACTTCATGTTCGCCAATTCGTTTTATTGATTGAAGCACGAGTCACAGGAATAGCTCGACAACAAGAATATGGAGGATGTAATTAGGACTTGGCAAACCCAAGCCCCCGTCCGAAGTTAGGAAGCTTTGATAACACATGCAATGGAAGATGCTTCCAGTAAATCTGCTGCGGCTTTTGGGTAGTCTTCTCTATTGGGTTGGCCCGCTGGGCTGTTCCTGAGACTTGCCGCTGGACGCTTTTGTCGAGTTCTGGTTCAATTGTTCCGTTGAGTGCTGGCTTGTCAGGTGTGTCAGCTTCTGATCAAACTCTTCCGTCGAGTTCTCGCCAGACTCTTTCGTGTAGGTCTGACCCAGCTGTGTTGTTGAGTTTGGGCGAAACAATTCCATTGAGTTATCGCTGAACGGTTTTGTTGAGTTCTGGCTAGACCAGTTTGATGGGTTTAGGGTGAACGCTTTCGGTGACTTCTGACTTGATCGTCTCTGTGACTCCACCAGTACCTGTATACCTGTTGGCACACATGTTGAAGCTGGACCGACCGCTTTTATGGTGACTTCTATCGGAATAGTTGCCTGGGGAGTACGGATCTGACTCGACTTTGGCTCAGCAGCTGGTGGCTTAATGAATGGGGATCTGGCTGCAACGGATGCGAAGACTACAACCAACAGAAGACTCACAATGCGCATCATTTTTCTGTTCCGTTATCTGTAAACAAATTAGAAAAAAAAAAACATTAATTTCAGCGATGAAAGAGCTCTCCTGCTTCGTGGTGAGCTGCGTTGCAGATTTCGTCGAAAGTTGAGAACACGAGAAGATCGATTTCTATGTTACTAGCTGCTTACTTCGAAAGGGACTGATGCTCACGCCAAGGTTTCTCAGAAAATTCTGAACTGGATAGATTGTATCCCGTCTTTATATACTTGCCGACGACGGTAACACTTATTCTGTATATATGACATTCGCAGCGTGTGATGTGGTCACACTGATGACTTTTATGTATATTGCTTTATTACCGTTTGCACTCCTGAAAACATTAAGGACGAAAATATCTCGTTATGTTTGCGCCGTCGTCATTCATGTATATTGATGCATTAACATAAAAGGGGTTTCTACAATGGAGACGAGAGAATATTCGTCTTCTACAAAACTTCAGGAAAACTTCGGTTCGGCACTGGGCAGTTGGACACCGCATTGACCCAGTGGCAGATTGGACAGGCCAAACAATGCGGTGTCGAACTGACACCTTGCCAAAACTTCCCAGCCTAGTTTGTCCAGCATCGCCATGATATCGGACCCTGTTATTCATAGAGCATATTTCGCATGGTTACTCGAGGTATAAAAGTCTGATTCGTTGTTTGTAATGGAATTTCCAATAAACTGACAATGATTGTTTTACTGTTAATCACATCTGCCATTATCCACGTGCCCTTGCGCAGGATGAACGCTCTTGCGGCTGCGGTCGACATGCTGCTATTTGTCCAAGCTTTGCAGACATCGACACTTACTCGCAACACGTTTCATCGCTGCATGTCAAAGAGTTCGATACTAAGTGATTTAAACACAGGAGTTAATATTCATATTTCAGATCAGGCTCGATCGTTACACGACTACACTGAAAACGCGAGCGACGTGGGCGGGATAAGAACACTCTGTTTTATGACGAAGTTGTTTGCACATAAATTACTACTTAACTTAACTCATAGTGCTTATGAGTCACGATGGTCCATCGCAGCCCCGTACATATACTTCTCTGCGCACGTTGTAGCGTATAGTGAACGCCTATGGGTATATAAGAACCTGTGTTGCTACATTCGCACTGAAATCGTTTCAGCAGGCACAGCGTTAACATCACTCTTGCTCTTTCGATGTAAGTAATCTTGCCTACACTTTACTTCTCTTTCAGGTTTCAGTAAGAAATATGCGGACCGTTTCGTCAGTGAGATTAATTTTTTATGTCTTTTCATTCACAGATAACGAACTTGAAAATGGTTTACGTGATGAAGCTCCTCGCACTCGTAGTCGGCGCATTTCTCATAGTCGGGTCTCCGGTGCTTCAAAACAGGCCATCTTCCATACCCAAGGTCTACACAACGGGGGTTTTCCAATTAAGAAGCACGGTGTCGCACTGTGCGGCTGAGTGCGGCACAGTGCGATAGTGTTTGTTGGAACACAATTTAAATCCTAAATTCTCCACCAGACTGCGCTTCGAGGCCCATTCTTTTTTTGGAGGGCGAATCCGTACATTAATTGTTGTTTTGTTGGTATCATTGCAGATACAGTGTGCGCGGACACAGCAATTTACCGTGCCCCAGTGTGCGACCCGGTGCTGTAGTTGGAACGCGCACCGTCGAAGCGTCTCACGCTTCTTATCAGGTGCATGCAGCACAGCAATACCATAAATTAGTGGTGGGTTGCATTTTCTTGGCTAGTCTAGGATGCCGGTGAGCAGCCACTCAACTACTGATAGACACTAACCATACATCGTAATCACGATAAGCAACTAAGTTGCATCGGTTGGCACGGCTTGGTAGAACAGTTGCAGCGCAGAGAGTCTACCACCGTTATGCTGACTTCTGTGCTGCACGCGGTATGCTAAAGGAAAGATGTAGCGAACAAGTTCCCGCGCAATTGACGCAGATTAGGTCTTCTTATAAATGGTTTTCCTGATACCTGTTCTATGCCTGACAGGTCAGGTGTGCATATTGGTGATGATGAGGCAAATGTAACTGCGCTGGGAACTGCTTATCGCTAGGCGGTTTGCAGTCCTGATCCGAGTCCAAAAGTAATCGATCTTCTATGTTGTGTATATGTCTTCGTGTATGTAGTATGCATTGGGAAATGTATGAAGTAAGTTGGAATAACAGGAGCAAATGCAGGATGCACCTGTGCATAAATAAATTGTCTGGATCTGCCCGTTGACGTCTATCACAATATATTTTCCAAGCGACAAAGTTGGTCGACCGGAAAAAACACTCCCTCAAAAGGTACAACCGTGGAAAAAACTTGGAACGATTCCAGCGATCGATAAGAGCGCAGTAACGTGCAATGGCTACGTGCCAAAGTGCATCGCGACGGTTGAACGTTCAAACAGTTAAATTATTCCGTGACGAGTCTACTTCGGGCATACTTTGAATCATGTGTTTGGTTATCATAAAAGCGCTTGGGATATGGCGTACAGCACACCTTAGCACACCTCAGCACGTCAGGAAATGAAACTAATCAATACTTACATACATGCACTTATAAGGAGGCACAGTTCGATCCGTCATGACATGACCTACCCCACTTGTCCTCAATTGTGTCTGTCATTTATAAGTGATCATTGTTTCGCCCTCTGTCGCAATCTGTGTGAAGGCGTTTACACGGCTAAGGTGTTTATCAGTGTCAACAATCACTGTATGTTCAGGCACATGTAAATGTATAGACATACTCTAACATTGACGTCAAGTGTCGCCTTGTTACTCAACAAATATGTGAACCATTTACAGTTCGCTTGTGCTGCTGGCCTGAGCTAGACGTTCCTTCAAGGCTTCTCCCTCAAGACGAGGAGCGTGAAGAAAGGAAGCGTCAGCGTGAAGAGCAGCAAAAACTTGAGGAGCACCTCTTGCGGTATGCAGAAGCTTTACGACGGCAGGCATCGTGGCGCGGGACACACAACAGGCCGAAGTAATACACGGCCAGACAACCTAACCTACTCGTAGATGTGATAATTTATAATAGTATTTATTCTTAAAAATAAAAAAACTCGTTCCTCATACATGATTATTTCATTTCAAAGTGCATGTCAGCTCAGCAACGAATGCCAAGCTTGCGTGTACCTCCTCATAAATGTCAAGACTAGTCACTACACTTTGTAAGAGGATTGTAGGTGCACGGTGACATGCTATGCAGCGATAGGTAGGTACGGTGCACGTTACATAGTTTCTCGGTAAGGTATCTGTGATACTATAACTCTAACATTACAGGCAAAATAAAAAGGACACATATTTAGAATAATATTTGATTACACTATTATAGTCTAACAAATCCTGTAAGCTATGAAATGACAAATCTTAAATATAAGTAAGGTGTATGAATAATAAAATTATTCATACACCTTTGATTGAATAATAAAAGCCTGTTACTGCCCCGTGCACTTCGCTCACGCGGTACTCGTAATGCTTCTTAGATTCTTTCAACAGAATCGCACGTTCCAGGTAGAAGTTCAGCCACTGATGGACGTGTCCCGCGCAGTAGTAATGCCAGTGATTATCTTGACAACGGTAGTCGGAATGCTTTTGGCCTGGCTCGATCTTCCGCCGACACGCGCAAGAAGCGTAGTCACCGTGTGTACAGTCATCCATGTTTATGAGCCGGATGAAATTGGTGAGCTTCGAGATATAGGTGAATTGAGGTATACCGGGAGGTGTGATACCTCCGAACAGTGGTACCAAGCTGTTGAGGCCTACTCGCAGACATTTTTCTCCCATAATTTCGGAATGGAAAAGGTACTCGATGCGCAACTTTTTTCCATTGTAGAATGTCGCTTCGAAAGTCTTCACGTTTAACTCTATCAACAATTGTGTGGAACGGCTTGCTTCTGCCGGTGCGGACATTGTTTTACGTTTATCTTTTCTTAGCTGAATAAAGACAGTACAGACGTAGACACGTTCGTAACGTTCAGCAAGCGAAAGTGATTTGTGACTGAAAATCCATTATGTTAAAAATGAATACTTATCTTGAAGCAAATATAGCGTTGGGTTTTCCTCAAGAATTTGTAGCTAGTGCCAACTGACCCTAGGTTATCGTAAGACGCTGAGCCCGACTAACTGTCTGGAGGCAGCGAATAATAATAGTTTGATAACGATCTCGTACTCGTCACATATTACCTATATTCTGAGTTATGACACATGGTTTGTTCTATATTTAAACTAAAGTGTGCCACGTCTGGCAACGTATTATCGGTAAATCTATGTCTACATGTAGTTACACATAGAACGTTCATTGTCGCGGCTCTTTGCCGTAATACTGTTTGCGGCTTAAGCGTAGATACTACTCATGAACCAAGTTAAGTTATTTAGACGTCTCACATTCCTGTATGGTCTGCTCCGCGGCTAAACGTCGCAGGTACACGTACTCAATAAGCGAATGCACGTTCAGGCCTTGCTCAAGACATATGATAAGCATTGTTTGTGATAGCGCAGCTTTGCATCCCATGTGCACGTAACTCTTATCATCACGCCTTGCAAGTCAACTGTAAGTGATAGTGGTGTGACGTGCTATGCGGCCGCTAGTAGCACGTTACCTAGCCGTTACCTCTAGTGCCGTCCAAGCTTGACTTGATTGTATCTAACACAGAGTTGTCATGAGGGAAACTAAATTTGAACTTGGAGCAACGTAAGAGGGAACGGTCTCAATATCTTACCTGCACAACTCTCCATCATCTTATACTACTAATAGGAATAAAACAAATAAAAGTAGACATATTGAACACAACTATTTATTTCAATCTACGGTACTTTAGACTTATGAAGACTATTCAACACTCTTAACACTATTGAGATGCGGCTGCATCAGCGCCGGAACCACTAATGCTGCGAGCCGAGTCAAGCAACAATTGTGTGTCCGTACGTTCACCCGTGGAATAAAATTCCTAGATGGCTGGATCGTCTCGATGCACTTTTGCAATCATCGCATGGAACATCTCTTTAGATTCTTTAAGAAGAATCGCCGGCACCATATAATGGGTCAACCACGCAGAGACGTGCGCGGTGCAGAAATGATGCCAGTGGAGTTCGTTCGTGCACTCGCTTCCAGGAGATACCACTTCATGTGGATTGTTGTCACAGGAGCAGGTTTCGCCGGCGACCGCCTTGCACTTCTGGAAACGAAGCTCTTCCTCGACGAACTTCAGTATCGCAGGCAGCCTTACAAAATCTCTTTCACCTGGCAGCTCCTTCCAAAATAGGGGCCGGAGCCCGTCCCAATTTATCAGCAGGCGATCTTCTTCTGGCCTCGTTGCATCGAAGCTGTAGTTGACGGGAAATTTTTTCCCATTAAGAAAAGTCGTGTCCAGGTTTCGCATCGACCGAACAAACTTTGAATATGCAGTGTGAAAACGCATAAATTCGTCAACGCTCAAAGGCGCCCCACAGGGTATAGCAGGCCCGCGGAACGTGAAGGTGTCCACCGGAAAAGTAAGTGCTCTGTCTTGATCTTCTTGGGGCGTCATGTTGAGTTCTCGATGTCACGGGGCTTCTCCGTCCAACAATAAGTAATGTTCCTTCGTAAACGTTCGCCGTTCAACGTGTAGCAATCGATTATGCGCAAATCAACTTTTACGTACTGAGCAAGTAGATTAGCGTACAGAAAAAATGGAACGATAGAGGGATAACAAAGCAATTTGGGAATACCGCAAACTAACCCGCGGGTTATTCGCGGCAACGCTGATGTAATCGCTCGTAATATGAACAACTGAATAATAAAATATTCTCGTACCACTTCAGCCAGACTTACATTGTTATAGAAATAGATGGGAATAAATGATCCTGCGCTCCCATACCTGTAGGTCGGGAATTTACGCTATCAATTCGGTACATCGTTAACAACGTTTAATTGCTGCTTAAACAACTAGTATGCGACCCTTGACCGAATGTACCGATGACACATAAACTATAAACAAAATTGATTGGGTTTTACCCAACAAAGTAGCCATCTGGTTACTGGGCGACTTTGAGATAAGCAAGCCACGTGGGAAATTGAACTTGTGTAAAGAACAATGCTGCGACCACGTCATCCCATGTCCCGGTTGCTGGCTGCAGGTGTAGGTATCATCACACTTTAGTAGTCCTGTTGAAAAATTAACTGCAATTCTAGCATCAGTGGGTCTTGTGAGTGCCCGCTATGAATGCGGCAATGCAGTCCATCGTCATGCTTACATTGTGCAAAAGTGGCAAGCGGTGCATGGCCTACGAGATGCAGGTGAACGCTGTATGTCAACGATAAGCAGATAGTACTTGCAGCACTGCCTTCACTGGATGGAATTATTCCGAGTCAGCCAAATCCATCATGCGCTGCTCCAAGAGCTGAAGAAGCACTTAATCTTCCACGTGATGAGCCTCCTACGAGCCAGCGAGATCCATCACGTGCATCTCCAGTACTTGCAGCACTGCCTTCACTGGATGAAATTATTCCGAGTCAGCCAAATCCATCATGTGCTGCTCCAAGAACTGGAGAAGCACTTAACAACTGTGAGTACATGATAAAAATCATATACCTCCTTGTGACTTGTTACGAAACCATGTGCATAATGCATGTTTCTTTTTCCAGGTAGCTGCTCGCAGCAAAAATTGAAGCTACTGCGAGAAGTGAAGAAAGAATTTACGATTTATGCTCGGCGACAAACCAGGTGCATGGAGGTAACTATGATAACTAATCTCGTATGATAACTAATTTGGTTCAAAGTTTCATGCTTTGAATGCGATATCCCACTTTAAAATATATGTGATCAAAAGTATTCAACGCTACAACACACATTTCTTTCTTTTCAGATGGTGACGCGTGTCCTGCAACAAATGACTAAACGTAGAAGACGGAAAAACGACCCAGGTCCCACTACTCGGACCTCAAATCTGGTCACGCAAAATCCCACTCTGGCTGCTTTACTTCAAAGGCGGTCCTGATGTTTAGAGATGAAAGAAGCATACTCCAAACAGTATTAGAGTCTGAAGACTTCGTGTTGAGGGAGCTTTCATGAAAACTTACTGTTTGTGTCTGCATACCTATTCTCTACCATAGATAACAATGTCAATGTCCATGTATCTAAAGCAACAAATAGTTGTTGGTGTTGAACGGGATGTCGTATGATGTAATAAAGTTTATTTTTACCGAGTATGTGCTTTGTTCAACTTTTGCAACTCCTTCCTTCCCCCCCCCCCCCCGAATCCCGATAGTCATAACGTGCCGTGGCGGTGTTTTACAGAATCCAAGACACATTGCTTACTATCAGTAATTATCAGACTACCAGTAGCTACACCAACAGCCACAGCGATTGCGTTTCAAATGAAGATAAGCCCATGCAATGATGAATGTCACGAGCTAATGTAACTCATAGAGTATTGGCTAGTTTCTCGAGATTCACACCGCTTCATAAGGCACGTTCAGCTTGGACGCCCAAAGCGTTGAAAGCGTTACTGAGTGTTGAACTTGGAGCTTGGAGCTGTAAGCGCTGACGAACGTTGAGATAGCTGCGTCTACGGCACGTGCCGTCCAAGTCGAACACCTTCAACATACGCTGTGAACGTTTTCACCGTCGTGAGCGTCAAAGTTAAACGTGCCGATAAGCTGATGGATATGACTACGAGGATGGTGGTCATGATGTCAGGAGGAAAGGCAGTTCTGACGAATGAACGCTTGCTGTGTTCGAGTAGCTATTCTATTCTAAGTAAAATTTGATTGGCTCCGGTCAACACTCTGAAGTGATGTAGCCATACGGCTATGTGATAGCGGCTGACGGAAGCGTCAGAGATCAACGCGTTCGAGTAGCATATGGTACACAAAGTCTTCTACTTCATTTAGATGCTAATGTAGACAGAACTCATTACTCTCAATGAATTGTGTTAAAAGTCGTATCATCCAACGTACACTGAAAAACTTGGTTTGTTTGAACGGTCGCTAACACTAGTCCATCGTACTGTCATTTATCCAATCTGTGCATCCAGCACTGCAGCAGTAATGTGCAACCTGCTGCGCCTCTTTTCTTGCACATAAGAGTTCAAACTGCTCAATTTCTGCACATTCAGACAGTTTGAGCCATCGGGTGCAACATGGATGGATATATAACCTCAAACATCTCATACACATGACGCACATGTCCGACAGCATTTTTTCTTTTTTTTTATATAACGCGGTAGCTAACCGTCTGGATAGTCGGATGAATAATATTCGTCTGGACACGCTCTATCAAATGATATCCGCATTATTTATCCGGACGAGCAAGGGTTTTGCATTCGTCCGAATATATGCTTTAGTTGTTACGAAATATTTGAACGAGTAACCCCAGCCGATTTATAAACGTTGAATATTCCCGATTCTGCAACGAATTCACAAGAACACTTTAGCATCGAACGGATGTTGCCGTCCTGTTCTCCAGAGTTCAGTAACCTGCATTCGGACGCCGTGAACATTTGAATGCAACGGCTAATAATATGCACTCAATGCAGGGCCGTGGTAGCGGCCATGATTGGAATAATACTTTTTTTCAACAATTGCATGCAAGCTGCAGACAACGTTATTGCGGGGGAATAACGTACGATTTCATATGTTGTGCATGTAGACAGTTTTAAAAAAAGTGCATTCCGGTTTCTCGTCACGTGGGCCCAGTAGAACAACGGGCTGGGGTGAACGCATTTTAATATTAACTGCATTTAAGGTTGCAAGTTATCTGAGGTCAACTGAACGTTTAGTCTGGCTTCACCATCCGAACAAGTAACATCTTTTTGTGAGATGTCGAACCGGTTGTTTTAGCTTTGGAAGAGCATTCAACGTCCCGGGCAGTGCTTTCCACGAGGTATGTGTAGAATTATTAGAGAAACTATTAATCATGAATTCACTTCCATTCAATAAATGTCAAAATTTCGTTATGTCTTGTCTGCAGATACGATACCATGAAGTATGCGAACAGATCACGGACGAAGCCAACTCCAGCCAAGAAGAATCTGAATCTGGTGCCTAATGCTGCTCGCAAGAAATGCCGAAAGCCCATCTGTAGAGAATACTGCAGCGCTTTTAGGCCCTTGTCCCCCCAGTCACGGCTGAGCATGCTGAACAACACGCGGATTAGCGTCATAACCATGAGCCAAGTTCAGGCGGGAAAAGCTGTAAGTACAAACACCCAAGATTTCTACTTAGAAACAGTTGTACTTCATGATACTGTTGAATAGGCAGCTGATTCCTTTCTTTGAACATTACAGCCGGAGCCTAAGAAGATATGTACCGACGGTAAGCAAGATACACTGAAGACGAGTGCACCTTCTGCGATACCGGGCAGCATCAGCAACGTCGAAGCCCCAGGTAACTGAACACTTCTTACCTAATCCTTCATTTATAATGAAACTATTTTCGCGTTACATCTAATCATACTCCATTCTGTTGCAGAGGGTGAATATTCAAATGGGTGGGTGGAAGCGTTTTTCGATGCTGAGCTCGCTTCGGTTATGATGCAATCAGAGCTAGAACTAGATGAGGGATTTTCACCAGAAGCATTTGAAGCACTTCCTTCACTTGACGAAGTTCTTCCCAGCCAGCCAAATTCATCAGCTGCCACTCCAACAGCTGAAGGAGCGCTTCCTTCACTTGATAAGCCTCCTGCGAGCCAGCGAAATCTATCACATGCAGCTCCAGCATTTGAAGCACTGCCTTCACTTCATGAACTTCTTTCAAGCCAGCCAAATCCATCATGTGCTGCTTCAAGAGCTGAAGAAGCACTCAACCTTTCACTTGATAAGCCTCCTACGAGCCAGCGAGATCTATCACATGCAGCTCCAGCATTTGAAGCACTGCCTTCACTTCACGAACTTCTTTCGAGCCAGGACTGAACCAGTTACGTGTGAGACTACTCAGAAAGATAGGGACTATGTAGCGAGGCCAGCCTTCTTAGCCTCATTGTACCAAGTATAGTTATGCAGAATATGTAGTTGGATGCTGTCTCCAGGCATGACAATCAAGGTAGCAGAGCTGATGTTATACGACGATAATGAGTGGGCAAGGCTATGGTCTGATACCTAGGAAAAACGACGATCATTCTATCGCCTTCTTAGTATTCATATAGCACGAACCAAACAAACTCTAAGGTATCGTTATCACAGAATGGAGGTGATAACAGTTTGCTGAACGGCTTAGCATTTCGGAGTAACATACAGAAGCATGATAGAGGCTAAAGGACATGACAACTTCAGTAGAAAGACTGTTAAAGTGACACGTGGCGCGCGGTGATTCGATGGCTGTCGCATTATCACTGGCCCGATAACCTAGGCACAAAGTTCATGACCGTGTCACTGGACGTGCATGTCGTTACCCAACAAACCGGACGCCGTGAATAGTTATCTGTTCACTCTGTTACTGGAAATAACGTTTGCATTGATTACCATACTTGCCATTTAACCCTGTTGACTGCCGGCCATTCGTATTGCGTTCCGTAGCTCAACGTTGCTCAACGTTGAGTTGCTCCAAACACACCCATGGGAGTTCACAGTATACAGATGTTCATTACATTTCACATGTCGAGTCTCACGTCATACACGCAGTCTATGTCTCTGGTACACCTGCATGTCAGATCCTGACGTGAAGCCAACTCCGTTCAATCATCCCAGTTATGTACCTGACGCGTGCGAAGCGTACCTCGCTGTACTGGACGTAGATATTCTAATACTAGATTATACTGCAACGGTGGTTACGTGACAGACTCGTAAGACCAGTAGCAAGGTTATAGGTGTGCATATCATACCAAGCTCTCGGTATCTATTCGTTGGCGAGTCATAACACCTGCGACTTGCCGCTGCAGAGCAGACCACATGCCGATGTCCCTCGCAAAGTCAATGGGCAACGAGAAAAACTTTACCATGATAGCGGTCAGTGGTCAATGGCACGATCCGAGAGATCAAAGTAGTTCTTCGACTTTATTTAGAGTTTTCCTGAGTATGCAGACCAGGCTATCAGCCACAATACTTTACTGAACGACTGTGCAGCAGCGACATCACAAACTCTGCCCGCGTAATGAACGAGGTTTTCCTTACGATACTCTGAAGTCACTCTTGTGATTCTTGGTGCAGTGACACATATTATCACTGCATATATTTTCTCATGAACATGAGCACCTTAGGTTTCATACGTCTCATGGATATGTGTTGATTACCTTCATAAAACTATAAGTATAGTTTGTATTTAGTTGTAGTTATTGATGCTGGAACTGGTTATGTCGAGCTAAAACGATAAAAATATACGCTATTTGCACACACACACACCCACACACACGCGCGCGCGCGTACACATACACACAGTGCATACAATTATCTCTTTATAATAACAGGACGTCATATTAAAAAGAATTAGCGATAACGATCGTTGTTTCTCGGAATTGTGCCAGTTTAATTAATATGGCAGACGTGAATCGTGTTTCATTTTTATGACTTTTGCCTTATCTAAAAGTATGATACCTTATTTTTATGTTTTAATGTTGGAACGATGCAACCACTGAAGAGTCTATTCTGAACTGCTCAACATGCCGGACGTGTTTGGAGCTATTTTAAGGCGCCTCAGCCGCCAGTCGGCTACTACCGACAACACTTGGTTCCGACTGAGTTACCGGATCACCGTAATATATCTACTGGGGCGTCAGCATGCCTGATGATCGTGCAAGAAATTTTCCAAGGCCCCATGAAATGCAAGTTCACGGACTATCCCGAAGATAACTTCGACCGTTATTGTTCGACCAAATCGTTCTTCAGCCTAACACGAAAAGTGATAACGACGGAGGACATCTCCAGTGTTAAATGTTCTACTCGTCCAGCCAACACATGCTGGAATATGACGATCAAGCGTCAACTCGGCTTCATCACATTACTGCTACAGGCCATACTGTTCTACATCCCCCGCTACCTGTGGAACTGGATGGAAGGAGGGAAAATGAAGATGTTAGCTACTGAGCTGATTACTTTGTCGAGATGCAGAGGCTGCAGCGAGGAGAACAGAAATCCGCTGGACTCCTATTTTCGTAAACATTTCCGTGCAGGTGATAAGTATGTAAACCGTTATACGCTTTGTGAATTGTTGAGCCTTGTTAACGTTTGCATACAAATGGTGCTGTTGGATATGTTCATAGGATATCGCATCGCTATTGAAACAATGTTTACGAAGCAGCCAACAGATGACACAGATATGCCCGGACAGCTGGTTTCAATAACCACCGAATGTACTTTTGCTGGTCCATCCGATGGCCCGGGAAACTTAGGGAACATTACGGGATCATGCCGGCTGTCGCAGAATTCAATTGACGAGCCAATCCACTATTTTCTGTGCTTCTGGATGTACGTCCTTTCTTTTTATGGTCTACTTGTGGCTCTGTATCGCATTGCTACATCTCTGTCCTCCTCACTAAGATGGTTTGAGTTTCGAGCATCATGCGGTGACATCCCTAACGAGACCATAGCCAGTGCCTATAAGCGCCTCGGGTACGGGGATTGGTTTGCATTGCTGATGCTTCGTAAAAACATTGATGCGCTACATTACAACGAGTTGATTCTGAGCATTGCGAACAATTATGAATCGCATATGTTAAATGAGTTTTTCTAATTTCTGTAGTTTAATTCCTGTATAAGAATATTTTCTATTATTAAAGGTGTTGAGAAAAGTTATGCTTTCGTGTTATATATATATATTAAGCCACTCCAAGGAAAGTCGTTGGTACAGTAAATGAGCCGTTGGATCCATCTTTATCTAACATTAAGTCACGTCCTACCTGTAACGCCTGAGCTAATCGTGCACGGCTCTGAACGTCTCCCGCGGATGGTTGCTTCGTAAGTAAAGAGGTGCCTGGCTAAGTGTCCCTGGTGGCGGTGAATGGACGTTCTCGTGTTGCCACCCGAGAAATTTAGCCAGGCTACCGGCTGTATCGGCAAAGTTTTCTGCAGTTTCCCTTGCCTTCAGTGAATACGATACAGTACGTCACAAGTTGGCTGCAGCCGCGCATTTGGGGTCTTAGAAATAAATAGTATGTAAGAATTGCAGGAGCCAACTGGCAACACAAACTTTGTACTAACGTAAAGCCTAGGCATGTATAGCTTTAGGTCCATATCAGTTGGATTCAATATTGTGTTTGTGTTCATTTCACAGATATTTGCCATGTCCTGCATGGATCTTTAGCATGTATGATTTCTAAATTAATGTATAAACAATGTTTGATGTTTGCAAATGGCTCCAGCCTCGTTTAATTAATATGGCAGACGTGAATCGTGTTTCATTTTTATGACTTTTGCCTTATCTAAAAGTATGATACCTTATTTTTATGTTTTAATGTTGGAACGATGCAACCACTGAAGAGTCTATTCTGAACTGCTCAACATGCCGGACGTGTTTGGAGCTATTTTAAGGCGCCTCAGCCGCCAGTCGGCTACTACCGACAACACTTGGTTCCGACTGAGTTACCGGATCACCGTAATATATCTACTGGTGTCAGCATGCCTGATGATCGTGCAAGAACCAGTTACGCAGAGACGTGCGCGGTGCAGAAATGATGCCAGTGGAGTTCGTTCGTGCACTCGCTTCCAGGAGATACCACTTCATGTGGATTGTTGTCACAGGAGCAGGTTTCGCCGGCGACCGCCTTGCACTTCTGGAAACGAAGCTCTTCCTCGACGAACTTCAGTATCGCAGGCAGCCTTACAAAATCTCTTTCACCTGGCAGCTCCTTCCAAAATAGGGGCCGGAGCCCGTCCCAATTTATCAGCAGGCGATCTTCTTCTGGCCTCGTTGCATCGAAGCTGTAGTTGACGGGAAATTTTTTCCCATTAAGAAAAGTCGTGTCCAGGTTTCGCATCGACCGAACGAACTTTGAATATGCAATGTGAAAACGCATAAATTCGTCAACGCTCAAAGGCGCCCCACAGGGTATAGCAGGCCCGCGGAACGTGAAGGTGTCCACCGGAAAAGTAAGTGCTCTGTCTTGATCTTCTTGGGACGTCATGTTGAGTTCTCGATGTCACGGGGCTTCTCCGTCTAACAATAAGTAATGTTCCTTCGTAAACGTTCGCCGTTCAACGTGTAGCAATCGACTATGCGCAAGTCAACTTTTACGTACTGAGCAAGTAGATTAGCGTACAGGAAAAATGGAACGATAGAGGGATAACAAAGCAATTTGGAAATACCGCAAACGAACCCGCGGGTTATCCGCGGCAACGCTGATGTAATCGCTCGTAATATGAACAACTGAATAATAAAATATTCTCGTACCACTTCAGCCAGACTTGCATTGTTATAGAAATAGATGGGAATAAATGATCCTGCGCTCCCATACCTGAAGGTCGGGAATTTACGCTATCAATTCGGTACATCGTTAACAACGTTTAATTGCTGCTTAAACAACTGGTATGCGACCCTTGACCGAATGTACCGATGACACATAAACTATAAACAAAATTGATTGGGTTTTACCCAACAAAGTAGCCATATGGTTACTGGGCGACTTTGAGATAAGCAAGCCACGTGGGAAATTGAACTTGTGTAAAGAACAATGCTGCGACCACGTCATCCCATGTCCCGGTTGCTGGCTGCAGGTGTAGGTATCATCACACTTTAGTAGTCCTGTTGAAAAATTAACTTCAATTCTAGCATCAGTGGGTCTTGTGAGTGCCCGCTGTGAATGCGGCAATGTAGTCCATCGTCATGCTTACATTGTGCAAAAGTGGCAAGCGGTGCATGGCTTACGAGATGCAGGTGAACGCTGCATATCAACGATAAGCAGATAATTCTACTAGGAGTATGGTTGTTCTAGGCGTTCTAAGTGTCGTTCTGTGAGAACGTGAGCTGTAGGTTTCTGATAATTCGGCCCCAGCTTGGATGCTGATGCTGCAGCCTTAGCAAGTCATGTTACCTGTTACTTCGACCCATATTCATAGCACCTGCAAGGTGGCACATGCATAACAGGTCGAAATTTTTGAAAATGCATTTGATCCCTATGCACTTTAATATCTTCATCACTGAATACGAAAATATCACCCTTGCCTTGCCTAGATGCTTAATTGTGAAGTTATAGAGCATACGCTCTCCTGTCACTGACTGTACCTACAATATGGAAATATATGTAGGTGCCCAGCCTCCTGGCCCATTTCAAAAGTCGAACAAGGTTGTGGATATAGTAGATCGAATGCTTACTCCCTTGCATAATTCCGGTTGTAATGTAACGATGGATAATTGGTTTACAAACATAACTCAATGCTCAGAGCTTCAGAAGAAAAAAATTATTGTTGTTGGTACTTTGAAAAAAAATAAACCCCAAATTCCAGAATACTTCAAAACCACAAAAAATAAAAGCGAAAAGGATTCAGTATTTGGATTTCAAAAAGAAGGAACTTTAGTTTTATACGTGCCAAAAAAGAACAAGGTAGTGCTAATTTATTCCTCTATGCACTATGATGGAAATATCGATTTACAGTCAGGAGAGAAATCTAAGCCGGAAACAATTACTTTCTATAATAATACAAAATACGGTGTGGATATTGTAGACAAAATGTGTGGTTCTTACGACGTCTCCAGAAATTCTAGGCGTTGGCCCCTTACTGTATTCTTTGACATGATGAATATAAGTGCCATAAATGGGTATGTTGTGCATACAATAAACAAGGAGTACAATAACAGGTCAAGAAAAGATTATTTGTATGAAGTTGGTTTTCACCTTGTCTCCTCATATATACAGCGCAGAGTGGCTAATGAGAGTATTCCAAAATCATTGAAAATCAAAGGGAAACTATTTTTGGGCCAAAGTAACCAATCTGATTTACACCCCGTCTCCGTACAACCCCCAAATACCGGTCGAGTTGGAATATGTTCTTTCTGTGGGCGAGCGCGCAATAAGTCGACCAGAAAACAATGTTTTACCTGTGGCAAGTGGGTTTGTCTAGACCATCAGGTTCTCCTGTGCCCCGACTGCACCCAGAATAGTGATTCAGAGCAAGAAAACATGAGTGAATAAATAAAATTTGCATTTAAACATTAAAAACCAAAATTTTGCCATTTTTGCCTAAAATTTACGAGAAGTCTGATTCTAAGTTCCTATAATTACTAATTTTATATTTTTTGTGTTAATTACTTTCTTAATAAAACCCTATTGAATATGACTTATATGTGTTATCAACTTACACTTAAAACTTAACAAAATTAGATTAAATCTAACAGTCAAATAGCCCGCCCCTAATCGTTCCCGGTGCAAAGGTGCCCATTACGGCTGCCGCGTTTCCGCGCTGTATGGCTATAGACAGCCTCTGCACCAAAAACGATCCAGCGCGGGGGTCTTCTCCCATTTCCCTATGTGTTATTGAATTTTTGAAGATTTCCCTCAAAAAACCTTAAATTAAAATGTCCTACCTATGTAGAGCGCGCGCTCACTAACGTCCCAAACAGAGGCGCGCCTACCGGAGTGTTAATCCCTGGTGCAAGGTCCCTGGTGCAAATCTTTCAACAATTTATTTTTCCTATGAATATCTTTTTTCTCCCAATGATCTCAGGCATGCTGTCTTAGAATTAATTAAAGCACTCAATGTGAGTAACAACCTACACCAACACTCATAATGCTACAACTAACTTCAAATTTTGGGGACGGTATTACTCATCCTCCTTTAGATTATGAAAGAAATTGAAAATTTTAAGAATAAAGTGAAAAGTAATGATTTGCCTGTAACACAACTTTATACAGAAAAAGTTGATAATTTGGAAAACACGGGATTGAACATGGTTAAGGAATTATCGTCGTTGTCCAGCATACTACACAACCTGTATACCATCCGAAATAATTCGTTGGGAGTGAAAAAAACGAGTCGAGTTACGACTGGTCAGTTAACTAGTAATAACTGACAGTCATAACTAGTAAGTTTCCAACACTTGTCAGTTTTATGTAGGTAGCGTTACACTGAACGTAGAATTGTCCATAATAAGGCAAAGTTATCATATGTGTGAACCTAACGCAGCTAAAAACGTCGTTGATATTGCTTTGATATGGCTCCGTCAGAGCCATATACGAAGAAAGCGTTAGCCACTTAAAACGCGCTGATTCAGAGTTATTGATGTTGTACCGCAATTCAAAAATGTACTGTTCAATACTAGATACAAGAAGCACAAACATTGTATAAAACTCCTGAAGAAGTGGTTATAACGAAAATGTTATCCACTGATTATCTGACGTATCAAGATGGCATTTTAATATTTTTCACACCATTGGCCAGGTTTGTAAATTTTTATATATTGCAGGCACATGTCACGTGCAGCACTTCCTTAGTCGACCTAGACAAGGATATAGACTTTCATGTAAATTTAATATTGTTTTATTTGTCAGTCAGTCAACTTAAAGAAATTCAAACAGAAACTAGTAGATTCTACATTATGTTCTGGTGTTTTGGCATTATTTCCAGTAAGTTTTTTGTTTATAATATTAGTAATATAAACAATGAATCAGGATATGGAAAAACAAAAAACAAAATCGTGAACTGAGACAAAAATACTAACATTGGAATGCTGGGTCACAGCATATCAGTCCCGTTTACCATAGACAGCCACTGATCTTATACGCGTTTCATTGCTGCTTTCTTGAGCAGGTAATGTTGCGCTCTTGACTAACACTGCCTGTTTTGTCACAATTTCTTGGCAGAATTGCTTCAAAGCGGAAGATTATAAAGAATCCGCTTAGTGAGAATGAAATTTTAGAGATCCTGGAGGACGATGAGTGGTCATTTGACGAGTCTGTCGGCAGCGACAACTTTTATGTTCCTTCTCAGAAAAGAGGACAAGAACAAGATCTGCTAGCAATAGAAGATAATGATTCCAAAGGAGAGGTTACCAATTCCAAGGGAGAGGCTGCAGCAGAAATAGTGCAATGGACAAAGAAAACGAGAGACAACAGAAGAGAGGAAATCATAGAAAGTGAAGAGATACAACGTGCTTGTATAGTAATACAAATATTTTTTGGAGTCCAGTATCTGAGTCATTCAGATCACAAAAATCCGTTACTTTGATAAGATCGTATAGCGGTATCAGATGCCTTCACGGAAAACTTTTAGGCCATCGACATTTTTCTCAAGCTATTTCCAAAAAGTCTCCTAGATTATATTTCCCAATGCACCAATTTACGAATCGAAAAGGCAAGACAGCAGGTAGGAGACAGGGACGCTAGAGCACGAAAACGAAGTCACATGACCACTACTGATAAGGGAGAAATACTGACAGTCATAGGCTGCACTATGATTATGGGATATAACCAATTGCCTTCATTTTCTGACTACTGGTCTGCAAAGGCTTCCTTGGAAAATTCAATAGTAAAACAAGCAATTGGTTGAGACAAATGCAAATTTAGGAAAATTATACTTCGCTGATCCTGAGAAACCTAAGGGTTCATCTAAAACGTATAATATAGAACAAGTTGTAAGCTGCCTCAAAACAACTTTCAAAAAGCACAGAGAAGACAGTGTCATTTAAAGCATTGATGAATCAATGACGAAATTCAAAGGCCGCTCAAGCCTCAAACAGTATATGCCTATGACGCCTACCAAGGGAGGTATAAAAATGTAGGTGCGGGCTGATTGAAATACTGGTTATGTATATGACATGAAATTTATTAATCGCACTTATCTAGATGCTAACAAATACGCTCTATTTGCAGAAATTATCATGCGGTAACTTGGTTATTATACAAAAACATTTTTCATTTACTTTAAATAAATCGACACAATTTTCCTTTGTAGAATTGGAAAGAAATATAAAAATTCTGCTCAAGGATGGATTTCGATCCAATTAAGCACACACCGACAAAACCACCCACATGGTGGCGGTGCAAAAACTCTCAAAAACTCTCAGAGCATTACTCTCAACGAAAATATCACTGACATAATAAGAGAGTCTGATCATTTTTGTGAAGCTGATGCAGCGTCGAATATTGTTTCGGAAGCTATTGACTGTATAGGATTGAGTGGCGGACTACAATGAAAGTACTGGTTCACTTTTTTCACTTTTATTATAAGTATTAACGTGAAATACAATTTTTGAAGTAAAAGAAACATAGACCGCGTGTGTACTTGTGCAGTGTGGCGGCGCTGCCAAACGAAAGGGAGGGCAAGAAAGAGAGATGCATAATTTATAAAAACTACCAAACATTAAGAATTCTAAAAAAAGTTAGAACAGAATTTAGCTCTGTTAAAGTTATATATGAACATTGTGTGGAACGTTTGACTGGTCCTAATTCGGAATATGTAGATGACGTTCCGAAATACCAAAATATAAAAAAAATCACTTTGAAAGGTAAGATAAAAACACTTGGATGTTGTAATGAGTATTTATAAATTAATTTAAATCAATTTATTTTCAATATGCTTTAGTGGTTGATGCCTCCTGGTAAGCTGCTAAGCCTGTGTTAGGAGGTACCGCTCTTCCATACTTATATCTACATGTATGCAAATTAAAACATTTTTACGTTATGTGCTGTAAATAAAAATAAATTTAACACTATTATCAATGAAAGACTTGATTTTTACACTAGTTCCACTTATTTATTTAATATTTTTATGCGACCGGTTTTGACTACATCATCTTCAGGCGTGTCTTAGAGTTAAATTAAATGTAGGGGGTACTTAAAAATAAAAATATAAAATAAATAAGTTTGACTAGTGTAAAAATCAAGTCTTTCATTGTAGCCCAATCGGCTTAGAATTCAAATCGGATTTAATTCCTACAAAAAGTTTTATTGTTTTAATAGCTTCATTTGTTGCCAAATAAGACTATCCTAAGTTTTCCCCCTCGGCGGAGGTGTGCGTGGGGGTAAAAATGTACCCCAAAAGGGATATTTTTCGGTTATATCTCGTAAAGGACCTACAATATCGAAAATTATCCTAAATAACTCGAAAACAAAAGAAGATCGAGGACTGATATTAAGCTTAGAGTGTTCTTAGGGCATGCCAGTATACCACCTGAAAGAATGACTAAATCCGCCGTTAGGGGGCCACTCTTGCTCGCTTAGCCTGCTTGACCCTTTATCCAACTTTGATGAGCTAAAGCATGAGAACGGGTAGTCTAAAAAATATGAATCTGATCTTATCCTAAGCAGGATTAAATTCCCTCGAACTTTTATAACGGACAGTTTTCGATATTGTAAGTCCTTTACGAGATATAACCGAAAAATCGCAAATATATCCCTTTTTGAGTACATTTTTTACCCCTACCACTTATGCACTCCTCCGCCGAGGAGGAAAACTTAGGATGGTCATATTTGCTATTAAAACAATTGTAGTATTTAAATCCGATTTATATTTTTTGTTGGTTTTATTCTATTGACCTATTGGTAATAATATGGAATTATATCAAGAAGCAACAACACTAAGTGTAAACAACAAATTTAACACTACTTCCTTATCGTGTAGATATAATCTAGCATATTTAACTATATCCCACTAACACATATGATAATAACACATTCGGTTTGAACTCCTGAATATCTTACATTATACCACGTTATTTTTTAATCAGTAAGTAAATTTTTTGAATGTACGTTAACTTTATGAGAATCTAACAGACCCGTATTTTTTTTTATATCATTTCATATAAAATTTCAAGCTAGATCGTCTGAAGCATGAAAATAAATCAAAATTATTATATGGTAAAAAAAAACAACGTCCAGTTGACTTGAAGCTTGGTAATAGTACTCTTCAACACAATTTGTGACACCTGTGTTTCTGCGTTTTACAAAATTCATCCTCTAAGACGTTAAAAAGGTGGATCATAATCTGAAAAGAGGTTTGAACCTGTTTGAATGGGAGCCTGGCATAGTGGTGATTTTTCGAGACTGTTTGAAAACGCGACGCATCATAAAACCATATCTGTATATCGAAAGAGGATCTATAGATGAACAAAAATGTTCGGGACATATAGTCCTAAAGCAATACAGGTTTCAATTCAAGATATTCCATGTTAAAGATTCTCGATGTTCGTCTATAGATCCTCTATCGATATACACTGGTTACAAGATTCGTCGCGTTTTTTTGGAAAATTTCCAAATTTTCCGAAACTTTTAGCTACCACTATGCCAAAATGTTCAAACCCCTTTGGAAAAAAAAACAATTTTTTCCTTCTTATTAAAGTTCTATCAACGTAACGACACCATATGAAAAATTTGCGTTCTGATTAAAAAGCATAAAGCAGTCCTTCTATATGCGCTAGCGCACGACTACCAAGAGGGGGGGAAACTTCAAAGCTTCTGTATTTGTAAAGAAAGTAGTGTCATATATCGTCTTCTGAGTTACATTAATTGCTGTTATTTATGTTTTTGGTGCATCAAAATAGATGACAGCACCTGAGCTCATTGATTGGCCCAAAGGTCTAGTAACCAGGCCACAAACCCCAAAAAAAAGAGCTCATTGAAATTCGTGTAAAAGTATGAACAACTATAGCATTTTACTCTTTTTACTCCTGATGGACATTATCTTAATACAGTTCATATTTATTTATTTATATTCACTTCAATAAAAAAATGAGGGTTAAAATGGCAACCTAACTATTCAGCAAAAGTGTTGCCGTAACAAAAGATCACTTGACGTTTAGGAAGGAATTACCTGAAGAGTGCCGGCAATGAATACCCATAGTACTTTTATTAGACAAAGTATTTGATAATTTGTATGTAGGCACCTTTCACATAACCAATGGAAAAGTATTCAGGGCAGGAGTTAAGAAAAATTCTCCCTACCACATATTGTGGCAAGACGCACTAAACTTTTTTAGAGATATGAAATATAAAGTTAAGGAAAGGGTTGGCGACATGATAAGATTGGTAGAAAGAAAGATACCAGCTGTATTTAATATAAAGACCATTGAGGGCATTAAGGAAATCTGGTCAATACTAAATAAAAAGTACTCTTAAGATTGCATCTTAACAAGAAACTTTAACCAGGGCCCAGTTGAAAACTTTTTTGGAAATATTGGAATTCTTGGAGGTAGAAATGTCAAACCAGACTGTCAGGCATTTGAGGGGGCCTACATAACATTGTTATTCAATAATTACGCTTGAAAAACAGCTGTAAATACTAATTGCGAAGAAGATTTTTTATCTTGCTTACAAACACTGGTATTTTTGATAAAGAAAAACAAAAATGATAAAGCACAGACACGTGACACTGAAAGCGTAGAAATCAGTGAAAAAATGTTTGAGGTCCTCGACAGGTGGTTCTTCTTCTGAACCACTTAAACGTTGTGTGTGGCTGGGTCCTAAAAAAGTGCTTAACTAAAATAGTAAAAGGTTGCGAAATATGTACAAGTAATATATTAGGAAAAGAAACTCTTAGTCGCATCTAATTACGCGAGTTGCATCTAATTACGCTGCTGTTAAATCAAACAAAAATAACACGTTTAATAATGGGAACCAAGTTTGAGGACATTCATGCAATTGATTTCTTGGTATTCATAGACAAACCAGATGATTTTAAGCTCATCGCTCATGAATATCACCAGACAGTGATGAATGAGACTACAAGACTCGAAGACAGTAGAAGTGAGGAGCCTCGCTACGCCAGATGTCTTTCGTTATTAAGCTGTGTTCGCTGTTGTGCAAAAACTTATGAAGAACCAGCTTAATCAAACGTTGCGGTATGGGACAGGTTCGTAATTTTTCCATGAACTTCTAAATGTTTTTTTGACACCACCTTATTTGCTCTGTTGGGTGCGTTGCAGATGACTTTGCCGACGGGATACGATTCCTCAACGACAAATTTTCTGAACACGTCTAAAACCAGTTTCCGGCTCCTTGCAACGAAACCATATCGGCATTACGTCACCTACTTCAAACGCTGCGGCCAAGTTAGCTACTAGTCTTTTTTTTATGCCTGAATGTTTAGCCTGTTTTGTTCCCAAAAATTTTATTTTACTTATTCATGCCGCCGGTCCTCCGAGAATTTTCCTATAAAAGATCGACATCCTCTTTATTAAGCTCTGTTTCCCGATAAATCCGGAGCACACGTTTCAGTGAAACTCCAGGTCTAGAATTCAGGTCATGTCCATGCGTACGAACACAACCTTGCCTAAGGAGGAGGTGAAAAATAATTAGTCGTCAAGTTTATAGGCAGCCTCGGCGACCAAGGGGGCTTGAAATGCGTCCCAAGTCAGTAGCTCAATTCGTATCTAGACAACATTGTGTTCATCTGCTACCTGCCTCCATATGACGACCAGAGAGCCAAGCAGGTAATCATTAGCAACTTGCCAGCATTGAGTTACTGGAAGACGTTTTCGGCTGTACCATTTTATGAAACAGGTAAGTCGAAACCAAATTGATGAAGAGTCGTATTATTTAGCGAGTTGGTCATTTATTTTGGTTTTCTTTGTGCAGACGACTTCGGAGATGCGATGCGTTACTCGTCACACTATGCATTGAATACTACCAAAGGACTCACATTGGCGGATCAGTTCATCCTAATTCGGCCATTAGTTGCTAGTATTCTTCGCTCTATCGACCTATTTAGTGACAAATAGACGAGGCGACTAAGGAAACATAAATGAGACCTGCCTCCTATTATTCCATTCCAGGCAACGACACTTCATTTTTTTCTGAATATGTGGTGTCTGAACCTATGAGGCTTCTTTATCTTTACCGAGAAATATGAAAAAAAAAACTCGACTCTGGTAACTGAGTTTAATTTAACGAGCAAAAGCCAAAGGCTATCAAAATGTTGTACCTATCAATACTATACTAAATCAGTTATTGTAATCGATATTATAACTAACCAGAATCGGTCGAGTTTATTCCTATAAAATTTCGAAGATAAACAAAATTGCCTACAAAAATTGGACATTAGTCACTGTCGAAGCTGCTTGCATTGCGTTTAGGCGCGCCTTGTACCATATCATTTTCGATCAAATTATTTTTTAAATACATCCAGCAAGACAAGACCACAAAACTAAAATAGGTTTATCGTTACTGGGCAGAGCAGTACAGATTTATAATACAAAATGGATAACAACACGTTTATTGAGGTAAGTTTATGTTTCTAATCACAATTGTTAATGGAAACTGTCGGAAAAGTATCTTACACTTTTTATGTGTGTATACACGATGAGATAGTATAGTGATATCAAATACTGATGCAAAGATAATATATTTGTAAGCAATTAATAGTTAAAATTTCGTGACTCAATTTGTCAGTTCCCAATATTACTTAAAAAAATAGATTTTTTTTCTTTGAAACATTTTTCTTACAATTCTTTTGAAACTTTGAATACATATACTTATGAGTGCTCTCTATACGAAGGATTTTTTTTAAATGGTCCTTGCGATACTAAATTTTGAAATATTAGCATTCAAAATATGCATATTTTACAAACGAGCCCATCCTGACGGAATATCAAGCGAACAATTTATTAAACAACAATCATACTTTCCTTACTTTTGTTTTGAAAAACTGATAATTATTAGTTGAATATATAAGGTCCTAATTTATTAGTCACTTTCCTTTTAACACGTTATTGTGTAGGTCAAAATATATAATTTGAGTCAAAAAACAAAAGCATAATATTAAATTTAAATCTTGAAAAATTTTGTTATGATATTTTTTTCATTACTATGTTGAATAAACCCATCCATTCAAACGTAAATAATAATGGCAGTAGTAGAGCGGGCGAGCGGGGAGTGGACGGCTATAATCGAAAGAGAAACATTCCTTTATCTTTAAATAGAATTTGTTTTTTTATTTTTTTTACAAAATTTAATTTTCAGATTAATTAATTTTTATGTTGTTTTTTGGAATACTATCAACCTATACAATAACGCCTTAGAAGGTAAGTGACTAATAAATTAGGACCTTATATAACAAATATATTTCTTCGAAAATACCGAAAACGAGCGGTACTCATTTTGTTATAAATAATCTTTAAAGTTCGTTTCTTTCGGTGGTTTTCAATTTTTTTCTCATAAGCTGACAGTATGAGACTATTTTTGGTCTTCCGCGCACGCAAACGGAGTCGGAAGAATAAGCAATGAAACCTCTTTGAAGAATAATATATTTGTTTCGTTTTTAAGTGTTTATGCTTATTATTGAAGTTTCGGTATGATGTCTGTTTTTTGTGAATAGTAAAAATATAAAAATATAAATGTTGTTGTAGTTATTAATTAAATACGTCTCCGTGTCCATTCCGTTTTATTTGACGCGCCCGGGTGGGCGATTGTAAACTGTTGTTGACGAATTACATCACGTGTATACTAACGTTTCTAAAAGGTAGTTAAGTATTGCACAATTTTTTGCGCCGATTTCAAAGGATTAGTTCAAGAATCCATACGAATCTGAACTGTTTGCAATATCGCAGGCTCTGAACTGGGCTTTGGCTGATCAAGCTAACCATACAGACTCTCACACACACACACACACAGACAGAAGTCACTGACAAAAACACAGAACTGCACATACTCACTGTCATCTATCATTGCCATACAGAACATTTAGTCTCGGAGATACATCGGGCCATTTACACACTTAAACACACTCACCTTGTTCGCCTCGCCTGGATAAAGGGACACGCCGGTATATCTGGAAATGCGGCCGCTGATTTGGTTGCTAACAAGGCAGCCACTCTCCATCGGACAGCTGACTACTGCCAGTTTCCGATATCTTTTGTCAAGCGCAGGGTGAGGGAGGAAAGCTTAGCCAAATGGCAGGTCAGGTATGAGAGCGCCCTACAGGGTCAACATACGCGAGATTACTTTCCTACTCTTAAGGATATCAATAGCTTTTCAATTTCGCGCCAAGAAGCTTCGAGGTTACTCAGGTCCTGACCGGCCATGGCTATAACCGAGCATACCTTAAGAGATTTACATAATTGAAGATGATTCTTGCCCTTGCGACGGCAAAAATGAAATCCGCATTATTATTCTCTCGATTAATATTTTAATTAAAACGATATGTCATATAGTATTTTTTAAATTTAATTTTGAAAATATAAATCTGCCGCCAGACACCCTGTATAAAATCATTGACATTTTAGTAGTCTCTCCCATGACGCACTTCTTGAGTAGTAAAATAAATAATAATAAACGCTACACACTCAAAGGCCCACACACACTGGCGACATCGCAAACGAGATACGCGACCCTCTCCTCTTATATCTTCGAGGCAACGACGACGAGGACGCTTATGAAGATGAAGTCTATGGGCACGTGTGTGTAGGACGCCGTCACGAAAATCTTATAGAAAAGTTTAACCACCCGGAAGATACAAGGGCTGATTTCCCTCGGCTGGACAGCTTCTGGGCTAACGATGATCTTGCCCGTAATAACCAAGATGACGACAAAAAGACGACATTGCCCTTTTACAAACGACTATTTGACGGCTGCTTGTGGTGTTTCTGCGTGCCATGTGCTGCATCAGATAAATGCTACAGAGAGTGGGAAGCAAGCAAACGATGTGCCAGAGAAGACTTAGAGTTGGAGTTACGTATTGTTGAGACAAGGCAAGCTCGCCAGCAGCGATACCGACAGGAGGCATTGCGTATCTGTTAAAAGTAATCGCAAAAGGGCCCAAGCGAGAACGGGTCCAGATACACACTTGAATGTTCCGCACAAAAGACAGAAGGAAATATGATGAACTGGAAAGTGAACTTTGACAAGTACCATTGATGTAAGTGATGAATCTCGATCAAATCACATCAAAACTTCCCCAACAGCAAATTAACATTGATTCACTCAACATACCGCAGCACCTAACCCTTGCTGATGCACATTTTGACACTCCGAGCAATATACAAATTTTAATGGCCGCTGATGTGTTTTTCCAGGTGTTACTGCCCCAGCCTGAGCCTCCAGCAAACCAGCCTTCATCACCCTGCCTTCTAAACACAAAATTTGGTACAGTGCTCGCCGGCACTCTCCCAAACCAATGTCATAGTAAGGTTTTTCAAAAACAAAGTATTTCAATTTTTCGAATTATCTGTTGTTTCTTTATTTTGTCAGTCATGTGACTCAAATATGGATAGCATCATTCATGACTTTTGAAAGCTAGATTCTGTGCCTGAAATCTTCCCAGAAAAGAAACCTGAAATTGAGCTATGTGAGCTTTTTTTTCAAGATTCAGTAGTTTTAGAAGAGAAACAGTTTAGGGTTGACTTACCTGTAAAAGTTCCAATGGATCAGGTTCATGACATGTTAGGGGACTCCTTTCATTTGGCACTAAAAAGGTTTCAAAACTTAGGAAATAAATTTAATAAAAATCCTGAGCATTTTCAACAATACAAGTCATTCATAGATGAATATATTGCTCTAGGGCACGGTTCATATATTGACATTGATAAATATAACCTTGACAAAGATCCTGTATACTTCTTGCCGCACCATGCTGTGCTAAGACCTGACAAGAAGACCACTAAATGTAGGGTTGTATTCGATGCATCAATGTTGACAAACAAACCAGATCACTTAATGATTTGTTACTGAATGGCCAAACAGTACAAAAAGAATCTAAATATATAAAAAGAGAAACTGACTGACTGACTGACATATCAACGCACAGCCTAAACGGCTAAACGTAGGCACATGAAATTTGGAAGGGACGTAGCTTAGGTACCGGAGAGATGCACTAAGAAAGGAATTCCCGAAATTCCCACGGGAACGGGAATTAGCGGGAAAATCCTTTTGTATGAAAAATCTAAACCGCTTAAGTTAGACGCTTGAAATTTGGCATGCAGGTACCTTAGTTAACTTAAAGCTTAGTTGCAACAGGATATTGCAAAAAAGTGAAACTGACTTCCCATACAAAGGCAAATCAGCTGATCGCACAAGTAGTATGGGAAAGTTGTTCAGTTTCGTGAGCTGAATTTGTTCGGGTTATTTTTATTTTCAGCTTCTTTCTCAAAGTTCTGTATAGTAACAGTACTAGTTTCAAACATTCCCTTGTCGGTCGTTAAACTTAATGAACGTGTAACGTAGGATGTGTCTTACATTATCTGAAGATTTTATAAGGCTCCAAATCAGTTGGCGCTAATGAACAAGGTCTATAAGAGAACGAGGGCTGGTACGTGACATGAGGAACGATAAAACATGTACAACGACGAACCTAGAGCAAGCTTTCAACTAAAATAAAAGACCAATAAATGGCACCTTACAAACAACAATGTTGTGTCAAACAGAACCAGGTTTCCTGGTTAAATGTGGTCTGAAAGTTCACCCACGATAAGTACGACCCCGCCTCTTAGGTTGAAAAGCATTTGGACACCCTTTTGTGGTCGCAAAATTGCTTACACGACCGCGACAGAGGACCACAATTAAAGAAATGATGTTTTGCGAGAGCCAAAGCAGGTGAAGAGAAATTCCATCTGTATAAACGTGGGACCGAGGCAAAAATGAAAAATCTCACACTATTATATAATGACGCTGAATTACCACTCGGTCTCAAGGATACCGACAATATGGGTTCAATCACATCGGTTGCTGAATGAAGTCTAACAGAACCAAATGCAAAAGTACATTCCTTGTGAGGCTCAATCTAAGACTGGGGTGCTTTGAAAATCAGTGCAGTTGCACGGTGAACAGGAACCCGGCAAAGGAAACGAGCTGGTCAGGTTGCAAGGCGACTTTTTGCGATAAAAATCTATAGAGCGAAAGTGAATCGATTGTTAGTATCGATCTCCGATTATTGTGGTTTTTTTTTTCCAGATGTCCCTATCATGGAAAAGAAATAGACACTTCAAAAATAATTTGGAAAGAATATCCTGAAAGTCGAAAAGTTTTAAAAAATGAAATTTGTTGGAGGTGTCTTGAGAATTACGACGAATTATAAGAACAAGCAGCGTGTTTCATTTGGCGAGAAAAAAACAAGACCTATTGGATAATCTAGGGTACCTACGTTACTAAATTATCTTACACTTTTACTTAGCAAATTAGTCAAGTTAGCGATTTTTTTCCTACTACTCCAAAGTGTGGGTTCGATTCACAACCAACACAAATATTATTTGAAAATCATGGTTTTCAATGATTTTTAAGTATTTGTTGAGAGTCTAGGTGTTCATACTAAATGTCAATGGTTACCTACACAGAAAAATAAATTTGTTTTGAATAATAACTTTAGAGTGAATAGGCGTCTTTTGGGTGAGCTTGCTGCATCTTCGACCACATCATCGTTCTTGAGCTTTTGCGGTCAAGAAGTGTAATCTTAAGTTAAGTATTTTCGCAATGTTATCTTATTGAGGTAAGATAAATGTTAATTTATCAACATGCAAATAGATCTATGTCTGTGATTTCTATGATGAACGAATGACAGCTTAGTTAAAACATACATCGAATGAAAGCTAAATTTAATCTTTTAGCTAAGACCTGACAAGAAGACCACTAAATGTAGGGTTGTATTCGATGCATCAATGTTGACAAACAAACGCAGATCACTTAATGATTTGTTACATAATGGCCAAACAGTACAAAAAGAATTAGTAGATATTCTAATACTGTTTCGATTAGGTCAGTACGTATTCAGTACAGATTAAAAAAATATGTTTAGAAGTATTTTATTAGATCCAAAATACCGTTCTTTACAGCTTATTTTGTGGAGAACATCTCCAAAGGAATGCATAAAGTGCATTGAACTGAACACCGTAACATATGGTTTCAAATCATCTACTTTCCTAGCCACTAGATGTTTAATAGAATTAGCACATAGGTATCAAGCTGAATTTCCAACAGCATCCTTCATACTGCAAAATCAAACTTACTGTGATGATATTCTAGTATGAAGCTCATCTCTTGACGCTATTCTAGATATGAAGGAACAACTGCTCAAACTCCTGGATCGGGGTGGATTTCAGGCACATAAATGGTCTGCTAACAATGACAGCATACTGCAGGACATACCTCAAAATAGGCGTCACTTTGACGAGGTAGATATTGAAAAGCATAATTATTATTTAAAAACACTTGGTGTCACTTATAACACAAATTCTGATACTTTCATAATTTCAAGTCCTAGCCCAAGTGAAATCGAACCTAGAACAAAGCGTGAGATAGTAAGCTATATAGCTAGATTTTACGACCCTTTAGGCTAAGCTGGTCCCATCACTGTATCTGCCAAGTCAATAATACAAAAAATTTGGTCAGTTAAATTATCCTGGGATTCCTCTTTACCATGTGATTTAAATAACATTTGGCAAGACTTTTACAAAAGTTTAATTAGCATGAAACCTATTCATGTCCATAGGAATGCCACGAGTACTGGTCAAGGTAAGATTCAATTGCTAGGCTTTGCGGATGCCGCAAGTAACACTGCGTATGGCTGCTGTCTGTACCTACGTGTGTTTGATCACAAAGGTAACGTGAAAGTATTTTTGCTCTGTTCTAAGTCAAGAGTACGTAGTTCCACTTAATCAAAAGCTCAGTGTACCTAAATTAGAACTTATTGCAGCATTACTACTAGCTAAACTTGTTCATAGAATATATAATGTTTTATCACTCAAGTTAAAAATTGATGATGTTTTTCTAAGCTCCGACTCAAAGGTCGTGTTGGACTGGTTTAAACTTGATATTACAAAAGTGGAACTGTATGTCGCCAACAGAGCAAAGATGATTTCTACATGCACACAACATCTCGCATGGTTTTACATAAACAGTCAAAGTCACTTTAACAACACAATCAGTCAAGACTAAGGTAGACAGCGACACAATTAGGTTACCATCGGGATACCGGAGAGGTGCACTAAGAAAGGAATTCCCGAAATTCCCACGGGAACGGAAATTAGCGGGAAAATCCTTTTGTATGAAAAATCTAAACCGCTTAAGTTAGACGCTTGAAATTTGGCATGCAGGTACCTTAGTTAACTTAAAGCTTAGTTGCAACAGGATATTGCAAAATTTCCACGGGAACGGGAGTTAGCGGGAAAAAACTTTTGTATGTAAAAATCTAAATCTTAAAACTAAATGAAGGTCAATTAATTAGCGGAGGTTTAGAGGATGATTCATCCTATGATCACCTCCTATGATACCTTGATCAAGATTGAGGTCAAGAGTAAAAAAAAATATCTTATAATAAAAAAATAAAAGTGAAACTGACTTCCCATACAAAGGCAAATCAGCTGATCGCACAAGTAGTATGGGAAAGTTGTTCAGTTTCGTGAGCTGAATTTGTTCGGATTATTTTTATTTTCAGCTTTTTTCTCACAAGTTCTGAATAGTAACAGTACTAGTTTCAAACATTCCCTGGTCGGTCGTTAAACTTAATGAACGTGTAACGTAGGATGTGTCTTACATTATCTGAAGACTTTATAAGGCTCCAAATCAGTTGGCGCTAATGAACAAGATCTATAAGAGAACGAGGACTGGTACGTGACATGAGGAACGATAAAACATGTACAACGACGAACCTAGAGCAAGCTTTCAACTAAAATAAAAGACCAATAAATGGCACCTTACAAACAACAATGTTGTGTCAAACAGAACCAGGTTTCCTGGTTAAATGTGGTCTGAAAGTTCACCCACGATAAGTACGACCCCGCCTCTTAGGTTGAAAAGCATTTGGACACCCTTTTGTGGTCGCAAAATTGCTTACACGACCGCGACAGAGGACCACAATTAAAGAAATGATGTTTTGCGAGAGCCAAAGCAGGTGAAGAGAAATTCCATCTGTATAAACGTGGGACCGAGGCAAAAATGAAAAATCTCACACTATTATATAATGACGCTGAATTACCACTCGGTCTCAAGGATACCGACAATATGGGTTCAATCACATCGGTTGCTGAATGAAGTCTAACAGAACCAAATGCAAAAGTAAATTCCTTGTGAGGCTCAATCTAAGACTGGGGTGCTTTGAAAATCAGTGCAGTTGCACGGTGAACAGGAACCCGGCAAAGGAAACGAGCTGGTCAGGTTGCAAGGCGACTTTTTGCGATAAAAATCTATAGAGCGAAAGTGAATCGATTGTTAGTATCGATCTCCGATTATTGTGGTTTTTTTTTCCAGATGTCCCTATCATGGAAAAGAAATAGACACTTCAAAAATAATTTGGAAAGAATATCCAGAAAGTCGAAAAGTTTTAAAAAATAAAATTTGTTGGAGGTGTCTTGAGAATTACGACGAATTATAAGAACAAGCAGCGTGTTTCATTTGGCGAGAAAAAAACAAGACCTATTGGATAATCTAGGGTACCTACGTTACTAAATTATCTTACACTTTTACTTAGCAAATTAGTCAAGTTAGCGATTTTTTTCCTACTACTCCAGAGTGTGGGTTCGATTCACAACCAACACAAATATTATTTGAAAATCATGGTTTTCAATGATTTTTAAGTATTTGTTGAGAGTCTAGGTGTTCATACTAAATGTCAATGGTTACCTACATAGAAAAATAAATTTGTTTTGAATAATAACTTTAGAGTGAATAGGCGTCTTTTGGGTGAGCTTGCTGCATCTTCGACCACATCATCGTTCTTGAGCTTTTGCGGTCAAGAAGTGTAATCTTAAGTTAAGTATTTTCGCAATGTTATCTTAATGAGGTAAGATAAATGTTAATTTATCAACATGCAAATAGATCTATGTCTGTGATTTCTATGATGAACGAATAACATACATCGAATGAAAGCTAAATTTAATCTTTTAGTTAAGACCTGACAAGAAGACCACTAAATGTAGGGTTGTATTCGATGCATCAATGTTGACAAACAAACGCAGATCACTTAATGATTTGTTACTGAATGGCCAAACAGTACAAAAAGAATTAGTAGATATTCTAATACTGTTTCGATTAGGTTAGTACAAACGGCAAAGGAGATCGGTTTGCATCAAGCTTGCGTAGTTAACACACACCAACGTAACTTTGATCTTTGTGTGCTGTATCTTGAATACACATCATATCAATGTTACATACACACACATACCTACATATTTGTTTTGTTCGGTTTCTCATCTAGCCATTCTCGTTAAAAGTGATACTATAATTCGGCTACTGGTTTAACAACTGAATAGTTCTGTCATGAAAGCGTTGGATTGATAAATCGTGGGTCATCGGTTCGATTCTTGCTTTTATCCTTTTTTTTATAGACAAATAAATCATTATATAATATTCTTTTTGTTTAATTTAAGAGTAAATGGAAAAGAAATAAAACAAAATAAAACAGGAAAAATTCCCAAATAAAATTTATTCACATTATAGGTTACAACCATATTTCATATTATCTAAAGCTACATTATTTCATAAGGTGTATTTTCCCTTGACAAAGTAAAGTATATTTTTCAATACTTAATAAGAAGAAGTAGATTTCGCCCTTTAGCGCCCCTTCAATTCCAAATGGTGATATGAATCAACATGTTAATAGTTAGAACTTCCAATAAATTCTAACATCATAACAATAACATCATTCACACATTTGAAATTATCTCTAACCTGTTGCTGCTGTCAAGAGCGCTAAATATACCCTTAAGCGTGTAGTGCAAAAAGGCAATATTAACTTATGAAGAATATTGTACTGTTTTAGCTCAGATTGAGTCTATTTTAAATAGTAGGCCACTGACCCCTACTTCTACTGATATCAATGATTATTCTTATCTAACACCGGGTCATTTTTTATAGGAACTGCTATGAATGCATATCCTGAACAAGATTTATCTAATGTTTCTTAAAATAGATTAAAATTTTGGAATATTTGTTGTAGTATGTACCAACAATATTGGAAAGTCTGGAGAAAATGTTATCTTAATGTCTTACAAAGTAGGCCCGGCCCAAGTGGACTGACAAGCAAACTAATGTAAAGATAGGCTCATTGGTAATCCTTCGTGATGATGACACTCAGCCTTTGCATTGGCCTATGGCAAGAATAGTGAATGTTTTTCCTGGAGCTGATGATAAAGTTAGAACTGTAGAAGTCAGAACTCAAAATGGTAAGACACAACGTAGGTCATTCACTAAAATTTGTTTGCTACCAATTGATAACTGATCAACTTGTTTATGTATTTAGTAAAGTAACTAATTGAGTAATATAAAGTGAAACTTTCTCTAATTTAATATAGGTATAACTGAACTGTCGAAGCTAAAGTATTTTAAGTTAATTATCTAAAATTAACTATCTTAAACATTGTAAGTTATGTAAATCTTCTGCAAAAAAGTTATATGTTATAAATATTCTTACTATGTATAATTAAATTAGGGGCCATTGCAATCGATGGTCTATCTGTGAATAACGAGACTAGAAAACCGATAACATTGGCTGGTACCGTTGATTCTTGACGGTAATTGTACTGGCGTACACTATACAGATCCGCTTGGAACTTGGAATGTGTTTGTGACATGAACAGTCAAAGTCACTTTATCAACACAATCAGTCAAAGACTAAGGTAGACAGCGACACAATTAGGTTACCATCGGGATACCAGTGCAAATAGAGCGATGGGCATTGCATAGACTCTGCAGGTGGATATACGTTTTGGAATGCGCTCCCGCGCACAGACTGTAACATCAAAACCTACTTGACATTGTACAGAGGAAGAGTCAGTAAGTTTGAATCTAAAAATGAAACTGTGTACTCGGTAAACATTAAGCACTCTAGTTGGACCTGAGCCTTAAGCATAGTTGGACCTGAGACCTCGTGTGGCGTTACAATTTTGAAAACCGAGCACCCAAAGTTATTTATAGTTTAGCTTGGAGATTTTGAACGCCTAAATAGAGAGGGTATTACAGACTTCACACCTGATGATTCAGAAATTTTTCGATACATAGATACCAAATTTATGTACGTCGAAAGATTCATAAGGTCACAAATAAAATCATCATATGGCAATTTCAAGAAGTATAAGTGCAAACTTGAGAAGGAGATTTTGAGAAACACACTGTCAATCGCCGCTACGCAGCCGGATCAGTTCGCCTACAGATATATGCAGAGTCCCGGGCATATGGCTATCTTAGCAGGAGAGGCAGTTCATATAGTGCAGTGCTTGCCAGTAGTGGTTAAAATCCATCACTCAAACAAGTGTTACAATAGCCTACCGATCGAGAGAGGAAATCAAAGTCTATTTCTAACTCCGCTGACACACATACATAATATAAATAATAAATAATACATAATTACAAACTACGCCACCGAGCTTTCTTGCAATACGCCACTGCGAGAGCACTATAAGATAGAAGGAACTTGATGTAGACTCATGCCAAGACCAATGTCAGTTCCATCGCCTATTGTACTGCAATCTAGAAGTAAGATAAATTTAACTTATCAGAACCCGGTGGATCTAAAGACGATCGGAATTTATACGCCAGAAGAGTTACATGGGATGCGAGGACGTATCATGTTCTCCATCGATCAAACTGTAGTACAACAGATGACGGCTCAACAACTCACTAACGGTTTGAAACAATCTGCCTCAGTTAAAGATGTCATCAATGACTGTCTGTTGGGAAAGTTGGCTGAGAATTCGTCGTCAACATCCTGGGGCAAATTTATTGGGTTGGCACTATGTGTGCTGGCCTGATCGGTATTTTCGTGTTCGTGAGTACGATAATAACGATCATCAATACATGCATTCATGGCTACGCACTACATTCAGTCTATGGATGGTCCATTCATATTCTTGGAGCCTTATGGGATTCTCTTGCTAGAATAATGCTTTTCAGAGGCACACCGAAAGTCGGCAATAAACCAGACAAGAAGAAACCAGATCTAAATACGGAAGTTACAAATAGCGACCGCTCATGCAATGTATCCCTTGATGCAATGTACCTCTGATAAACAATTTGCGATGTGCATTAATGAATAAAAATTTACTAAATCTGGTAGCAAATCAAAAGTTGACAGAAAATCAGACATTAAAAAAAAATCTGAAAATGGAAATTTCAAATAGTGACCGCTCAGGCAATGTACTTCTTCCTACCCAAAGCCCTGATAATCAATTTGCGATGTGCAGTAATGAATTAAAATTGACTAAATCTGATACCAAACCAAAACTTGACAGAAAGCTAGATATTAAGAAGAAACCAGGTCTGAAAAAGTTGCGAACAGCACCAGCCGCCCTTGCAATGTACCCATTCCTGCCCAACGCCCTACTAACTCAATGTGTATTGGTGAATTGGAAGAAAGAAGTGGAGAAAATTGAAAAGCTTTTCTAGTGAGTGTCTCGTTGGTTCATCCATTTATCTATTATAGTAACGATATAATCCTGCAGAAAATAGATAAATGGAATTGTGATTCGTATAAAAAAAGAAACGAAAAGGGTGTGGCGGATGCCACCGCTCCGTAAAATGGAGCGACCAAATTCTGTGGCTGCTATTGGCCAGCCTGCGAGCGCCAAATACGCGCCAATGTTTAGGCTTGCCAATGAACGACAAGTTTCTTACTTGGCCGTTCCTTTAAATAAGATGGAACTGTGTTATAGGAGACACAGTATGACATTGCGAACACGCAGCGCGGAACTAGAGGTTGTTACCTAGTTAATAGACACTTATGTACTTGTGAAAATACAGTAAAATAAACAGTTGCTTATAAACTGAGGGATGTGTTAGATAATTTCCTAAACCTCCCCAAAAGTATTTTTCAAGTAGTATGGCGAACAAAGTTTTTAGAGGCTAGCTATTATTAACAAATAGTATAAACAATGTCATTGAATAGTCATAAGCATAAGTAATGAAATATGAACTATTCCATTGGTGTGATACTTGTAATATACCGTGATAGCTAGTAAGTTTAGGTAAGAAACCAAAGTCAAAATGTGACTGACAGGTCAAAACTGAGTTCTGATACGGTGTCAAACATATAGTTTTTCAATTTTTTATATGACTAATCAAAATAGAACAAAGACTTTCTCTTATAAAGCCACCGAGAAGAAACCAAAGATCTTATTTACGACAATAAATACTTAGCCATGTTTAATTTAAGTAAAGATGGGCTTTAAAATATACGAATTTGAAGATAAGTAAACCTCACGATTGCGAGAGAAAAAACTATGTACTTATGATTAAAACACTTACAATGTATGGAAGTTAATGAAGTATGAATTTGTACATAAAATTTATTTTGTAAAAAACTTAACAGAAATGATTGTGTATTTTTTGTATGCTATTTTTAAGATTGTGACGATGAGAATTAATGATTCTTAACTTTGTTATTATTTTAGAATAAAAGAATCCATTGCTCAAAAGAATTAGTCACTGGAGAACAAAAGACGAATTTTAATTTGTAAAGAAAAACTTATATTACTTGCTTAGCAATTAATTAAAAGATAATTGAGTTGTACAAATAATAACAAACTTGGAGACATTTTCTGGAAAACCAATGAATTTATGTTATTTTCTCATGTTGCTTTAAAGGATTAAATGCTAGGTCATTGATCAGTACCTCCAAATGCTGGCGCCATTATACCATTTTTCAGGCTGCTGTTGCCATCCATTTTTTTCTCGATTGTGAGTTGTCATTTTTCCAATTTTCAACTCGAGTTTCTAATTGACCACTATTCCGCTGGGTGGCGCCATTCTTCCATTCTGTAGTTCACTGTCCACTGATTTTTTCCAGCCACTGGCCATATCACGGTTGTGCGTTGCCATTTTTCCATTCTGTGACAAGGTTTTCTGAGTGCCATTCACCGTCTGGCCACTGCGGAGTGGCACTAGCAACCACCATAAATACAACCAATCCAACGAAGAAAATCGATCGAAGTCTCGGCATCTTTGTAGACAATTATAGAAATAACATAAATCATTCACAGTCAATATGACTCATATATGACAATTGTATCATAATATTTACGTAAATGAACTTGTTTTCGATAGATATACAATACAGTGTTGAACGAACGCTATTGGCAATAAGTTTAATATGATGTTATTTTAAGAAACTGAGGTGACTGCTGGAATTAATTCATTTATTTTCCTCATTATTATTTTATATTTGCAGAGCAGACAAAAAAAAATTATAAAATCGTATCATATTATTTGCGTAAATGAACTTATTTTCGATAGACATACAGTGCTGAACGAACGCTATTGACAGAAGGTTTAATAAGAGCATATATGACATCATTTATTTTGTAATGAACCATATTGATTGCTCATAATAGACTCTTGTTAGGAATTAACACCTATGAAGAAGAAGTAACACGTTAAGAAAAATCATAAGCGAAACTTGGCGCCAGTCTCTACTGAGTCTGCAGATGTCGAACTTTTCATGAAAACTTATCATAATTTTCCTGTATTTATACTATCAGTAGTCTTCAAAAGTTTCTACTTAAATATCTCAAATTCACTGAAGAACAATCAACACTGGGCCTTATCTATCTTCAGGAAAAATGATCTCACGCTACTCATTCTGTGCGATGACGAACAGGAAATTTTCCTGTCTTTATTGAGTTCAAAGTTCAAACTGTAGCTGCGCAAAAAATATCTGTCCCTAAGTAATTACAAGAGCATAAAAGCTTCATTTGTGTTCAAACATGTTGACAATGGTGAATGATATGGCATTTTACTATGGGGTAATGCTGCGGATATCAATGAGATCTTTGTTCTGCAGAAAAGGGCTGTTCGCGCGATTTATCAAATGAGACCTAGAATGTCTCTTAGACTAATGTTCAAAGAAATAGATATTTTGACTTTTGCATCCCAATATATATGTGACAATCTCTTATATGTGAAGAAAAATGAACATTTGTTTAAGAAAAATAGCGATAGGCACAATGTAAATACTAGGACCAAGCATAAACTGGATGTACTAGACAGTCATCTCCACAAGGCCACGAACTCTTTTATGGGTCAATGTATACGGTTCTATAATAAGATTCCCATGTGTATTTAAAATTTAGCTTTGGATAAATTTAAGACAGTAATTAAACAAAAACTTTGCAAAAAGGGCTATTAAAGCTACAAATTTCTGATTACCTAACTGACGAGCAGCCATGGGAATGAACTGCTCAGCTCTAGAGTTATTTCAGAATTAGTTAAAATTAGAAAATAAGAAAATTTGTAATGCGGTTAAAAAGAGCACCATCAGAGTTTCTTGCCTGTTCTTCTCTGGGGAAGACTGCATCTTTGCGAATAGGCGTAGAGTCAGTAGGGTCAATAGAACGAATGCGTATGTATGTATTTAAATCCTTTAATGTTTGTTTGTATGTATTTCATGTAATCTTGACTTGTTTTAAGTGGCATTCTATTTCTAAGACCTCGTGCTTAGAAATAGAATAGAAAGAATTTTTCTATTTATATTTCTAAGCACGTGGTCGTTTTGTGTGTCGCCATCTTCAATGTCTCATGTAAGAATAAGTCGATATTCTTCATGGCTTATCTTGTTCCACCTCAAAGTATCAAAATCTAAGGAGCTCTATTTCTTTTCTAGGGATCAAGGGGGTGCCGGATGGATAGGAGATTCCAGCATCTAATCTAGTACCAAAATTTGACGATGAGTCTTCCGGGGACTATGCATTTGCAGAGAAAAATTATCCTACTAAAGAAACGCATACTATATATGACTATTACTCTGAAGAAACAAACGAAAATGACTTTACCTTCGAAGAATCTACACAACCGTGTGATGACCTGATGACTTCTTTCTTTTGCATAGTGATAACACTTATTGGAACTCTCATAGTTTTTTGCTGTCTTCAATGTTTATACTGAAAGGGGCCTGTTTCTTGAGTAAGCTCATAAAAAGAGTATAAGATAAAATCAGTAATTTAATTTTTATGCAAATTTAATGTCGAGTTATTTCTAAATTTCTACTTGGAGAACTTTCCTAGGCTAAAACAAGTTTTTCCTTTGGTTTTGACTTTAAAAAACCAGAATCATTCAAGGGGATAGGTTTTACCATCATACTGCTTATTTAGCATATAAATCAATCTAAAAGTTATTGGAAGAAATGTACTAAATCATTCCCATGTTCCTGACGAATTGAACTGGGAAGAAAAGCAAAACGATGCCACATGAGAATGATTCCATTATTTATATACTAACTATGACACAAAATTATAGACTAAAACATAAACTACTATAGGCAATGGGATTCATTTCTAAGAAATTTTTTACATGAAAATCGAAGTTTTGTTACCGTCAACAGACTTCTTATATACCATAACGAAGATTTTTAAGCGAAAAGTAAGAAAATTATGAACCGAATTTATCAGCTACTTTGCTTCGCATTTATCATGCCGCTTGACCTTCCTTACTTCCTATTTGTAGCATAAACATCCCCCTGGAAATACGTTAAATATTCAATATGTTGGAGTGTTGGATATTCGTAAAGGGTTTTCACACATATATGAACGATGTAAAGATATACTTTCATAAACGACTTCAACAATGTACAAATAGCATTGTGATTGCAGTATTTCGAACTATAGCAAAAGATCTATAGTCACTTGAGATCTAGGTGTAACACCGGACCTATACGTGGATATACGAGTATTTTGAATTACTAGACCAATAAAATTATTATTATTATTTTAATATTTTTATTGTTTTTTTTCCTTTGTTTTAATCTCTCTTTCATGCGAGAAAGGTAAGTTCCACTTTGCACGGGCGCTAGCCATATTTTTATTATTATTATGTTTGACGAAACTCTATTGGTGGATTTATAATACTAGGCTAAAATATGGGACTGTAGCTGTAACAAGAAATTGTAACTGTGTGTGCCTGAAATAAAATATATTTTATTTTATTTATTTTTATCCACATTAAACAACTTTTGTCCAAATGTACTTTTAGTAATATTTTATGAAGGGTTTTTTTTATAGAAGCGGAAATACTCTGATCTACCCGGAAATAAAAAGTAAACTATTTTATGAAAGAGGAGGAAAAAAGACGTAGATAGTGAAGGTGAGGTAGCTAGCAAACTTGAACAAACATAAACAAGGATATATACTTAAAAGGTAAAAAACTGTAACTTATCACTGTAAATCTTAGTATCTTGACACTAAACCCATTTAGTGTTGATAATATTAAACGTTGTAAACAAACAATATAATTTTTTTATATGGTTTTAAAATGCTACAACGTTTCAAAAAAATACTATAGCTTGTTAATAAAATTAAACATTGTAAACAACCAAGTGTTTAATATTCAAAATACTATTAAAAATACTTTTAAATACTATTATCGGAAATCGCTCAACATCAAAGAATATTAAGCTTGTTGAGTCTATAAAAATCACTTATGCAATGTATTCAGTTTTTTACGATTTTTGCTGTGGCTTAATTCACCAAGAGAGTTGCCAGAGACTTCAACTGGCGTTTAAGGGAAGGAAGGAACTATTCTCCTGTTAACAATGACATTGGCGCTTGCAGACGCCAGTAATCGAATATGACTATGGCGTTAAAATTCATAATATGACAACAATATCGCTGATTGACATTGATGACTGCGATCTCAATAAAGATAATGTAAAAAAATTAACTGAAGGTATAGCATTACTACAACTCAACGAGTTTGATCACTTCAAAATCGCTCAATGCAGAATTGAAATCAGTAGAACTATCTAATACTGTGGAATGTCTTCACATAGTTTCATTGTGTCAAATGGTATTCAATCATACACACCGTGAAATTTTAATTGCTCCAGAAAAAAAATCTCCATTTTTGAACATCTGTTTACGATACATTTCCATAAAAAAACATAATAAAACGTTAAGTTCAAAAATTCCCAAAAAACGTCCAAAATTTACAATAAGTCAAGGATACCTAAAATATATGACATCTTTCAAATGTCTATCTGAATCCTAATAATACTACTATAGCAAGTGCCAACCTATATCGATCGGATAATACTTCACGACAATGACAACTTTTATTAATGAAATTACGAATAAGAAACATCACTTGCACTATTTAATCTTAGAGCCCACCAATCCGAGTGTAAGCACGGTTTGGCAACCGCGCACATAGCTTGTTCCGCAACGCCAGCTCGCTCGGGCTCGCTCGGCCCCGCTTGGCCCTCAGTCGGCTGCAAAGCGCCATCGGTGTAACTTGTTTGTATGCGTGCGTGCTCGACGCTCCCGGCATCGTTAGATTTGTTTTATCATGGCGTTTCAATATTCCGTGAGGGAATACGCGAACATGGTGCGAGCGTACATTCTCGCCGGTGAAAATGTAGCTGCGGCTTTGAGAATGTACCGTGAACTGTACCCAAATGCGCGACAACCCGCTCATCAGACCTTGTTGGGAGCTTGGCAACGATTGCTGGAGTATGGTCAATTTTTCACACCATCTCATGCTCAAGGACGAGGCAGAACCCCATACCCACAGGAGTTATACGATGATGTGTTGGATTACTTTGAAGAAGATCCTCGAAGAAGTACCCGGGACGGAGCTCAACACTTCAATGTTAGTCAATACTGCATATGGAAGATTTTGAATACCTCCGACATGCATCCTTACCATTTTAGAAAGGTGCAGGAACTCAGTGACAATGACAGGCAACCAAGGTTAAATTTTTGTGAGTGGGTTTTGGCTAATCCGGACGCAAACATTCTGTTTACAGACGAATCCTTGTTTACGCGCATCGGAGTGTTCAATAGTCATAACGAACATTACTGGGCATATCGAAACCCCAAGCTTTCAAAAACACATTCTTACCAACACCGTTTCAGTGTTAACGTGTGGGTGGGAATCTACAACGATTCGATTATCGGACCCTATTTCATTGATGGACGTTTGACTGGTGAGAATTACTTGAATTTACTTCAAGAAATGTTACCTAATTTGACTGAAGTGTGGGATGATGAGCCATTGGCACGGCTGCGATACCTCTACTTCCAACATGATGGCGCTCCGCCTCACTATCATCACGTTGTGCGCGAGTACCTAAATTGTGAATTTGGAATGCAGTGGATCGGGCGAGGCGGCCCCGTGCCGTGGCCGGCACGCTCCCCGGACTTAACGCCAATGGACTTTTTTCTTTGGAGCGAAATAAAAAGACGAGTGTTCGTTAGTGAGCCTACAAGTGTAGAAGACTTGCGAGAACGGATTACAAACGCCTTCGAGGACGTTCGTGCGCAGAGGGCGATTTTAGTGTCATTAAAAAACAATCTGCACAAAAGAGCGCGAGTGTGCATTTCTGAAAGAGGTGGCCACTTCGAAAAGCTCCTGCAATACTTGTAAATACGTAAAAATCATGTAAGTTAACTTGTAAATACTCTTAATCGTTGTAAATATCTTGATTTCAATCTTTTAAATACGCCAAAATTGCTTATTCTTTTTATTCTTATTGCTTTCTCACTTAATAAACTACTCAAAATCAGTTAAGTAATTTTGCCGGTCCTAAGCCCGGGTAAAGTATGAAGGAAAGATTGAATATTTTATCAATCATCATAATAATCACGCACAGCTGATTCTATCGCGGCCATTTTGCGACGTAGTCATATCGCGTTATGTAGGTGAATGACCTCACAGACCTTGCTGTAACTTTCATTGAAACGCTAAACGTCAATTTTAGTTGTACTACAAGTAGTGTGTATTCAAATTTGGACATGATTTCGGGATACGTACATATTGCAATAAAATGATTTTTTTCTATGAAGGTTATATCTTTTTATTCATTCAAACTTGTTTTTTAATTAATGCACGCACGTCATTTGATTTTCTGGAGCAATTAAAATTTCACGGTGTATAGAAGCAATCTTTCGACAGGATTGCGAGAATGCGCTGAAAACTCGCTCAATAAAGATACTTAAGGATCTTGGGATGGCGTAACTGCGACCGGAACGGCGATTATATCAGTAACTTCGAACGTAGCAAGAGTGATAAAATATTTTTACCTTTAGGATACTCTTGTAAGCTTTCCAAAGGAGAATGGAACCCTGTCGGAGGATATACATTTTGGGATCCAGTGCCGAAAGAGAAATGTACTTTTCAAAGCTACTCTCTGTTATATAGGGGAGCAGCTACTAAATTAGTATCTCATGAAGAAGTAGTATCCACAATTCATGTTGCGGACACCAGTTTTTCTTTTGATCTGTGGCCTCGTGTAATATAACACTTCTGAAAATAGAATCACCTAACTGGTTTTAAGTTGAAAGAAACGATTTAGAGTATCTGAGTAACATCAACACTGAAAAAAACTAAATAAAAAGTTGCACCGTTTTGAAAAGAATTTGCAAAATGTAACGATATCATGCTCTCCTTTTTTTAAAATGCTGTCAGTCTAAATTAAAATGCTGTTCAATACAAAATGTTCAGAATCCTTTTTTCTATCCAACAGTTTATTTTTTATGTGTGGATTATATTAGCAGATTCGTCAACAGTTTGAGTTGAATATTCGCTAATTTAAGTATGTCACCTCTCGTAAAAAGCCTTTGTCTGGAATTCAAACCCGTATCATTTATAATACATTTATTTAACCGTAATAGATCAGTCAGTCAGACGACTTACTGCCTTACTCAGAGACGTCAATTATAGTTAAGAAGTAATTAAAATCATGCTGTCCTTGTTTACATCAACAAGAGTGAAAGAGACAACATCAGAAATTAACAGTACTTAACTTTAATTGAAGTCTCTGAGCACGGCAGTTAGACGACTTATAAAGGGTGTCCCAAAATTAACGCAAGATTTGAATTTGCCGCCATTTGTGCAGTGAAGTGTTGGCAACCCTGAAAAAAAAGCAATTTGACAGCTAACAGTATAGGGTTATTAAAAATGGAGCGTTACACGATAGAACAACGTGTCTTCATTATTAAAGAATATTTCAAAAATAGTGAAAGCTTGGCGGCTGTAGTTCGAAAATTTCATACAAAATATGGTCGGAATAGTGTTTTAACTTCGTCAACTGTGAAGAGATTAATTGAAAAATTCATGGAGACTGGATCCGTTGGAGACGCCAAACACACTGGTCGTCCAAAAACAAGCCGTTCAAATGTGAATATCGAAGCAGTGCGTGAGAGTGTTGCTGACAATCCAGGAACCTCAATTCGACGTCGTGGACAAGAATTGCAAATTTCAAGAAGCTATCTACAGCGTATACTCACCAAAGATCTGGGTCTTCATGCTTACAAAATTCAATTAACACAACAATTGAAGCCTAATGACCATGCACAGAGAAGAGAGTTCGTTGAATGGATTATTGAACATCAACAAATGGACCCAGATTTTTCGAGCAAAATCATCTTAAGCGATGAAGCACATTTTCATCTTGATGGCTTTGTTAATCGCCAAAATTGCCGCATTTGGGGTTCGGAGAACCCACATGTGATTGTCGAAAAACAAATGCACCCACAACGCGTGACTGTATGGTGTGGATTTTGGGCTGGAGGCATAATTGGGCCATATTTTTTTGAAAATGATGCTGGTCAAGCAGTGACTGTTACTGGTGCTCGATATCGCGACATGATTACACAGTTCTTTCTGCCAAAATTGGATGATATTGATGTGTCCAATATGTGGTTTCAACAAGACGGTGCCACATGTCATACAGCCCGTGAAACAATTCAATCACTGCATGAGACATTTCCAGGTCGTGTACTCTCTCGTTTCGGTGATCAAAATTGGCCCCCTAGATCGTGTGATTTAACACCATTAGACTTCTTTTTATGGGGTTATTTGAAATCACGAGTCTATGTCAACAAGCCCACAACCACCCGTGCATTAAAGGAGGAGATTCAACGCTGCATCAACGAAATTCAGCCACATTTATGCAGAATGGTCATGGAAAATTTCGACAAAAGAGTGCGCATGTGCATGCAAAGCCGTGGAGGCCATTTTCCCGATGTGTTATTCCATACATAACCCTATCCTATGTACTTTATGAGTCAATAAAAATATAACTATTAAAAGACTAAAAACGGTGTTTTCTATTTAATTCAAATCTTGCGTTAATTTTGGGACACCCTTTAGATCCTGTTTACAAATAAAATGTTAATAATACAAAAAAAAATCTATATCTGCAGGTAGACAATATGAATCAACAATTTGATGTCAGGGCCGACGAATTCAATGGTTCAATGGACCTTAATTGAGGAGCTGGAAATGCAGAAATAATGGAGGACGACGACACAGCCACGTAACCCAACGGCGTCCCATTAAAAACTTTTTTTTACATATGCCTTTTCGTGGCAATTTTATAAGTGGTGACAATTGTGATTGCAAGTCTCTCAGGACCGCAAGCGCAAGTCTCTCAGGACCTGAAATGAAACCTAAAGAAAACTATTATTGTTTTGTCAAGGATTGATTGCTCGGACGCAACGATCATAGACAAAAGCTTTCACAAAAAAAGCAGAAAACTGGTGGAGGATTTTTAAAATGAAGTCCAACGAATTGATAAACAAGTGATTGAAGAACCTGAAACGAAATCTGAAACCATTTACTTCAGCTGGTGTCTCCCATCAAGGGAGAGGGAACTTGACTCTCACTCCAAGCTGGAATCCGGAGTAACTAGAGGAGGACCAGAAGAGGTTATAAATTGCGTAAGTAACAATTTGAATCTCAATGATAAAGAGAACAAAATTAAATTGATGTATGTATTAAAAAGTGATAACGACTCTGGTGCAACGTGTTCTGCGATAAAGGACCAGATAAAATGTGACACTTTCACTTTTTAAACTTTTCATGAAGATTCCATGAGCTTGAAAATGTTTTTTTAACACCTTATTTGCTCTGTTGGGTGCATTGCAGAATTTGCAGACTACTTTGACGACGGTATGCTTAACCTCAACGACAAAACTTAAACTTAATTTAAAATCCTCAACGACAGATTTTCTGAACACGTCCAAAACCAGTTACCGGCTCCTGGTATCGAAGTCACATCGGCTTTACGTCACCTACTTCAAACGCTGCGGACAAGTTAGTTTCTATTCTTTTCATTTAATGTCTGAAAAATTTGCACGTTTTGTTTTAAGAAATTTTGCCTAAGGTGGAAGTGAAAAAATACATTAAGTATTTTCTAATTTCTAGGCAGCCTCGGCGACCAAGGGGGCTTGAAATGCGTCCCAAGTCGGTGGCTCAATTCTTATCTAGACAACATTGTGTTCATCCGCTACCCACCTGCATACGACGAGCATAGAGTCATGCAGTAAATCATTCGCAACTTGCCAGCATTGAGTTACTGGAAGAAGTTTTTGGCTGTATCAAACATCAAACAAAGACACAAGAAAAAAATATGAATAAAAATCAAAGACCATTACCAATATAGACCCGATACCTGTCCCATATAGAAATAAAGGGTGTCCCAAAATTAACGCAAGATTTGAATTTGCCGCCATTTGTGCAGTGAAGTGTTGGCAACCCTGAAAAAAAAGCAATTTGACAGCTAACAGTATAGGGTTATTAAAATTGGAGCGTTACACGATAGAACAACGTGTCTTCATTATTAAAGAATATTTCAAAAATAGTGAAAGCTTGGCGGCTGTAGTTCGAAAATTTCATACAAAATATGGTCGGAATAGTGTTTTAACTTCGTCAACTGTGAAGAGATTAATTGAAAAATTCATGGAGACTGGATCCGTTGGAGACGTCAAACACACTGGTCGTCCAAAAACAAGCCGTTCAAATGTGAATATCGAAGCAGTGCGTGAGAGTGTTGCTGACAATCCAGGAACCTCAATTCGACGTCGTGGACAAGAATTGCAAATTTCAAGAAGCTCTCTACAGCGTATACTCACCAAAGATCTGGGTCTTCATGCTTACAAAATTCAATTAACACAACAATTGAAGCCTAATGACCATGCACAGAGAAGAGAGTTCGTTGAATGGATTATTGAACATCAACAAATGGACCCAGATTTTTCGAGCAAAATCATCCTAAGCGATGAAGCACATTTTCATCTTGATGGCTTTGTTAATCGCCAAAATTGCCGCATTTGGGGTTCGGAGAACCCACATGTGATTGTCGAAAAACAAATGCACCCACAACGCGTGACTGTATGGTGTGGATTTTGGGCTGGAGGCATAATTGGGCCATATTTTTTTGAAAATGATGCTGGTCAAGCAGTGACTGTTACTGGTGCTCGATATCGCGACATGATTACACAGTTCTTTCTGCCAAAATTGGATGATATTGATGTGTCCAATATGTGGTTTCAACAAGACGGTGCCACATGTCATACAGCCCGTGAAACAATTCAATTACTGCATGAGACATTTTTCCAGGTCGTGTACTCTCTCGTTTCGGTGATCAAAATTGGCCCCCTAGATCGTGTGATTTAACACCATTAGACTTCTTTTTATGGGGTTATTTGAAATCACGAGTCTATGTCAACAAGCCCACAACCACCCGTGCATTAAAGGAGGAGATTCAACGCTGCATCAACGAAATTCAGCCACATTTATGCAGAATGGTCATGGAAAATTTCGACAAAAGAGTGCGCATGTGCATGCAAAGCCGTGGAGGCCATTTGCCCGATGTGTTATTCCATACATAACCCTATCCTATGTACTTTATGAGTCAATAAAAATATAACTATCAAAAGACTAAAAACGGTGTTTTCTATTTAATTCAAATCTTGCGTTAATTTTGGGACACCCTTTATTTTGAAAAAGAAAAAAGTTAATGATGTTATGAAACTGTTGGTCAAACATTATGGATCAGCATGGAAGGAATTGAAAGGTCTTAAATTTTATGTGAAAATTATAACCGAAATAACGGCGATGTTTGAAGTAGACATGAAAGAGCCCGTTAAGGAAAATGAAAAATTCATTTAGTTTTAAAACTGTTTTATATTTATGTACGAGATGTACGAGACATGTCATGCAATTTTTAATTATATATTTTTGCTACCTAATAAATAGGTCTTTAATTAAAAAATAACTTTTACTCGAAAATATAACATGAACACTATGTACAATTTTTTAATTTAAATCAAACACCGCCATTTCCAATATGTTTGAGTTCCAGAACTCGATAATTCCGTCGGTATGTTTCGAATTGCGCTATCTCATAATTTCAATGGCTTTTTTTGCTAGTTTCGAAAGATACGATTTTTTATCGTATTAGATTTTTTTAAATAACACTTATATTAAAAAATAAAAATAAAAGACATAAAAAGGCACCGAACTACAAATGCAATAGAGAGGTGGCATCGAAAAATAAAAGCGAAATTAATAGCGCATTCCTCCTCTTAAATAATGGCAGAGTTCTAGAGCGGGAAATTATTTCCGTTCGGCAGTTTCTGACACAAACCACCAACCAGGTTGACGTCGACTTGGACGTGCCGGAGCCAGCGGAAGAAAAAAATATTGATGACATCCTGGACGTGGACTAGGATATCATCAATAATGATATTGATGATGGCTTAAGACTATTAGAGCCAGAAGTTGCTTTGGTTATCGAGGAACCACTTCTGGCTCCAAATAGGCTTGCTTTCCCGCGGAAACCACGTTGCCCAGTATGTATAGATTCCGCGCCTGAAATTGTTAAGTTGTAGGTAATAAAGGTATTCTACAACTTTACACATGATAATTTGTCAGAATATATTAATCATATACTGTTTCGCATAAAAATCCGAAATTGTCAAAAATCACCCCGAGTCATCTCCGGTGCAAAGGTACCTGTAATGTAGTTATTGATATCTATATATTGTCACTGTCAAACGTCAGTTCGCCATTAAATCTTGAACGTAACGGCTGTCTTTAATTTATTTCAGACATAACATTGGCGACGAGGATATTTATTAAATAAACGCCCAAAGCGTACCACCACACGTACCCGTCACACTTGCAGCATTACCGCGCTGGATAGCGATGGATAGCCTTTGCAGCTGGAATGACCCGGAGCGAGTGTCGCTACCTTTTTCCCACAATCGAAGGCCGATTTCTCTAATAAAGGTGAATTGTATTAATTCCGTGCGGAATTTCCGTGCTGACAGATTTGCCTCATACGTCAGCACGGAATGCTCGCTGTAATTGATCCTGAAAACCGAAATAATATCTTTTGCCGGACAGATATCACTTCAGTAAGTCGAATTTTTTAAAAAAATTCTTCTTATCGTGTAGGTATACTTGGCTAATCCCGGTGTCAGAGTTTTCAAACTGCACAATGGCCTCTGACTTGGTTTTAACGACTTTAGTAAATCGACAACAGCCGGGTTTTTCAGTATGCCCTAAGTAACTATGAATATGTTTACTTATGTACGTTACTCATTTTTTTGTTAGTTGGCATGAAATGTAAATGTAGATTCCGGGTAGAGCTATTGCGAGCTATGTGGGGTGGAACAACAAATCACTGCAGAGCACGATCAAATTACAAGTGAAAAGGTTGGAGCGACATTCGAAGAAAGTTCCAGAAACCGAATCCTCAACCGATTTGTCCAGGATGTATGTTATGACCATTCACGGATTGTGCTACCAACAGAGAGAAACAGTGCCTAGTTGATCACCAAGTGATCAGTGTATTATAGTGTAGCATAGTGTCGCATGAATAACCAGCAGGTGATTAAATATCCTTCAGATCAGAACAACGACGTCAGGAAACGAAAACTAAAATAGTCTACAAATAAAGATAATTCATCATTCATCTATTGTGAAATTGGGTTAAATCATTAAGAGTTTTGTTTAGTAACAGAAAGAGTGTCTCATTATTTGCGTCCTGTTTTTCAAGAAGCTGCCGAAGCGCTTCAAAAGTAAATCACGCTACGGTCACGTAGACTAATTGTACACTTATAATTAGTTTGTAAGCAATATGTCGATAAATAAATAAGTTTGTTTAATTAATTCAAAATCTCAGGAACCACGACAACACCTTACAAAGCACAGACCTCCTACGACTCTGCCTTTGTCTAACTTCACGACTGAATTTTCGCCATATCAATAGAGCCCTGAGAAGCATTTTTGATTATTTTAGAATTGCAGCAGCCATTTTAAATAGTTTTCACATTTTAATTGAAGACAATCCACATGATTCTAACATTTTAGAGATCATCTACCAATAAATAAATATGCCAAACCAATCTGCCGAACTCGTTGAATGACATAATTATAACCGCAGACGGGATCAATTCATAATGACAGCGGATATGGAAGAGTTCGCAGATTACCCAAGAATGAATGAGCACGAATTGTTTTTATTCGCTCTTGGCGTATACTAACTAAAACAAGCTAAGAATTATTATGGCGAACACGTCCTCGAAAACGGATCTTTCTCAATTGAGCTGAGAAACGATTTGCTAGACAAACACTTGACGGAGTTGCAAGAGCAGAGAAACGATTTGTGGCTGATTCGTGGGCGATTGCAATCCCGGCATGTCCGGGCTAGACAATACTACACATATATTGTGGTGGGTAAATCACTGTCGGGAGGACAAGCAATCGCCCATTATTATTGTACATGCATCATTGGAAAACGAACCATTGGGTGCTGTTCACATATAATGTATATAACATGGTCATATGATCTATGCTCGGCATTCACAAAGAATATCCCCCCCGGCTTTGGGGTTCAGAAAATATTATCTTAATGCCAGATGATTATGATGTGACTGTTTAAACATTTATTTTAAAGCTATATAAGTGTGCTCCAGTAGGACGTGCTGTTATTGCGATTCAGGACTTCAACAAGTAACATTTACTTACTCTATTAAAAATTGGCAATGCGCAGATTAAAGACATTTTTTGGGCCAGTATCGTGGTTCCAAAACTCTACAATGTTTCATTTATTCGCTGAAAAAGGATATTGATCTTTGAGACTGCATTAATAGCGGTGATGATAACGGAGAATTGGCGGATATACCGAAACTCATAAACAATAATGGAGAAACGTGTCCACATCGCGCTGTTAAATAGTGCCTAAGAAGATCTTAAGCTCAAACGATAATGGCTTGATTCTTCGACATGGGAGCGGATTTGAGGGCACGAGAAGATGGCATAAGAGATGCAGTCCTGTACATTGCAGTTAAACTACAAGATAACGAGCTTGTGAAATAGTTGTTATCAATGCTGATTGATAGGAACATTACGAATGGTAGCGAGCGAACGGCCTATCAAATAGGCGAACAAAATGATGATATTTAAAAGATGAAGATGTTTTTAAAGAATGAAGAAAATGGTTCTGAGTATTCAAAGGGTCAGTCCGGCCGATCAGCTTAAGTGAATCGAAGAGCATATGTAAAAGGTCAGGTTTGATTACTGCTGGGGATATTAGATCCGTATTAAGAAAGATGAGTCGGGGTAAGTCACCTGGACATGTCTGCCTAAGTAGAAAACATCAGCAATATGCTGGTGTGCACTTGCCTCGAGTCCTAGCAATGTTTTTCTCCCTTTGCCTTAGTCATTCCTACGTACCAGATACCATGCTAGAAACATTATGTGTACCTATTGCTAAGAATAAAACAGGGGACACTAGCGATAAATCGAACTATAGACCAATATCCTTAGCAACAATATTAGCAAAAGTACTGGACAGGCTGCTTGACAGGCAACTGAGCATGCATGTACAGTTACACGATGCACAATTTGGATTTAGACCGGGCCTCTCCACGGAAGCTGCTGTTCTTTGCCTCAAGCAGACTGTCCAGTATTATACTGATAGAGATACACCGGTGTACGCTGTGTTTTTGGATTTGTCAAAAGCCTTTGACCTAGTTCAGTATGATATTTTGTGGAGAAAGATGTACGAGGATACTAATCTGCCGCATGAGTATATCTCCCTATTAAGGTACTGGTACGCACATCAGAAAAACTATAAAAAATGGGCAGGAGAGAAAAATTATGTAAAATGGGCAGGAGAGCTCTCGGGCATGTACAGGTTGGAAAGTGGGGTGAGGCAGGGTGGGGTAAGCTCACCGACGCTCTTCAATCTGTACATGAATCGACTGATTGGTGAGCTCAGCGGCGCTGGAGTCGGTTGCTCTATTGACGGTACCTTTGTCAACAACATAAGTTATGCCGATGACATGGTGCTGCTGTGCCCTTCAATCAATGCTCTCAACAAAATGATTAGCATCTGTGAGCGGTATGCGTTGGCCCATGGTCTCAGGTATAACACTAACAAAAGCGAACTCCTTGTCTTTAAAGCCAAAAACAAGACCTACAACATACCACCTGTTAGGCTCAACGGCGATCCTCTCAAACAAGTGCAGAGTTTTAAATACCTGGGCCATTGGGTCACCGACACACTCAAAGATGATCTTGATATGGAAAGAGAGCGTAGAGCGCTGTGTGCCGCAGGTTCGCACGTTGTACTAGGCCGGTTAAGATTACTCTTTTTAAAGCATATTGTAGCTCCCTGTACACGTGCAGCCTGTGGACACACTATACACAAAGTGCATACAGGGCCCTCCGCACTCAGTATAACAGCGGAAGCGGGAGTGGATAGCTTTTCAGCAATCGTTAGGAAACGCATCGCATCCCTGATTCATTGCGTGAGGAGCAGCTCCAACAGTTTCCTGAAAGTTATTGCAGGTAGGCTGGACGTGGACAGTGCTATTATGCAGCACTGGACACGTTTCCAGATTACAAAAGACACTAAGATTTCATATGCTAATATAGGTAGATAAAATCTGTCTATGTTGGCATATGAAGTCTTTTCCTAGATTAGTTAATTTAAATTTTTAATTTAAAAATTGATTTTAATTTTAATTTTAATTTATTTTATTTTATTCTTGATAGTAACTAACAAAGTTGTAAGTTTCCTTTGTAGAAAACTGACAAATATGAACATAACTTGTAAGTTTTTAAATAAAATTAGGATAAGGTACAGGTACTAAAATTGATGTGCCATATTTGATATTTATGTACACTTGGCAGCATTGATGCCTGGACACGCCTGCGCCGTCTGATCGCAACGGGCACGCCCGCCGTGGCGAAAAGTTTTGTAATATTTTCCCATACTTTACATCAGAAAGATACCACGTGATTTTTAGTCAAATCATCTTTTACTAAATTTAATTTAAGTTGCATAGTTTTATAATTTAGAACTAAGTTTTAATCTCTTGAGATGTCATAAATAATTTCTTGTTTGCTTGATATTTGCAACATTTTGAATAACTAAATAGTGAAACTGTTGACTGAAACAATTGCGTTTTTATTCACACAAATTTATAAAAATTAAAATATTTTTTTATATAACCTGCACTGAAAATGCGAGTTTCAACGCCTGTTGAACCAACCGAAACTAGTCAATTTTAGACTAATGCGACTGTTACCGGACAGGAATCGATCATTTTCTTCCCCAGACAGGAATCGATGATTTTCTGCCCGCACAATGAAATTGCAGGTTTACTTTAAATCCTGTCAAAGTAATTCAACCTTAAGCTCGAGTATGCCGCGCTAGTATGGTCACCCACATACAAGAGACACTTAAAAAATATATACAAATATTTATGATACCTACGCTGGCACTTTTTCAAAAGTCATAACTTTTGAAAAAGTTCCAGTGTAGATATCATACATATTTATTTTATCATGGAATCTCCGATCGTAATATCAAACCTAAAAATCATCGACATCACAACAGGAGAGTTTCGGCAAATAACCCACTATTGGTATCCTGATTGGCCAAACCACGGTATACCTGGGAACCTGGAAGTTGTTGTTGAACTTTTATCAACAGTTAATAAACAAAGAGAGGAAACATTAGAGATGGCCAAATATGACTGTCTCGCCGAGCGCGTAAGTTTATCTTTATATTATATTAGGTACTACATTATTTTTTTATAAGAAAAGGGTTCGCTTTGACCATTATCTAGCTAAAGTGCAAGAGGTCGACGATGGAGCGAGTTAACCCAGAAAATGCCTATAAGGCACTGGTACTCCTACGCACCGACGTTCTGGCAAAGGCGATTTCTGACCAGGAGATAGGACCAGCTAGAAAGACTGAAGCGTTGGGGTCCTCCTAGATGTACTAGTAGTCGGCAACACGTAAGTAAACAATCAAAGCTGATTATCTTTATCCTCCGAAAAAGTTTTCCGAATCCTGGAGGCATATTCAACTTTTTTGGTATTTCAGTGCTATATCCTATGCCCTGACATGCATAAAGCTCGGGCCAAAAGTTTGCCAATATCTTATATTAATACATAACCGCGAACAATATTTTCGACTTGTAAAGCAATTAAACGGCACTAATCATCGGCACAAGTACTTTAAAATTAAGATAGAAGGATTCCGAAATTGAAAATCGTACATGCCTCTACGAATAATTTTTTACGCTGGACTTATTCGAACATTACTTTATAAGAAATGTATATTTTACAAAGTGAATGCTGTTATGCTGAATCTTAATTTGGAAAAGTTCAATTTAGAAAATCACTTGGCGGGTCAGCTGCGGCATACAGCGGTCCTTAGGTATATCCTATGCCCTGACATGCATGAAGCCCGGACCAAAAGTTTGATAATATCTTGGATCAATACATAACCGCGAAGAATACAGGGTGTAAGGCAGAACGTTGAACACACGTTAAGGGTAGACAGATGGGGTCGCCTGCTACCTACCTAGCCCAAAAAAAAAATTTTGACCCATGGTTTTTTTTTAAGATTCATTTTTTTTAATTTATCGAATTTCACCAGTTTTAAAACTTTGGAGGCTTGTAACTTTATGTAGGGTGGATGGATCTGGCAACATTTGTTTTGTCTTTGTCTCAATTGTTGATGAATTCATGTAAAATTATTGTTATGTGCAAATAATAACTAAAAAAAAAAGTTACGAGCCTTCAAAGATTACAAAAGGGGTAAAACGTGATTTAAGCTTTTTCTTTGCAACGGATTAAAAAAAAACTAAAAATGATTGAAGATTTAGGATTTCATAAAAAACATCCTTGGTGTATGGCCTTTCGAACGGTATGTAAATTGTTGAATAAAAAAAATACTTTTGGAGCTATTCGCCGTTCTTTACAAAAAATGGGAGTTTTGATGAAACATTAGTTTTAAGAAATTAATCATTATGTTTCGCGAAATTCAGCAAGTTATTTTGGTAAAACTTAAATGGATAATAAAATTTGCTAAGTTTGCTTAGTGGAAGCTTCACGTGGGGTTTTAAGTAATAATAATTCTTTTCATTGTCTCCTTTTGGTACCTGGGATAGTCGCACGGGTTTCAAATTTTATTTCACTCTCGCGCAGTCTAATCGTATCTTCTCTTTCTCTCACGCTCGGAGCATCCCCCGCGCCCCGCGGACGGAGCTACCTCAAGCCTAAGCGGCGGCGGTGGTTGGTTATTTTTTCATTTAGTTGAGACTCAACTGCCTCTGCGATACGTACCCGTTCCAGTAATTCTTGCGCTTGTTATTGTTACCTCGTTTAAGTTTTTGTTTTGTTACCACTCTGTTAAGTTTTTGTTGTTACGTGTTAAAACTCTTGTTACGTGTTAAAACTGTTGTTACGTATCAGGAGCGTTATCCTGATCGGCGACTGCCCATTCACCAGACATTCTCAAGTACTTATCGGCGTTTACGGCAAACCGGCAACTTGTTCCGGCAAACCGGCATTCCGTAAAAAAATATCTTTTATTTCTTCCCGCAATACATTTTTAAATTTATGTTGAGGATATTTTGCCATCAATATAGGTGGACGATTCATTATTTCATTAATAAAATCTTCGGTATTCATTTTCCGCACTAAAAAAAACAAATATTTTTGTTTCGAACGCTGCCGATCGATCAGTCCCTGCGCCGCCGCTGTCTAAACCGCCCTGGTTCGTGGGCTGTCTCATAGCGGCGCGTACATTTGTTCGCCCCGCACCGCTCCCCGCCCGCCGCCGCCGCCATCCGCTCGGCTAAAACCGCTAGCGTTGCCGCCGAGCGCGGCGGGCCGTGGCATCGTTCATACATTTGAGTACTTTTGTTCTCGCCGCTCGCCGCCCCGCTCTAAGCTACCGCTGCGAGCAGTGTGTTCCTGGCCAGGCAGTTAGGCTGTATTCAAGTTCGACAGGCTAGCGGGGATCAAAATCCACACGTAAAACGTCAACGGAGTTTCCAAAGGCGATTCAGCGTGAATGTTTGGGCAGGAGTAATTGGAAATCAACTCATAGGCCCTCATTTTTTGCCAGACCGCTTAAACGGTGAAAATTATTTACAATTCCTAATGGATGATTTACCGCGTTTAGTGGAGGAAGTGTTTAATGAAGACAGACCCATCGTCTTCCAGCACGATGGCTGCCCAGCTCATTGGAGTGTGAATGTAAGGGAGCTATTAGATAATAGCTTTCCCAATTCGTGGATTGGTAGAGGAGGTCCAATTCCCTGGCCAGCGCGATCGCCCGACCTCACACCTCTAGACTTTTACGTCTGGGGAAGTTTACACTACTGAAGTTGGAGTTTACACTACTGAAGTTGGAAGTCGGGAGGAACTTATCCAAAGAATTAACGCTGCATTCGATATAATGAAGCAGGAAATGCTGCTACGAACCACAACTACAGAAATACGAAAGCGATGCCGAGCCTGCATCGCGAATCAAGGACGCACATTTGAACAGCAATTGTAAATAATTATTTTAATGAAAAATAAGTGTTTTATTGCAATTGACGTAGGTTCCCTTTTTAAAAAATTTACTTAAGTCATCACCGTTAGTTTAAATACATGCTGAATTTCGCAAATCATGCAAAATTCCGCTAAAAATGATTAATTTCTCAAAACTTATGTTTCATCAAAACTCACATTTTTTGTAAAGAACGGCGAATAGCTCCAAAAGTAATTTTTTTTTTCAACAATTTACAAACCGTTCGAAAGGCCATACACCAAGGATGTTTTGATGAAATCCTAAATCTTCAATCATTTTTAGTTTTTTTTAATCCGTTGCAAAGAAAAGCTTAAATCACGTTTTACCCCTTTTGTAATCTTTGAAGGCTCATAACTTTTTTTTAGTTATTATTTGCACAAAACAATAATTTTACATGAATTCATCAACAATTGAGACAAAAACAAAAAAAATGTTGCCAGATCCATCCACCCTACATAAAGTTACAAGCCTCCAAAGTTTTAAAACTAGTGAAATTCGATAAATTAAAAAAAATGAAATTAAAAAAAAACCATGGGTCAAAAATTTTTTCTTTTTGTGCTAGGTAGGTAGCAGGTGACCCCATCTGCCTACCCTTAACGTGTGTTCAACGTTCCGCCTAACACCCTGTATATACAGTAGGAACAAAAGTTATTTTATTATAAGTTAGCAAAAGGCTCAAAAAAGTAGTTAACTAAGTAGTTATTTACAATTATTTTGTTTGTTCTATACTATGAAGTAATTTAATTGGCAACATGCCGTATAAAGCAAGCGGGAATCCTGTCTACGAAAACATTTAACCGGGAAAACCGGTGAGAGAAGCGATTTTTATTTATTTGTGTCCGCCTATATCAGCTGGCTGACTGTTCCAGTATGGTGTTGTATCTTTTTTTTTTGACTTCAACAAGTGACATCTTACTCTCCCTGAAAATGAATTTTGATACAATGAACAACATGTTTGGTCCAGATCCTACGGAATAAAATCGTACAATATTCCATTCGATTGCTGACTCCAACTGTTGGGATATTATGGGTAGAATATGGAACTATTCTAGAGATAAAGACCTTCAGCACATTCCAATACTCGAGAATGACGACGAAGAAACGTGTTAGCATACTCTCGCGAAGTACCGATGTGGAAAGAATGCTGACACTATGATATCGCAGATGGTGAGCATGGGAGCAGAATTAACGCCCAGGATACTACAGAAAATGCGGTTTTGCACATAGCAGTCAAAAGGCAAGACCACGAGCTGGTAGAAGGGTTACTATCGTTGTGCGCCGATAAAGACATTAAAAATAAAGATAGATTGACGGCTTATCAAATAGCAGAACAAAACAATGATCATAAATTGATGGAAAAGCTTTTGATTGAAAAAGAGAATATTCGCGAGTAAAGAGTTAGTCAATCTAAATAGGTTAGCTTGAGTGATCTTCAAAATAGTTCTTAGTTTAAATTTGAGACTATTAACTGCTTTGTATTTTTACTAGTGAAATGTGCTAACTTTACTCTTATAAGCTGTTTAATATTTTAATAAATGGGTGATTTTATAACTACCATATTTAGAGATATGGTTAACATGTGGATTTGCTGACGGAAGTATACAGAAAAAAAGTTATTACATACGCTGACATTAAGCGGCAAAAACGAAATCTAAAAAAAAACCTTTTTTACTTACAGTCAAAGTTTATTATACCATAAAAAAAATATTTAGCTTATTGATAACATGAATTATTAGAAAAACTTTTAAACGGCAAAAATGAATTTAAAAAATTCCCCTGAAGATAGACTGGAGCTCGCAAAAGAAGTCCTTTGGCTTCAGGCGGAACTTCACCGTTTAAGGGTTAGAATTCCTCAAACGCAGGAAGATAAGCAACGTAATGACGAAAGGATCCAGAAAGCCAAACAGCTCTATGAAAATAAGAAGTATGAATTGGTCATCATGTGTTCACGAAAGCGCTTTGTTGTTATTAATTAATCACACATATAATTGATTTAATAGTGAATCATTCAAAACTGTATAATACGAGCAGTCGAATTATTCAACGAGTAGTCGTATTAAGGATTGTTTGCCACAAACTACATAATTTGAATAAAAATTTAATAAGAACATAAACCTTTGTTTACTAAACAATATAAGTTCAATTACTACTACCTAGAAAGCTTCAATGAGGTCAATCTAGGGTTAAAAGTAACGTCAAACTTAAAAACTTAGTGCGTAAGCAATTGCACTAATTAATTTAATTTGGAGTAATAAAACCATTACGTAATTAACGATAAAGATAATTTTACGTCAAACAACAAAAATCATGAACCACAGGTGGCTATTTGATTTATATTAATGGTTGGATATGTGCTGTATTTCTTACAGGCAGAGGACCTCCAAAACAAAAAAAAGAGAAGATGCGTTTTATGATCGTATCCTTAGCATCATACAACAAAGTGTTGTTGGCTTGTACACCCCATTTGATAACGATGCCCCAGATTCCGGATATGCCTCCGTCTACAGTACAGTATCTCAGTCTACAGAATTTCAAGAGTCACAGTCCTCGAAAATGGCAAATGTTAAAGTGATTGAAGATGGGCCTCTTGTACCAGATTGCACCCCCGTTCCAGTCTCTCTCAAAGAACCCGACTGGGGCAACTACACACTACTTTTATTACAAACACAAGTTTCCAAAAATTTGAAATTAGACATAAAAGAAACAAGTAGTACTATAAAGAAAACGGGGATTTCAAAGAGGCGAGATGATACCTCCAGTATCATCTCGCTGGATATAAAATCCCTTTTAACAAGGGTATAAAAGCCCGTTTAGTACAAAATAAAATTAGTTTTCAATTGACTGTCCTAGCAAGAAACAGTTTTTTACTACTTAATGTGAATAGTTTTTTTTCTTTCTAACACAACACGCTCGTAAGAAAAATCCAGCACACTAACTGAAGTTTCAAAGTTCCGATGCAGTGATACTGCCCTACCCCACGACGGAGCAGCTGCCACTTTCAATGGATCTTTCATTAATTACGCGCCACCGGTTCGAAGTTGACCGAGTCACGCGGCTACTTTTATCTGTGAACTCGGTAAGTGTAATTTTTTGATAAAATGTTAGTTAATATGCCAGCAAACTTGTGATTCGTATGTATTTTGTTTTAGATACTTACGACCAAGGATAGATGGACTTTTTACACGTCATGGACAAGCCAAATTTACAGACTCGTATAGAAGAGGAATTTAACTCTATAATTTCGGAGAAAGATGAAATGTACCATAAATCAAACCAGAAAGGCTGTTTTCCATTGGTGCATTACCTTCGTCGTGAGAAACTCAACAATGAAGCAATCATGAAAGCAAGCTTCATCGACGATACCCACCGAAAATGTTTGTGCTTATGAATGTGAAAAAATGTGGCAGAAGATTTTATAGTAACTGAATGTCTTGCCCGTTCTCCTCAAGTGGTGAGCAGCATAATCGAATGGGCGGGCGGATACTTGCCGGACTTTTGATAATTTCTCTTACATTCTTTGAATGGTATTTTTAAAATTGGGAATCGCCCAAGGGCTTCTAACATGGCTTACTTTTAACGACTGATGCCAACCGGAAAAACTCAGGACCGGTGGCTTACCGTGCCTACCGAAGCATGGTATCACCACTTGTCGGACAATTTGGTTATTCAGCCTGCAATGTTAACCAGACTAGGAAAATCACGCAAAGAAAATGTTTCTCGTGTGTTCTCGCTGGTAGTTAAACTCGGTCCGGGAGTCAAAGGTAGGAAAAAGTCGAAGTCGAAGTAATTTGTAGGAACTTTAACTACACTGAGATAGTAAGTAGATGATCGGTTGTTGGTAGTTTTATTTTGAAAATTTTGTGATTGTCTGAATGATTGCTCTTACAATGCGAAATGGGGAGAGATATTGTGAAGGGTTAATTAAGTTTAATGTGCTGCTTTTGTGTAAAAGGGACTCGAAAAACAATCAAATGCAGCACAGTTTAGGAATTAAATTATTAAGTGAAATGACTGGACATTTCTGCCCGAAAATTCTATGCTGATGTTTCAGCCGTCTTTTTTTAACTAACTAAATTGTTTTTTCCAATAAACACAGGTCAAAACACGAAATAACTTTCGTTTCTCCATCAAGCGATCAGTGATTTGCCTCTATATGGAAAGCATGAGAAGCATCAGAAGTAAGAATAAACCCATATACGGTATTTTTCATCCCGAAAACAGTTATACTCTTTCTTAATAACGTGGTTTAACAGTTTAATTCAAGTACATTAGAACGGGACCCAAGGAGAATGACTTCATTTCCGTGGGACTTACCTCCGCCATACGAACTACTGGTATGTACTTATTCGGCATATGTTCCTGAACACAAAAAGTGCGGTAGTCACTTTCTGAGGGTATGGAGGGGGTAGCTATGACGTAACAAAGATGGCGGCCAGGCCTATTTTATTTACGCTATATTTAGATAACTACTGGGCAGATTTACTTAAATAGGGTCTCAAATGAAAGATAATTTAATATACATTGTTTTATTCTAAAGATGCATTAGTGTAAACCTAGTAACAAAATAAATATTTTCAAAAAACTACATTTTGTAAAATTAAACTTTTTTTACTGTGTGAAAAGAACAGAAACGTTAGGATTACGGTAATTTAGCTTATTATAAAAAAATTGCTTCACTTATCAGCATTCTAATGAACCTAAAAACGTTTAAATCGAGCTATAAACAACAGAACTGCAGTCGTCTAAGTGAGCGTGGGTAGCTCCGAACTGACTACGGTACTTAGATTTTGGTACGAATAATCTTGAAAATAACGTGACAAAACGGCAAAATGAAAAAGTATTACGAACAAGCATCATTCAAAATGAAAAAGTATTATGAACAAGCATCATTTTTTTTATCGAAAAATTTTTCTTAATTTTTTTACGAACTATTTTTAAAAATTCTCGTAACAAAAATAACGCTTCGTATCATATCGAAATAAAACTCTTCATACTTGCACGTACTTGCGTTATATTTCAAAACAAAGGACTCAATGGTCAAGGTCTGTACTGATGGACATGAGAGTGTAAACGTACGTACTCGAGACAGAGGCAGGTCGCTGACGTGCGAGAGTGTACAGCCGCCGTTATATTTTTTACATCGGCAACACTGAGATTCATTCCGAGGAATCCCTGCACCGTGCTGCGCCGTGAACTTTGGCACTTGTCGCTTCATTCATTTGAAATCATTTGGTCAGGCCTATGACACTGTTAGTACCAATATTTGCGAAATGGCGCTGCTATCACCTTTTAAAACTAAAAAAATAGTTGATGTTTGATATGGGTTCCTTGAAAAAAAGTTCTTTAGCTTCATAAGGAGCCCTAAATTTTGCTAGTTTAAAAGCATTAGTAAAGCTTTTTTTATTTGAATATTTGACCCATTTTAATAAATCATACATGAGTTGAAACAGACTCTTGAGTAGCTGTTGCCTTTATGTTGTTGCTACGTAACAGCTACTAGGTTGGTGCCCTCTAAGTTTAATTTTCTGTCTGTTCTTGGAGGATGATTGCACTTTAAAAAGACAGATAAAAATTCAAATGTAATCTAAATAAAAATGCAAAGCATCTCCTTTTCAGATAACTAGATTATGTAAATATGAAATGCTATGGTTAAAGTTACATTACTCGAATCAAATGTTTTTGGCCCTGATTGATTTTTTAGATACATAGTTTCATTAAATAATAAATATACGTACCAGCTCTTCCAATCACCAAAGTCATTTCTGGGGTATCATCCTCATTTTGCTCTCGAAAATAATTATAAATAAACAAATAAATAAACGCTACACACTCAAAGGCCCACACTAAGGTTTTCCCTTGTGACGTGGGTCCCTTAAAACACACATAAAGAAAAATACAAACACCCATGACCCGAGAACAAACAAATAAATCTTTGACATGCTGCTGGGTAGTAATAACTAACATTACTTAAATACTTAAAAGCAGTAGGTACAGTTTTAAAGTACAGTGTGTAATAAATATGCCTATTGGGTTTCTTCATGGGACAGACTGTCAGCCGACTCACCCTGCACTAGGAATAAATCTGTATTGAAGTGTTAAGACATCTAGTCAGTTCACGAGAGGCAAGGTTATGGTACTTATAGTTGAGTTGTTGTACAACTGAATAGGTACTTCGCTAAAGGCTTAACCAATTTCCAGAACTAGTAAATAAAAGTGAATAGATAGATTCTCAAATATAGACCCATATGTGTTGCCACAATTCCGTCAATATCATGTAGCGCAGAACACTTCACTTTATAATAAATGGCAATCAGCCATTTTGTGAAAAAATTGTGGATAAGAACTTTTTTGAGTGACACCCAGGTGACACCTTTAACACTTTCATGTTTTCAAAATGGTTTCACTGAAAGCTCGACTGAGCGAATTAGCTATTTATCGATAGAAAAAATTGCAAAAAGCACTGTTCATATTTTCATTTACTAATACTTACTAAGCCATTTGTTGGAACATAAGGTTTAGTTTTTTTAGAATAAAAAATTGCTTATTTATTAATCTAGAGCAGCACATTCCATCAAAATCAGTCCGTTAGTTTTAGGCATAGAATAAATAAGGTGTAATTCACATTTGTTTGTTTAGATTTATTATAAAGTAGTCATAAAAAAACAAATATAATTTGCAAAACAAATGTATTTATTTTAGATATAAAATTGTTACCAAATGTTGTTGATAGTTTTGACACTCGAAAATATTTTTTTTCACGTACCTACAAAATAAATAACAAAATTTTATATGGAATCAAAGCTAAATGGTAATAATACGGGTTACACATGGCAAAAGATGCTTATGACAATCATAAAACAAAATAAATATAAATGCATTTTAGTCATTTCCGCGATGAAAACTGATAATAAGTACTGCATTTATTTAGCAATACTGCATTTATTTAGCAATGTAAACGCCTGTGCGAACCATGAGAGCAATCATACATAATACCGTACTTGTACTTGCTCAGTGACAAGACGCCATCATGGAAGTTTGAGGTTATCTTGACATACAGCATGACGTCACAAGATGGCAAATTAAAGGCGATAGCAGCGCCATTTCGCAGCTATTAGTACTAACAGTGTCATAGGCCATAGCGACAAGTGCCAAAGTTCACGGCGCAGCACGGTGCAGGGATTCCTCGGAATGAATCTCAGTGTTGCTGATGTAAAAAATATAACGGCGGCTGTACACTCTCGCACGTCAGCGACCTGCCTCTGCCTCGAGTGCGTACGTTTACACTCTTATGTCCATCAGTACAGACCAGTACTATTGAGTCCTTTGTTTTGAAATATAACGCAAGAACGTGCAAGTATGAAGAGTTTTATTTCGATATGATACGAAACGTTATTTTTGTTACGAGAACTTTTGAAAATAGTTCGTAAATTTTTACGAACGAATTTTTTCTTTTTTTTTACGAATTTTTTTAATCATTATTTAATGAAGAAAATTTTTTGACAAAAAATGATGCCTGTTAAAAAAAAAATATGCCTGTTCATAATACTTTTTCATTTTGCTGTGATTCTACTCGTTTTATCACGTTATTTTCAAGATTATTCGTACCAAAATCTAAGTACCGTAGTCAGTTCGGCGCTACCCACGCTCACTTAGACGACTGCAGTTCCGTTGTTTACAGCTCGATTTAAACGTTTTTAGATTCATTAGAATGCTGATAAGTGTAGCTATTTTTCATAATAAGCTAAATTACTGTAACCATAATGGTTTCTGTTCTTTTCACACAGTAAAAAAAAGTTTAATTTTACAAAATGTCGTTTTTTGAAAATATTTATTTTGTTACTAGCTTTACACTAATGCATCTTGACAATAAAACAATGTATATTAAATTATCTTTCATTTGAGACCCTATTTAAGTAAATCTGCCCAGTAGTTATCTAAATATAGCGTAAATAAAATAGGACCGGCCGCCATCTTTGATACGTCATAGCTACCCCCTCCATACCCTCAGAAAGTGACTACCGCACTTTTTGAGTTCAGGAAAACATGCCAAATAAGTACATACCAGTACTTCGTATGGCGGAGGTGAGTCCCACGAAAATCGTTATTTGAAGACTTTCTTACGAATGGGTCCCGCTCTACATGGTGTGTTTGTCTCCTACAAAATTTACAAGAAAACTAATTAAATTTTCTCATACGCGACTAATGAATATATTGACTTTCCCAAAATCCAGCGCTTAAACACTGCGCCACAGAGTTCGTCAAATTCATTCAGTCGCTTAAGCGCACGTCATTGCGATTTCATCTTCACCACCCAGATAGGAATGTAGTTCCCGGGTGAGGCTTCAGGAGCATCTTACTACCTATATTATTTTAAATGTGAAAGTTTGTATTTTATTAGTTTTACTTAATTTTATTCGGCACCGTCGTCATACGACGACGTCGAATATGGCGAGATGGGGATGGGGTGGTGGCCACCGCCAGAGACGTCTTCACCAGGTACGTAACAGCCATTTTAATATAAACATTGATTTTATTATGCTTTCTTTCCCCACTTAAAACAGATCCTGTGTCACTTTATGTAGTCAATGTCTAATAAAGGGTTTGTTTTAAATTTCTCTAAAGTAGGCAGCAACAACTAAGGTAAGTCAACTTTGTAGGGCAATAAATATTGTAATTAAAAAAATGTATTACCCAGGCTGAACATTACACATTATAAAATTTTCTTCTTCCCGTTGCGCTTTGTGAGTCATTTGTTTAATGACTAATTATTCATTTAGAACAATTCTGACATTTGTAATTACATTCTCTAGACAGTCACACAGCAGACTCGGATATAACGCATGGTGAAATCACTTCTAACGTACGGCAACTCAAAGGATAGTGTCCACTGTGTACTAGAATCCTGGATCAGGATGCGGGATCCAGAATTAGCATTAGTGTTGGTGGCTTTTCCTAATGCAAATGAGCCATGGAGAATAAATTATGAATGTTTCGGAGAAGATTGGAATTTGTGTATGGCGGAAATGATGTACAGCACAAGTGAGTTCAATAACTGTTTTTCAATTCATAATTTACAAAAGCCTTGTCAGTGTCTTATTGTTTAAATCTTAAGAATAGTAGATTGAATCTTTAACGTGGCTGAGCGATAGTTGGAATAGAAAGTGTAATTTAAGGATATTTAGGTCTTGAATGACCGTGACGTTTTTGTTGCAGATTCTTACCCCAACTTGATTCGTTGTCCCAGGGGCGAATGTGATAAAGAAGGGATCTGCACAGATTCTGAAAATTCTGATAATTCCATCCTGCGAAAATTGTTACGAAGGGACGAAATCAGTAGAGTATTACAAATGGCTTCGCGAACAATCGAATTCTGATCACTAAGGTGTGTCCATAGATGATATCAGCTTACAATCTGAAGGATCAGAAAACTAAACAAATCAAGACAACGTTAGTAATTACGTTCCTTTGGATCTATCGACAAGATCCAGAGAATTGGATCAGCATCAAGAGGAAGATATAAATATTATATATGGAACTACTAATTACTTATATACCGACGAAAGGTGGATCTTAACGCATCAAGGATACTCACCGTAGAGATAAAAATTTGCCCCTGGTACAATTGTTTCTACTGAGCTATCCCTACTGGTAGGGATAAGTGCACTTTTTTGTAGATCTATCCCTACTGGAAGGGATAGGTGGACTGTTCATTTCCACTTTCCTGATGCACGTATGACCGTAACAAGACTTGACGAGATAAGCAACTCAGAGTGACCCTGTGGTTATAGGTCGTTGGGTTACAGTCAGCGAAGTAATAAATTAAGGTAACGATACAAAATGTATGTGTTAAATACAGCTGCCAGAAACAGGACTAGCAGGCAATGTAAAATATCTTACCCAAAACCGGTGTCACTGAAGTGACTCAGCCAGGCGAAGCAGTCACTCGATAACAGCTTGCTTTCAGCGGAAATAGCCAACTTTCTTGATCAGAAGACCGACAAGCCGTCGTGATATACTTGCGGCTTGACTGCGATCAATCAAACAAGTCTATGCTTGTCAATTGAACATCATTATCTCAAGTATCCTTAAAATATTAATGAAAAGGTGTTGATTGAATCGCATCCTAAGACAACTTAAGGCTGCTATACAAACAGTTATTGGAGAGGAATTACTTAGCTAAAGTACTGTCAGATATTGATAATGCTATGTTGAAGAAACATTTGTGCTTGGTCCCTAATTCATGGGACAAGTATCCTTCGGAATTCATAGGATTGGTTCTTCAAAGTTAAGTTGAGCGACACTATCAGAAGACTAGCAAGATAGTAGGAACAAGGGTTCAGATTGATAACACGCGTGCCATACTTCGCATACATGATAAACAAATATGTGTAGTGATAGTGCCTACGATAGTCTAGTGACCTTTACTTTAGCTAAAATAGTTCGTGCTTATAAGCAAATACAAACATTTTTTTTTAATAGAAAACGTTTTTTTTACCATAAAAAAGTATAAAGCTTATTGATAACATGAATTATTAGGAACAGTATTAATACGGCAAAAAAATAATACTCCCTGAAGATAGACTGGAGCTCGCAAAAGAAGCCCTTTGGCTTCAGGCGGAACTTCACCGTTTAAGGGTTAGAATTCCTCAAACGCAGGAAGATAAGCAACGTAATGACGAAAAGATCCAGAAAGCCAAACAGCTCTATGAAAATAATAGGAAAATAACAGCTCTATGAAAATAACAGAACTCTATCTCTATGAACGGAGCTCTATGAAAATAACAGAAAAGTGTAGTCATATTTCGGGATGGTGACCAGCCAATGAAACTAAACAACTTTCCTCAAGGAACCTAGGTACAGTAAAATCTCAAAAAAAATTCGGCCTTTCATACTAAAACTACCACACCACAAGTTGTATGGAGAGGCGTTTTTTTTTGACATTTCAAAATAGGTTCCGTGGGAAAAGTTGTTTAGTCTTATTGACTGGTCACCATCCTTAAATATGACTACACCTTTCTGTTACACCCTTTATTTCAATGAAATAGGTACCTTCTTAATTAAGTTATTCAGATTTTAATTGGTTTTTAATTTCTTTTATTTTAATTAGTAAATCCGATTTTTTTCAGGCTAAACAAATGAATGTAGTGGAGGTAAAATTATTGACTGATGTACAACGTGATGGTGTGATGCCTTCAAAGCCAGATTCATGTTTAAATTTCAGTGGAATATCAACACTTTTAAATATATCTGGGCAAACAGAAAATATGCTTATCAGCATTTTAAATGTTTCTGATATATTACGAGAAATTGAGTCTCAAGATCATAACCAGGTAGATTTTACTCACCTTTTTTTTAAATCCGAATAGGCTCCTGTGATTTTACGATAGCTTCATTGATTTTCTTAATCATCTTTATCGTTCATTTTAATTGTTTAATCGTTTCAGATTAACTATATTTAAACCAACTCTGATGAAAAAGACTTTTCACCGAGTGATGGATCAGATTTTGATCCCAACTCTGCTTACATGAGTGATGATGACATCGTAAGTATATTACTTTTACCTACATACTGAAAGTGATAGTTTCATAAATTGCAGTAGATATTTGTTAACAGCTTGCCATAAGGCATTTGTTTTGTAGGCATAATACGTAATAACCGTATTTTCAGCTATCTTTTCAGAACACCTACTACAAAATATCTTAATTATTAATTTTTTTAAATAATATATTTATTCATATTTTTTAAATTTTAAAGATTAATCCTTATATCCATTTCAGAGCACAGGAGATGAGTACTATGATGACCAGTTAGTAAAAAAACAAATGCGTCGTGCAGAAAGGAAGTATGACAACATTCAAGAAGACAAAAACAGAAACACGTCAAGGCGTCGTAAAAAACAATGTAATATAAATGAAGAAGTGGCTCCAGCATTGCAGAGAGGTGATGAAGTTATGTCAATGAAAATACAGACTAAAAGTCCTGAAGGAGGTTCGCCTCAAATACACGAAGATAATTCACAAAAACATAATCACAATAAAATGGGTAAGCGTAGTTGGGATAGAAGAAATGCTTGTTTTTATTGTCAAGAACTTGTAACTAACTACTCAAGACACCTTTTGAGAAGACATCCTAACGAAATAGAAGTAATAAAATACAAATCTATTAACGACGCAGATTTAAAAGTAAGAAAAGTGAAAGTGAAAAGAAAAGTTAAAAGGCAAGAAATAACGGACAAATTAAGAAACAAGGGAAACTTTTTACATAATTCAAACGTTTGTTTTGATAGAGACGGAGAAAAATCTTTATTACCAGTTAAAAGAAACACCAAAGAGTCAAGTCCATCACTTCTTGCGACATGCAAGACTTGTCTAGGCACATTCAAAAGGTTAACTTTTTTCAGACATTTTAAAAAGTGTGGTGCCGCTTTTTAAAATGTCTTTAATCGTCAAACTCCGGGTTGCAAAAAAAGAGTTTTGTACCATAACAGTATCACTATCATCCTTAACTTTGAGTCGGCGAGTTTTGAACTCAGAGATAAAATTTTACCTCATCTTCGTTCAGATGAAATTTCTCTTGTTGTGAAAAATGATCCATTGATTCTTGCATTTGGCTCAAGATTACTTAAAAAGAAAAAAGAAAGGCGAAGCCGAAGAGCAATTGCATCTAAAATGAGAGACCTGGCAACTCTATTAATTGCACTTCGTAAAAAAGACAACGGTATTGAAACACTAACAGATGTTTTAGATCCTGAAAAATATGACATTTTTATCGATGGTATCAAAACCATGTGTGGGTTTGATGAAGAAACAGGCTTTGTCAAAGTTACTAGTATTCCAGCTCGAATGCGGCCAGCTATTTTGGGATGTGTTGATATACTTTACACGCAGTCTATTATGTCAACGGAATCTACAGCTTACAGAGAAGCTTATAAAAAGAAGTTTGATGACTTCAAGCGTCTACTTGAAATTAACTGGGAGTAAGAAATTTCATCAAATGCAGAGAAATCGAGAAAGCGAAAAAATATGACCAAGGAAAACATAATGCCATTAGAAGAAGATATTGCCGAAGTCATGAAAAAAATACATAAATTTGAGAGAAAATATTCACAAAGGCTGAAGAAAAATAGAGACGTATTAAATTATGAAATGCTCTGCACCGTGACTATAGCTCACATAATAATGCTGGATAGAAAAAGAGCAGGTGACGTAGCTGAAGCCGAACTGTCATTTTATGTAAATAGAAAAAATGAAGAAATTCCAGCAAAGGTTTTAGAAACCCTGTAATGTTACACTTCGCCTTACAGCAGAGCCGTAAGGACCTAGTGAACAGTAGTCGAGGTAGGCTACGTCGAGGGTCCTATAGATATAAGACCCTAGACGTAGGTAGGGAAAGGTCGAGTGAAAGGTTAGAGGTAGTAGAGAAAGAGAGTAGATACAAGAGAACAGATGTATTATATGTAAAGCCTAATATTACAAGTTTGGGTCCTGCCTCCCTAACGTCACTGGCGAGTTATAGGTAGCTGAGGGAAAACAAGAGTTCGACTTAAGTAGGACGACGTAGCTGAAGCCAGGAGAGCGAGGTCTTGATGGTGTTACGCCGGTTACTCGGCGCTCGAGGTGGTGTCTGCAGCAGATCTCACGGCCCACGCCGGAAGCAAGAGAAGGCTGCCCTCGCGGCTCCTCGCCGGAGGCAGGATAGGACTGCCCTCACGGCTCCTCGCCGGAGGCAGGATAGGACTGCCCTCACGGCTCCTCGCCGGAGGCAGGATAGGACTGCCCTCACGGCTTCCAGCCGGAGGTACGAGGAGGCTGGAGTTTTTGAGAGCCCCACGCGAGGTACAGTGGCAAAAGAGGGAACTGTGGAGTGAATTCACACGCGCCTACCACTTTAGAGAAAATACTAGGTGTTGAGTACTATTGTAGCGTAGGTCACACGCGCCTACCACTTTAGGGAAAAATACTAGATGTCGAGTATTGTTGTAGCGTAGGGTTCGCGCCTGGGCAAAGTCCCTGGGCCGTGCTGCGGCCCAGGGAGGCCTTGAGACAGTAAGGTAGCTGTCCTGTCCTTCTATCCCACGTGAGAGATGAAGGAAGACTGCCCTTTTAAAATTCAGCCGTCAAAAGGTAAACAGAAAATCGTTCGCGAAACTCACGATTTCCAATTTTGATTTCAAATTCAAATAGAAGTCAAGATTGACAAGAATAGGTGGCAAATACCAAAGACAATATGAATCACGGTTGAACCATCATTCTATGTCAATGGTTTAGACGCCAACGACAAGGAATGATGCCATCAACCAAAGGCAGAGAGTAACCAAAGACATAGAATTCAATGTCAACGGCTATATGACAGACTAATGACATGACCGCTGTGACAATGCAAAATACAATGTAAACAAATAAAACAAGAAATAGAAACTAACTAAAATACAGGAAGAGAAGAATACTACAACCCTGACACCTCAAAAAAGAAAATCTATTGATGAACTAGACGTATTTCAAATTCCTGGTAAAAGAACACGATCCGTGCCAATTTTGCTCACAAAAACGATGCGAGAAAACATTGATTTTATAATAGCTTGTCGTGAAGATCTCAATATCCCAGACCTAACACAGAAAACCCGTTTGACGGTGGCAAATGTCTGGAAAATATAAAATATATTGCAATTTAAAAAGACCTGAAATGATAACTTCTACTGGCATGAGACACCACATAGCAACCATGTCACAGATACATTCAAAACAAAACGACCAATATACAGAGCATCTGGCAGGGTTTTTAGGACATGATGTATCAGTTCATGCAAAAAATTATAGATTGCCTATGCTAGTCTTACAAAAAGCCGTTGTTGGGACGCAACTAATAGAGTACGAAAATACAATTAGACCACAGAATCAGATAGATACAGCTACTTTACAGTCAGAAAATACTTTAAGAAACGAACGAGAAAAAAATGAAAGTCCGATTGCGGAGGTAGAAGACACAGATGAAATACAAAGAAATCAAAAACAAATAGGAATGATCAACGAAAAACCTGAGTGTTTTTTTGACGAAAACGACAGATTGCCTATGCAACTGATGGAGTACGAAAATACAATTGGACCACAAAATAAGATAAAGTTACTTCACAGTCTGAAAATACTAAAAGAAAAAACGAAGATGAAAGTACGATTGTGGAGTTAGAAAACACAAATGAATTACAAAGAAATCAAAATAAAATAGAAATGATAAACGAAAAACCTGAGTGCTGCTTTGATGACAACGACCTAACATTGGATGTAACCCAAAATCTCAACAGAGGCGACAGAGAACATAACCTAGGTCTAGTCATAAGTTATGCTACAGTTGACCCAAACAGTGTCCTTGATCATCTAGACCAGTCTTTCCCAACGTGGGCGATAACGCCCCCTTGTGGGCGCTGCAGGCCTAAAGGAGGGCGGTAAGAGACCCAGAAAAAAAAGGGAGCGTTGTGTAGGGCTTTGGGGTCGATTTACAATTTCATCTACCTAGCTAGGAAGACTCTTAGACACCGACTGAGCTCTCGACTCTCGACTACATCTTGTGAACATCAACTAATATTAATTAAGATATAGCTCAAACTCGGTTCGATATAATAGACCGCGGGCAATCATGTTTTAACAAGTTTTTGTTAAATAATCCGATGGTACCATACGGTACCTTTAGTCTAAAATGGGTGGGCCAACAAACAGTTTCACAAAAGTTTACTTAAAAACTAGGTAAAATAGCTTAGGTAATTATGGAACCAACATCGCTAGCCACGGATTACTATGTAGAACTAAGTGAGTTATGGACAAATATTCTATACATTAAAGTATTGTGTAGTGTGTGTGTAGTGTTAATGTGTGTGTGTGTGTGTGTGTTGTTGTTGTAGTAGTAGTAGTAAGTTATTTTTCTGCCTTACATTGAGTATGTACAGTACAGTCTAATACTGTATTGATTTTTCGGTAAACATTGTAATAGGCAAACTTAATATTAAATTATTGTTAACAAATTATATTCTAGTGATTGTGTGGATTGTGTAAAATTGTCTGTATCTTAATTAATATTAGTTGATGTTCACTTAATAATATTATTATTATGATTACGTGTTCTTTATAAATGCTTTGATGATGAAATGAATAAACTTTAGGCAAATACGTAATAATACTAGAAAATATTGTTTGTCAACATTGTCGGTACCGTACGGTACCACTAGCCGCATATCGTGTCTTTTCATATTTTTTATTCTTTTTGACTTTAGATTGTAATTTTTGCAGTAATACATGATATATTGAACATTTTCATACGTTTTATTTTTTAAATACAATTTTATTATTTGTATACAATGAAATAGGCATAGATACCACATATTTACGGGCATATACACATGGATTTTTATTTATTTCAGTTGCAATCTACACGAAGCACTGGCAATTTTGGAGGACAATGAGGATCTGGAACCTCTTGAGATATTTATCGAACCCCCAGATCCTGCTATACATTCGGACGAAGATTCAGGAGACGAAGATGCTGGTGCTGAAATGAAAAATCTTAGTGGTCGGCTGCTCAGCGCCCCTTCTGAGAACCGTTTTGACGTCCGATGTTGGGTAAATTGCATTTAATGTGGCGTCCGCCTGCTTTTGGCGTCCGATATACGGACGTCAGATTAGCAACTCGTTGGAAACTGCTTATCTCGGCATTGTTTACCATAAGAATTTAATATAAATAAAACTTGTCGGTTGCCACATTGTATCTACTTTGTATGAACTTATATTTTAATTAGTTCACAGCGTTTTCTTCTTAGTAGTGTAGCGCTGACGTCGCGTTAATATATACGCTATTGTTCATTTTTGCGAAATGCGACGTTGCCGTACCGATTTCATTACAATGTTCTACATGAAAGACCATTGTATGACCTAACTTGCCCTAACGAACATAACGAACATTACTGAATTTATTTTATTTCAACTACAAGTGTTCTCGTGTTTGATTTTTTTTAAACTTGATTTTTTTTTACAAGTTATAATTTACTTATAAAGTGAGCTGAACTTAAACAGTGCGGAGATTTAAAAAACATGCCGAAACCAAGAGGTAAGTATTTGCGTTTGTCTAATTTCTTTTTCCTATTTTATTTTCACTCTTGAGGGATTGGAGGGTTTGGTGCTTTGCACCAAACCCTATAAGTTGCTATAGGCTAGCAACTTATTTATCAGTATAGCATCACTTTTCTATTGTCAAATAAACCTCCAATCGTTGCTTAATGTGGCATCAATAACCATCGCGGGTCTTTGATGCTCTGCCTACCCCTTAATGGATTTATAGTGTTTGTCTAAGTGATACAATTTATAATCACCATGGTTATTTTCTTCGACGTCTATTGGTTTTTGACTATCTCCAACCTAGAAGAAATGTTAGTAAGACAAAATAATTTATGTACTCATCAATTAGAGAACTAATGTTATGGACAAACAAGGAGACAAGCCACCTTATGGTAAATGGTCACCGTTGCCTGTACATCAATGCTTAATAAATATATTACAAATTATATAATATGTAGTTGATAGGCGAGCTACTAGGTATCTAAGCAGCAAATCTTTGGACACCAGACACTTTTTTGGAAAAAGTGGCCAAGCGCAAGTCGGACTCGCCCGTGAAGGGTTCCGTAGTAGCAAGCAGTGTTTGTATGAATGACAAAGTTATATTTGCGGTTTTTGAAAAATTGCTTTATCTCAAAAACTGATGAATGTATCTTGTTCAAACTAATTTTCGTTGAAAGTTTATACTGAGATCTACAGCATATATTTCTTTTAGATTTTCAGTCTCCTACTTTAAGAGTTAGAGGGCTGGGGCTATTTTACTAATTTGGAAGTGTATAACTTTAAAACGATCGACTTTGAGAAAAAACTTAATTTTTAAAGACCTGTCTATAGACGTGTAGTACTAATAGTTTCGGAATAAAGTAGCTGTTACATACAGACGGACGGACGGACAGACAGACAGAAACAGACATGAAGAATCTATAAGGGTACCGTTTTTTGCCATTCCGCTACGGAACCTTAAAAAAAACAGGACATTTTGTAGATGCCAATTTAAGAAAACTACTTACACTATAAGGGGAAAAAGATAAATAAGGTTTGGTGTAACTATAATTCAAATTTATAAATGTGGTTTCGTTTTAGGTAACAGACGGCGGCGGGCCCAGACTAGAATCAAACCAACTTATAACAAAAATCTACAGGAATTAATGTCCAAACTAAAGGAGAAAATTACAACAAAAAAGAACCCTAAAACCCTGGTACGTTTAATTGAATTCCTACTTATAACATAAATGTGATAGTGAGTTGCACATCAAAACAACTGAACCGATTTTAATTAAATTAAGCGTAGAGATTGATTAAAGTTCAGAGATGGGCAACGGGAAGTTTAGCATATGAGCTCACTCACTCACTCATCAGCCTATTGCAGTCCACTGCTGGACGTAGGCCTCCCCCAGGATGGGGGGTTTTGCCCATAGTCACCACACTGGACAGGCGGGTTGGTGACCGAAGTATTTGTACAGACTGTAATGTCTTCACGAGAGGTGGTGCCCACCTCTCGTCGTTTCTAAAGCCCTTAGTCGCCTCCTACGACGACACCCACGGGCAGATATGGGGTGATGCTATTCTACTCTGACGGCACTAGACGGCCAATACAGCCATGGGCTACGGTACAATAAAATCAAATAAAGTGCGGGCGATAACGTGAGTTGGAATTTTAGTAACCTCTACAAATGATATTATCCTATCCTATTTTCCTACTAATATTATAAACGTGAAAGTTTGTGAGTGAGGATGGATGAATGGATGTTTGTTACTCTTTCACGCAAAAACTACTGGACGGATTTTGATGAAACTTTACACCTCGTAACGCCCAATGTACACTGTATTGTACAAAATAACCTTTAGCATTCCAGCCCGGACTTAAAAAATAATTCATCACATAAACGCCCAATGTACATTTAATTGCGATGGTGATTTTATTTTAAATTTTCGCGCCAGCTGAAATTGTACCGGAATGTTGTGATTGGTGGATTCGTAAAAAGCAAATATGACAGCTGACATTTGGGACTAATCCATAGACAATTAGATTACTTCCGCCATTTTTGCAACCATGGGACGACCTCGGCGAACAGGTGAGTTTAAATCTTAAGTTATAATTAGAATCTTACAGAAATATACTTAATAAATTGGAAAAAAATAAAGATTATAATACAACTTTTTAGTAATATGTGTTATTTTGAATCAATCACACAGATTTAATTTTCTATATTGGCTCAAAAAATCTTGTTCATTGTAATGTACAATGGGCGTTTATGTTAAGTTATTTTGCTAAAAACGGTGTTTTTGTTTTCAGCTCTCAAAGATAACATTATTGAAGATTTATTAAATGAATCTGAAATAGAGGATTTTTTACCATCTGATGAAGATGTTGGGGATCCAGAATTCCAACCTACATCTGAAAGATCACCAGAAAGCGACAGTGATAAAAGTGAAAGTTCAAGTTCTGAAGATGAAAGCCAGGAACCGTTGGTTAGTGGAAGAGGACGTGGGAGGCGACGAGGAAGAAGGCGTGCAGGAGGACAACGTAGAGGGTGTAGGGGACGAGGGAGCGGTACAAACAGACGCAGTCGTGGACGAGGAATGAGAAGGGTAAGTGGGGTAAGAGGGCATCAAGAAATAGAAGAAAATCAAAATGAGGAAAACGACACTGACGAAAACTCTCCTTCTCCTAGTGGAGCAGCCCCAGGTAATTGGACTGTAAATGACCTTGACCCTCTTTTACCTGAATGGATACAACCAGCATGAAAAGACTGCTATTGAAAAGACGGGACGTAGTTTGTATTTGTCTTCTGAAGAATTATATATTTACTTGGGTATCACATTTTTGATGGCAGCCATCAACAGGATGTGTTGGGAAAAAAAATGGAGGGTAGCAATCATTGCAGACAATATGTCGAGAAACCGATTTTTAATGCTGAGAAACTCGTTAAAAGTGGTTTTTGATCCTGATGTTGCACCGGAAATAAGAGCTACAGACAAACTATGGAAGATGCGCCCCTTAATTGATCGGATAAAGACTACTTGCCAAAACCAGGAGAAAGAACAGTGTCTTTCATTAGACGAAATGATTATACCCTTTACTGGGTCATGTGCAATCAAGCAGTACTGTCCGGGTAAGCCAAACCCAGTTGGTCTAAAGGCTTTTGTTTTGGCAAACCCTGATGGTACTGTTTGTGATTTCCACGTATATCAAGGACAGATTACATATCCCGAATATGAAAATACCAATTTTGGATTAGGAGAGAAGGCTGTCCTTACGCTGTCGAAGAATCTGGTTCAGGGCCATGTGATATACTTTGACAGGTACTTCACATCAGAAAAATTGTTAGATGAGTTACAACAGAGAGGCATCAGGGGGACTGGAACAGTCATGAAGAATAGGATTCCTGCTGGAGTGCGCCCATTGCTCGTTAGCGACAGAGATTTAAAGAATCAAGGACGAGGAAGCAGTCAAGTTTTAGTCCGAAACGATAGCCAGTTAGCCTTTACGAAATGGTATGACAATAAGCCCGTCTTGTTTTTGTCATCTGTAGAAGAAAATTCTGAAGCAGATACTTGTCGTCGCTGGTGTAAGAAAGATAAAGTTTACGTGACTGTTCCACGGCCCAGAGTTGTCAGACAATATAATCAGAAAATGGGAGGGGTCGATTTAGCCTACCGTCTTTTGGCTGTGTGTCCCAATAGGTACAGAACCAAAAAATGGACCCAAAGGTTTATGTCAGCTATGATTGATTTTGCCATTTCCAATTCCTGGCTTCAATACAAAAAAGACCAGCTCAAAGCTTCGGTACCGGCCAAAAAAATACAGCAGCTGCGAATGTTTAAAATTGAACTAGGTGAGAGTTTCATAGAATCTTTCAATACAATCTCTTCATCGAGTGATTCGGAAAGAGACCCTGAAGAGCGTCTTCCACGGAAGCGGACAGGAAGTAAAGGATTTGTACCTGTGCCAAATAAAAAGTTCCGCGCCGGCGAAGTGAAACATTTGCCTTACATGGAGGAAAAGGTCAGTCGATGCCGCCATTGTCACTATAACCGCACATTATTTAAATGCCGCGGTTGCAATATTAGCTTGTGCCTGACTAAATTAAGAAACTGCTTTAATGATTTTCACTGCATTAGCGAAGAATAATTCAGTGATAAGTTTTTGTTGGATAATTCTAAGATAATTTTAATTAGAAGAATGGTAATGTTTAAGTTAAAAATTGATTATATTTCATAGAAGCTGATTTTTTAGTTTATTTTTGTTTTCTAACTAAAAATTAAGAAAAAAATGCTAGTTTTTGAGTTAAACCTGATTTATTTTACACATAAGTTTGTTATTTAAGTTACTTTTGTTTTCTAGTTGAAAATAAGGCTGATTTGTAACAGTGAGGCTGACTAAAATAATAAAACATAAGTCTGATATAAAAATTGTTTTTATTAAAGACAGATTACATAAACGCCCAATGTACATTAAAATGAACATGACATAGACACTTAAAATTAGGAGCACTATATTCTATTCTACCCCATAGTACCCAGAAATTTTTTTAAAAAAATCCTGGTTAAGTTTTACACCAAAAAAAAATAGTCAAGTGTGCGTGGGCGGTAACCGTGTTAGAATATAATGTACATTGTATTGAACATTGGGCGTTAGGCTGCTTTTCCACCAGAGATGTGCTATGCTCCGATGCTATGGATGCGTTTGATATCCACCAATCATATTCATTGGTGCACATAGCTTAGCACTGGTGGAAACGGATTCAACTAAGATATGTTTTTTGTATGGAACGATGCGTGCTATGGATGTGTGCTATGTATGTGTGCTATGGATGCGTGCTATGGATGTGTGCTATGGATGCGTGCTATGGATGCGTGCTATGGATGCGTGCTATGGATGTGTGCTATGGACCATCGCGAGTGGTGTAGCTATGTGCAGAGCAGAGTACCTACAGTATGCCCGCGTTTTTCACTGAAAGTAGACATGCCATCGTGGAAGCAAAAAGTTATTTTGTATCTCGCAATGTGCGAAGAAGAACTCATGGAGGAAGATGAATTGTTGAATTGTCGTTTCCCTGCTATCGATACATAGCATAGCTCGAGATGCGCATCTTTCTCGCACAGCTACTTTGCGGCGGCGCATCTTCGTAGCGCATCTTCCTCGCACAGCTACCTAGCGTAGTATTGGTGGAAACGGTCACATATTTTCGTAGCGTTGATTTCACATCTTCGTAGCATAGCTGCATAGCACATCTCTGGTGGAAAAGCAGCCGTCTTACCAGAAAATAGCTTGGGCGTTACGAGGGTATTATAGCTTACACATCAGAATAATACATAGGGTACTTTTTAACGCGGGAAAATAAGTCATTCCCACGGGAAAATCAAATTTAGTGCGGGCGAAGCCGCGGGGGCGGAAAGCTAGTAGGTATTATAAATGCGAATAAATTTTCATGCAAAGACCTGAATCAATTTTGGAGATATTATAGACTTTTATAACTAGTTTTATTATCTCATTCCTACGGGAAGTTTGAAATGGGAAGACTTAATATAAATCCTAAATTGTGGTACTTTAAACGTGAATAAGCTCGCTTTTAACTAATTTTTTATTGAATTTTAGGTCTGTAATGAAAAAGGTGACGAGTATTTGTGTGAATCTGGTAACGACAAGCTATGTGAACCAAATTCGACGCATGACTCTTTATTTGGAGAAGTATATTTACATGTCTCTTACTGATTGTTATTAAATATTGCAAAAATAAAGGCTTCGGCACACCAGAAAGCAGTTTTGAAGCAGAGCAGTTTGAAAGCAGGCCCGCAAACTGTATGAAGCGTCACACCGCAGAGCAGTTTGAGCGCGGCCGCGCTCAAATTTGGTATGACTGCACTTCATGTTTTGTGTAAACATGCGCGGGTCCGCTTTCATACTGCACTGCTTCTAAACTGCTTTTGGTGTGCCGAAGCCTTAAAGATGTTGTGCTATCCTTACACAAGCGATAAGCTTAATAAGAGACATCTGCCCCCAGCTGGTTATCTAAATAGGTATTATAATGTTTTTTTTATAATACCAAGTTGACGTTGGATGTCGATTTAGCTTATGTTTACCATAAAAATGGAATGTCATCAGAACTGAATATGTAAAAATTAAACTTCGTAGAATAAAAGGAAGTGGTTCTAGTGAGCTTGCAAAATTTACATGCATAGGTACCTACATACATAAGATCAGGCCTATATCCCTTACGGGGTAAGCAGTGCATCAAATATCCGTTATGGATTGTTACGGTTGAGAACGCTGGTAGGTGGTGAGGTATTTGATTGTACAGAAATTAAAGAATTAATCGGAAAATAATTGTGTACTCGCTTAGTCATTAAGACAGAACAACAACATAGACACAAAATAGTTATAAAGAAACATAGACACAGTAAAAAAAGGTTTCATCCTCAACACGCTTCCCCCCTCGGGTGTGAGGGCAGGCGCGCCAGGCGCAGGGCAGAGCGCCGGCGCAGCGTGCCGCGCGCAGTCCGCACGTCGGCCACACGAACGCGCCCGTCGGCGCCGGGGTACACAGCTTCAACGACACCACGAGGCCAGCAGCCTCGCTCTGCATTTGGGTCGATCACCAACACTAAGTCACCCACTTGAAGTTGGTCATCGCTTGTGTGCTTCATAGTTCTTGGCAACATAGAGGGCAGGACCTCTTTCAGCCAACGCGCCCAAAACATATCTGCGAGGCTTTGAGCGACTCGCCATTGCCTTCTGGAACATACATCTGTATTGCGCACTGAAACAGTTGGAAAATTTGATGATGTCCCCAACAAAAAATGGAATGGTGTTAATGCCGTTGTATCTTGGGGATCCACGGATACGTGAGCCAGAGGACGGCTGTTAACTATTGCCTCAACTTCGCACAACAATGTCAATAGTGTCTCATCTCGTGGCGCCCTCTCTTTTAAAACAACCTTCAGTGCCGATTTCACACTTCGTATCAGTCTCTCCCATGCTCCTCCCATATGTGGACTCAGAGGTGGATTAAAGTGCCAGTTAACTCGGTAATTAGGAGCCTCTTCTTGCATTTTCTTTAACTCAGCATCTGCTCCACGCAAGTTAGTCCCGTTGTCTGAGTACAAGTCGCTAGGCCAACCTCTTCTTGCCGCCATTCGCCGAAGAGCCATGATCAAGCTGTCGGTAGTTAAGGAGTGCACAACCTCGAGGTGAATGGCTCGTACAGTCATGCAGGTAAAAATAACTCCATATCTTTTCTCGTGTCTTCTGCCAACAGTAACGTCAATTGGTCCAAAAAGATCTAAACCACAATGAGAAAAGGGTCTGATGTGATGTGCAACCCGTCCAGCAGGTAGGTCTCCCTGTCTCGGTACCGCAGGTGTTGCCTTTCTTATTCTACAAATGAGGCATCCTGATGCGACACTCCGCACAGAAGGACGCAAGCGTACGATCCAGAAACGTTGTCTCAGCTCATTGATCACAGTCTCATTATTTGCCATACTTAACTTGCCATTCCGTTTTTTAAGATCGTCGTGCAGTTCCTCTAGGACTGAGGTAAGGTTAGCAACAATTTGTGGCAATGTCTTACCAACTGAGCCCATTACCTTTTTCTTTTCAATGTGCTCGAAGAAATCCTCGTCGAACATTTGCACTCGAAGATCCAAAGAGGCCGAAAATAGACCTAAACCAAGAGCACAAGGTAAAATGTTTGCAAACATTGAAGGGAGCTTTTGGAGCAATTCATTCTAAGTTGTTTCCCCCAACAAAAGTCATGTCTGAAGAAATACCAGACGAGAGTAGATACAATATCAGTGTGGGCAACCACATAGCGAGTATTATATTCACCCTTCATAACGTAGAGAGACAAAAAGCCCGTGATCCAACAAAGAAAGCTAACATGGAAATAAAAACATCTGAGACTTCTTTTAAGGCAAATCATGGGGGAAAAGAGGCTACAATTACCACTAAGGATGCAACCAAGATTTGGAAGGCAGAAGTCGAGAAAAATGGATTGAAATATGAGAATTTTCAACCAGGTGACCTAAACAATTGGTACGGCACAATGGGGCCTTATATCGACATGTTCTGCGCATTTCCGTTGCGTATTAATGAATTGAGAATAGGTCACAATAATTTCCCAATACAAAAGTTAATGGTGCTCACAAAAGTTTCCCTGTCTCCAAGTATGGGTTATCTGGTGCTCACCATATTCTTTTGGAAGGAGCCTCTTTTCCACCCGAACGACGCTCTTCTATAGTGCAAAGTTTAGGCCCAATGACATCGTGGATTTGCATGCTCCGATCTGAAGGAATGTACCGCAAGAAATATCAGGCAGCTGTTAAGAGAGCTATGGCCCATATTCCTGGTATCGATGACATTATCGAAATTACTAAAAACGTAAGGTCAGCATCAGAAATTTCTACTCTTACAACTCTCTTAGCAGAAATCATATTGATAACAACTTCCAGGCAAGCGACTCGAATGTTCTTTCCATTAACAGTGTTCGCAACCATTGTGGACGATGCAACCCTCGCCGCATTCAATACTACAGGAAGAGGTGGTTGGCTTTTGTACAAAAAATGGATGGAAAGTGAACACACTTATACAATGAACGGAGTAATGGAAATAGAGATGGCCAGTCAAATCGTTTTTCATGGGATTTTTGGAACTTTCAAAGAAGACCTAGGGATACTTGCCAAAGTAACCAAAACTGCCAGTTGGTATACTCGAGAAGAGCTAGGGAAATGTTTCATCAAGCCGGCAGGGATATTCACTCCAGTGGTTGTAAAACCTATCAATGTACTTTACTATTCCAAAATGGCTTGCGCCAACCAGAGTGGACTTTTAACTAGCGTTTACAGTCAGGTCTCCACTTCTCCCTGTTTTAGTGGATCTCGAGTGCAAATGTTCGACGAGGATTTCTTCGAGCACATTGAAAAGAAAAAGGTAATGGGCTCAGTTGGTAAGACATTGCCACAAATTGTTGCTAACCTTACCTCAGTCCTAGAGGAACTGCACGACGATCTTAAAAAACGGAATGGCAAGTTAAGTACGGGGACTACCCAATGGAAAAATTTGAGTGGGCTTACATTAACTAGTGATGGGAGTGTCCTTGCTGAGCCTATTTCGGGAACTGGGAAGAAATTCCTTGGCAAATCCAAGTAGAAATTGCTTGTTCAACCGGAAAGAAGTCTTTTGTATTCACTTATACTCAATATATTGTACTTTGAATTTAATTTTCTGCATTGTTATCGATTTATTATTAACTGTGTGTCCAAAAAGATCTAAACCACAATGAGAAAAGGGTCTGATGTGATGTGCAACCCGTCCAGCAGGTAGGTCTCCCTGTCTCGGTACCGCAGGTGTTGCCTTTCTTATTCTACAAATGAGGCATCCTGATGCGACACTCCGCACAGAAGGACGCAAGCGTACGATCCAGAAACGTTGTCTCAGCTCATTGATCACAGTCTCATTATTTGCATGAGCAGCAAGAACGTGGTAATACATTATGATAAGCTGTGACACGTGACTACGACCATCCAAGATAGCAGGCCTTTTAACATCCTCGGTAACATCATTTGTCGCATCGATTCGTCCATGAACTCTCAGCACCCCACTTTCATCAAGGTAAGGAGTGAGACGAAAGATCTTGCTTGTTTTTGATAAGGGCTTGTTCTCTTTTAATAAATTGATTTCATTCAAAAAACTTTCAGATTGCGCTTGCTTAAGTATCAAAATTTCAGCTTCTCTAATCTTTGTAGCGTCAACAGTGCCGACTTTCTTCTTCCATTTGTCTAGGGCCACTAGAACAGTTGCAGTAGCGCGTAACAATCGCATCCAAGAAGAAAATCTCTTTGCATCAGGAACGGGTAATGGATCTAAGGGCTTGATAACAGCTACAACAGAGGTCTTTTTGAGCTCAACATCATTTTCAGTCTGAGGAATTCTCAGGTTAAATTTGTTTTCAGGCCAATCCTCCTTTCCGAGGCGCAAAAAATCTGGCCCTTGAAACCATGGGTGTGAGTAGGTAAGGTTGTCAACGTTCTCCTTAGTTGCAAAATCAGCCACGTTCATAGAAGTCGGTACGTATCTCCATTCATCACGGTTGGAAAGTTCGTCTAATTCTCCTAATCTATTAGCGACATAAGGCTTATAATTTCGGGCGTCACTCATGATCCATAATAGAACCGTTGATGAATCTGTCCAAAAGAATCGTTGGGTGGGTTTGATCGTATGCTCCTGTTCAATCGTAGCTGCTAATCTGCAGGCCAATACAGCTCCTTGAAGTTCTAAGCGTGGCACTGAAACCGGCCTTAATGGTGCAACACGACTTTTACTAGCTATAAGTGCCACGGTCACCCTTTTGCCATTGGTGATCCGCCAGTAGGCAACAGCAGCGCAAGCTTGCGGAGAAGCATCGCAAAATACATGAAGCTCACGTTTGGTAGCTCTGTGGGAATCGTCGTTCGTCGATTCTGCATTTTGGTACCATCTTGGTATACTTAACGACTTGATCTTTTCGAAGCTTTCGAGCCACTTACGCCATTTTGCCAGCTCTTTATCCTTGGCCTGTTCATCCCATGCAATACCGCTTCTCCAAACATCCTGCAACAGTATGCGAGACTTAATCGTCAATGGAGCCAGAAATCCTTGCACGTCAAATACTGACATGACGACCCGTAACATCTCTCTCTTTGTTGGCCTTCTCATACATTTCAGGATCTCATCACTGATTCGCTTCATTGAAACATCAAAGAAAAGCATGTCTTGGGCTGGAAACCAGTACAATCCTAGAGTTCTTTCTCCTCCATTAGCTCCTTCGATACTGAACTTAACGGCACTTGGGCCGAGGTCTTTCTCTGGCAGACTCTCTAGAACCTTCTTACTATTACTGGTCCAGTTACGAATCTCAAATCCACCTTTCAAGTGAATGTTTCTGACATCCTGTACAAGCTCCACGGCCGCGCTTTCTGATTCTATGCTGTCCATCAGGTCATCTACATAGTGATTTTGGACAATGCTTCTGACAGCTCTTGGCTTCTCTTGCTCATACAGTAAGGCGTTTTTATTTTTTACGTATTGGGCAACAAATGGGGAACAACAAGCTCCAAAAATGAGCAAATTCATAACATAGATGTCTGGTGACTTCGTGCTAGAAGAATCATCCCTCCAAAGGAATCGCAAAGCATCTTGGTCTTCTTTTCTAATTTGCACAAGAAGAAACATATCCTTGATATCACCTGTGATTGCTATAGGATGTTCTCGAAATCGTAGCAATATTCCAAACAGGGAAACAAGCAGGTCTGGTCCTTGCAAAAGGTAATCATTAAGAGAGTAGCCTTGTATCTTTGCAGCAGCATCGAAAACGAGACGCAATTTCTTTTTGTTTGGATTATCAACCCCAAAATGAGGTAGATACCACACTCGTTCACTTGTTATTTCTGGACTAGAACAGAGATGCGCATAATTATTTTGAAGCAAGTGCTGTACACGCTCTCTATATCGTGCTTGAAAATCTGGGTTCAGCCGCATCTTCTTTTCCACGCCTAGGAGACGACTGAAAGCAGTAGGGTAGGAGTCTTTCATCTTGATGGATTCGTCCTTCCATGGCAGCCCGACCTCCCAATGATCTCCAACTTGCTTCGCTGTCGCGTCAAGAATCTTCAATGCTTTAACGTCGTCTGTACATTTTCGTGGCTTAGTACTGACTCCCAGACTATTGACATTGTTGTGCGAAGTTGAGGCAATAGTTAACAGCCGTCCTCTGGCTCACGTATCCGTGGATCCCCAAGATACAACGGCATTAACACCATTCCATAGGGTCACCTTTGAACGATGGTAGCTCCTTAGGTGTCGCCATGCGACTTAACATCTTGTCTGCGGAAGAAACCTTTCCGCAATCACGAGCACAACCGAGGGCCAAGTCGTGCACTGCGTTGGCTAACTTAAGTATCGCTTGATCTTGAACGACGTGGGCTGAAGGGTGCTTGTCATGTAGGGCAGATGCGGAACGTTTTTCTTGTTCATATGTAGCAGAACGGAAGTTATCCTGTGCAGAGGGGTCAGGATATCGCGCATTCTGTGTCACTGTTGTGCGACGTAAAGATTCATTATGTTGCGATACCCAATCCTCCGTTCTCCGTGTTGCGGAAGCCGACGAAACACTGGAACCCGCGCGTGAACGACGATCCTCCAGCTCTGCTAAACTAGCGTCAAGTTCCTTTTCTACTAGGTCAAGCTGAGCTTGCGTTCTCACCTCCTCCAACTTCGCCTGCATTTGCTTCATTTTGGCCTCCTCTGCAGCTATAAGTAGACTCGCTCTTCTCTCTGCAGCTTGTAGTTCAAGTTTCTTTCGATGTGCGTTGACAGAAACAACTGACTTAATGGAACTTGCTGGTTTTGACGAGTTTTTCGTGGAAGAGGAATCTCGGAGCTTCTTGGTGGTATCTGGCAGCCGCGAAGTCGATGGTGTTGATGACTTTGGTGCAAGCTGGTCTTCACTTTTGGCTTTTGAGCGAGTGAACATCTTGGTGATATTTCTTTATACCTCGTGTGTCCTCGGTCGCTCGAAGGACCAGATGTTACGGTTGAGAACGCTGGTAGGTGGTGAGGTATTTGATTGTACAGAAATTAAAGAATTAATCGGAAAATAATTGTGTACTCGCTTAGTCATTAAGACAGAACAACAACATAGACACAAAATAGTTATAAAGAAACATAGAAACAGTAAAAAAAGGTTTCATCCTCAACATGGATCTTAATGCCACATTTAGCAGAGATTGGAGGGTCATATGACAGAAAAGTCATGCTATAGTGATAGGTTGCCAGTCTACGAAGCACCAAACCCTCCCATCCCTCTAATGACTTTATAGTGTGCACGGGAAGAAATGCAGCTGAAACCTTACTATGTTTTTCTTTCGCTCCCAGCCCAGCATTGAAGATTTGTCCCATACTAACAAAGCAAGTTAAATAAAAGCCTGAAAAAGTTTATGTTCTTTCTTTCAGGTTCAATCTGATGATGTTGCGATTGATGTGGTTCGTCTCGACCAACCAGCGGAGCAGCGTCAGTTAGTGACGGCAGATACTGTTGATACTTCGCTCCACAAATACATTAAGTTTTATATTGTAGCATCGACAGCCATGAAAGCGTTATCGCTGATTTTTAAAATATTATTTAAATTAAAACAATAGTAAGTAATATATTTGTCTTTATTTGTAAATACATACATAAAGTCACGCCTGTATTTCTTACGGGGTATATAGGCAGATCATGAAAGACCCGTAATGGATCTTTATGCCACATTTAGCAAAGATTATAGGGTTACCAACTTTATTATTTTATATATGCATTTCTATATCTCTAAGTCAGACTTGAGAACAGTTCGCTGCCTCTATTATATTTATGACACTACATAACGGAGACCTGAGCTTACAGTCTCTGATAAACAATAGGAAATTATGATTACCCCTAGTAAAGATAGTTCCTTTATAGTCAACTTTATTGATTTATTTATAGTTGCTTAAAGGTTTGTGACCAAACTTTAATGAAATTAGAACCTATGGTATAAGAGCTAGCTAATAGTTCAGGTCTACTGCTAATCTACAACTGAATTTCCATAAGTAACTTTATTGTAGTATTTACTATTGCATAGGAGGTTGTTAAACAAGGATCTGTATAGAGTTTGAACTTATCTTGTGAAAACTCTAGGCAAGCAATTAATTAAGATAGAAGGTGATTTCGGTTATTGTCAAACGTTTATTTAGGAGGAATAAAAATAAAAGATGGCGAGGAGAATTTATTAGGATTTACCTTTTTATTTGAAAAATAATATTGTTTGAATTTAGTCTACTTTAAATCAAAGGAAACGTTTTATTACGAAGATGCCATGGCCACCTATCGGCTCCATCATCAGATCAGCTTCATGCCATAATCATTTTATCATCCTATACATATTCAGCTTAAACGGAAACCGGGAAGTCGGTCAAGTTTAACTTGCAAGATTTGATTACAGACAACCGGGATAGGTGAAACTAAATAAAAGTTTGTAAAAATATTTACCTGCATCCGACGAATACAGGGAATTGGGAGGCACCCAAGGACACAATTCTTCTTCATTTCCCTCTGGAGGAAGCCGTTGAGAGAATGACATTCTTTCTCTATGTTCGTACATGGAGTGACAGAGGTCTTAGTGACAGAGGCCTGATATTGGGCCAATATTTATAAGGTATAAAATTTCGTACACGCACCGTTGTTTACGTTTAGGCACAGAATTAACAAACAATATGCAACACTGTTGCCTAGTAGAACAATATTTTCCTTGGGATGAAACACATTTTATTGCGAGAGACTATTTATAGAGAGCGGTGTTAGTTTTAATTTAATTGTGAAACATTTTTCTACAGACTTCAGCATTTTAAATAACATTTTAGTTTTACATGAGATGGCCGAATTTTGGTTTTTCCGTAGGAATGAGATATTTTCCCGCGGTTAAAAGTAGCCTGTGGTTTTTCAGGAATAATGTAAGATTCTAACGGTAAATAATTTTTCAAATCGGCCCAGTAGTTTTTATCGGTCCAGTAGTCATTACAAACATACAAAAGTACGCAGGTTTCCTCTTTATAGTATACTACAACTAGCTGCCCGTCGCGACTTCGTCCGCGTGGATCCCACCCCTGCTTGATGTCCTACCAGTACTCTACCACTACCCTACCTATTTTCCCAAAAATTTTTTTTATTATTATTTATTATACTATTCTGGGCGGAGACAAATAAAACAAATCAAAAACCATGAAAATCAGTCCAGCCGTTCTCGAGTTACTTATAAGTGTTCGAACAAACATACACTTTGTTTTTTAAATATAGATTATCTGATTTATTGTTTAAAAAACAGGACCTACTATAATTGAAAACATCTGTTGCGCATTTGTGCGAGAAAGCTACACTACACCATGGTAGTTATGTATTTTTTGGGTTCCGTACCTCAAAAGGAACCCTTATAGGATCACTTGGTTGTACAATTATTTACGGAACCCTGGGTGCGTGAATCAGACTCTTTTTTATCCTTTAGGCGCACTATTAGGGGTGTTAGGCCCATGTAATTAAGTTAACTAAAAGTTAAACATCAAAATGTTAAATGTAACAAAATTTATTTATTAGCAGCATTTAGAACAACCTTGCGGGTTCGCATAGTATTGCATAAGGTTAAATCACAATGTTAAGTACACTTACTTATTTTATAGGTAATAGAACTGGAAAGGAAAACTGAAAATATAAATGAGATGGCCAATTTTGCCATAGTTCTGTGCCCCAACAAGTTACAGCAATAATTTAAGCAACATACGAAAGGGGAAAGCATGTATTTTAAACATGTATATACTATTTAATTTATAAAGCAGAGGTTTAAAAGTAATTTGCTATTTTTACATCACCACAAAATCTGCAATCATTGCAAGTTTTCCCAAGTTTTCATGCGTAAATGAGTCGACATTTATCCTGGAGCTGGATCCATTTCATGCAAAGCAGTCGAGGGCTCGCTAAACGGGAGCGCTACTGTTTACTTTCTCAATGGGTAACTATATAAGTGATAATTTTATTCTTGTAACGAAATAGCATAACAATGACTGAATACGAGTAAGTCAAAATGACAGACAGACAAATGACACAGAATCGGCATAAACTATGGCCACCTAAAGAGATGACCTAAAAAATATACCGATCCAACCTTCATGGACCTGAAGGTTGGATCGGTACGGATCTTTACACTCGCACCACGGACATTTTATGTCAGTGTGAACTCCATGGTGAATGATAGAAAAAAGTAGTAGTTCTCGCCATTTTCAAATAGTTTCCCGTCGATAATGAATACAATATCCTATTTTTGTTCACTTTGTTTCGGCTGCTTTAACAGTGATTTAACTAATCATGCTAATAATAATTAATTATCAAAGGATTTTTAACATAAATCTCATCCGTGTAACTGCACATAGTCTGGGGAAGGAATAGGCCAAATCTTTTCATTTGGTTTTATGGGCTAGCATTCTCCGTGGTAAGGAACATAGCTCTCGATCCAGAGGTCCTAAGTTCGATTCCCGGTGGGTTTTACATGAGTCAGACGAATTTTGGTGTAATGAATGTGAAAATTGCACATACGACCATTTTCAGTAGGACGAGTGCAATTAAGTAAGTTTCACACCTGCTAACGGACTCTCATTCATTCATAAAGTCTCACCTATATCCCTTACGGGGTAGGCAGAGCATGGAAGAACCGTAATGGATCTTGATGCTAAATCATGGAAATATTATCTCTACTTATAAGCACTTCTTGTAACATTGGATGTTTGGAATATGACATGATTCACAACTTGAGGCGGCGAAAGCCAAACGCGTGGTTTATTTAGATTAACAGTTGCTTACGCCCTCTTAACGTATCGGTTCTTTTGAAGTACTAGATAGACATAACATCTTTGTCGTGAAACATAGCACCTAAATTAGTCTGTTAGACTGTAGTCCGAAGCCGGCCAAACAATATACAGACACCACCGGTCCTTCTTTGACCCGCATTGACGATCTGCTTTCAGTAACAAAATCATCTGAACGTGTCGAGGTGATTTTGGTGATAGTGATCTATAACTTTCGAAACGTGTTTCTGGAGTGTAATTTTGCCGAGCTACGTGTGTGTACTGCATTTAAATAAAAGGTAAATTAATTAAACACATGTTTATTTTTACATTTAGTATGTTTTTAGTATTCTTTACTTAGAACTCCATCTACCAACTCACATTAAACACCCTAAATTATGATGGCAGGCCTGCGTCCCAGCAGTGGGTTGATTTAAGCCTGAGATTGAGATCAACATATAAATATTAATAATAGTTTTAGAGAGTGCTGTAATAGGAATTACAACGGATTTAGTTAAATAATGTCCGCTTACCTTTCAAGACTAAGCAAGCATTTAAATATTACTCTCTAGATCTGTTTAAATAAAAAATCTGTAATTTATATAGGTACTTAAGAAGTGAGCAAACAGGGGATGGGTCACCTGATAGTAAGTAGTTAAGGGGCGTCCATTAATTACCTGAGGAATTTTTGGAGATTTTTTACACCCCTCCCCCCCACCAGGGCCCTGGTGAGATTTCATGAGATTTGGCTAAACCCTCCCCTATCCCTCATTCTCACGTGAGATTTTTTAAAATGTGTGTTTTTGATTTTTTCCGAGACCTCCCCTATCCCCTAAGTAAGATTAGATGAGATTCGACTTGAACCCCTCTTCCTTTGATCGCCTCACGCAATTATTGGACGCCTCCTTACCGTTGCACTAACCACTTATCACTCCACTAAAAAAACTCTTCAGCAAGTTTCTTTGGAATGAATAGTAGATACTACTGGTAGACCAAGTGTTTTAGAAGAATTATTCTAAAATTTATATTTCTTTCTAGATGTCCGGAGGGCCCTTATTCCCGGAATATTCAACGGAAGCTGAAAGGGTAGCAACATATGGCAATTGGCCTCTCGATAGCCCGACACCAGAATCTCTAGCCCAAGCCGGATTTTTTAATATCGGCGATAACGACAAAGTGATGTGCTTTTACTGTGGTCTCGGTCTGTACGAATGGCAGCCCGAAGATCAGCCGACGTTGGAGCATGTGCGGTGCGCTGCCGAATGCCCGTTTGTTTCTATGTACATCTTAAATTCGGTTCAACTTTAAAAAAAATAAAGTAATAAGCTCATCTTGTAAATACGTAAGGCGTAACTACCGTACTGAATTGGGTGAATCTAAAAAAGAAATTTAGATTCCTCATACCTTGGGGCTTCCGAAAATACCCCATGTATGTTCTACGATTACTGATAGTTTCCGAGTTATGATTGATTTTGTAATACATGGGAATATGCTATAGGAACATCTTTAATAAAGTGTATCTTTTTTTCTACAAGCTTTTTTAATGATTTCTTTTTTGCGATGTTATTGTTAATAAATGTCCTTTCATGCCTTAAAAAATTACCTTCATGACATTAATAGGAAATACAAAAAAAGTTGTATCTTTCATTAATACCAAAAAATTGTATCGTCTCATTGTTATTAACTACCCTTAGATATAAATTATATGTATTGAAAACTTATCTAATGATCCATTTAAAAGACCAAAGGTCAAACTATTTAATACCTGCATACAGGTTGATTATGTAATGTTAGCTGGCGTCAGGTTAGTGAGGTGCCCCCGGGGGCGTTTAATTAAATATAGCAGAGCTGTCTTGCTAATTGTGATTACCCTTAAGGTACAAATACTCGTACTAAGAATGTTGTCTCTTCAAGACGCACTTCAAGACGGGCTATTTAAATGTGTAGTCTGCGAATCCTTATGTAACAATGTTTAAACTAGTAGTAGGTAGGAATATAACCTACTCCGTAATTTTCTTATTTATTAGATGTAACTACAGTTAAGGCCAAATACACTTATTTTGTGAAATATTTAAGATGCTTTAATAAATAAATACAGGGTGGCCGGGAAGTTGACGTTTAAAAAAAAATTTTAGATCCCTCGTGTCGTGGGGTATCCGAAACACCCCAATGTATGTTCCGCGATTTTTGTAGTTTTCGAGTTACGATTTTTTTTCTGAATTTTTGAGAAATTTCGACCTGACCCGTTTTTTTTTTTTTTTGCAACTGAATCTTTATGAGTTGTTCTTTTATGAACAAAATAATTAGCTTCGTAACTTTGATAAAAGTTATGAAAATGTAGGTGAAAAGTGAAAAAATTACGTTCGGTGAATTGTGACTTAAATTTTCAACTTTAAATTAAAAATCGAAACAGGTGACTCCATGGCTTCTAAGTGGGCCTAAAGAATGCGCCATGCTCTCAGTTTTAATAATAATAGTAAAAAAGTGGTACTTAAGGGTGCTACTTTTGCTAATATCGGTCTTCAAAGACAGCAAGGTGGAAAATTCTTGAAAGTAGCCAACTGAATTTAAAAAATGTTTTTTGGTGATTTTATCATTCCTTTAGGTGCATGTTAAATTACATCACACTTAATTAACAGCATGTTAAATTACAATCGTGTAACAGCTATTGCTCAGAGTGTAACAGGCAAGCGGGGTCACAGCGGGGCGACGTATGAGCGCGGGCAGCAGAGAACGACTGGAGAGCCAATCGCAGCTCCCGCCCGAAGCGCGCGACCGCCCCGCGTCCCGCTTTCTTCCCTCTGATACCGTATTTGTACTCATGCGCAATAACGGTCATCACCATTGATTCGTGCCGGGACCTGAACCTGCGCTGACGCAATCCCATCCCTTCCCCGCCCTGTCAGCTTCAGTCGTGCTCACACCGTGTTCACCGCTACTTGTATTGTTTTGCCATTTTTTTCTCGGAACTTGTTTTTGCCTATTGATACCACCGCTGCCTATTAGTTTGACCCCTGCCTGAATTTGGACTCCGTTTTGCTTATTGATTTGGACTGTAGTCAGGCGGGAGCTGCGATTGGCTCTCCAGTCGTTCTCTGCTGCCCGCGCTCATACGTCGCCCCGCTGTGACCCCGCTTGCCTGTTACACTCTGAGCAATAGCTGTTACACGATTGTAATTTAACATGCACCTAAAGGAATGATAAAATCACCAAAAAACATTTTTTAAATTCAGTTGGCTACTTTCAAAAATTTTCCACCTTGCTGTCTTTGAAGATAGATATTAGCAAAAGTAGCCCCCTTAAGTACCACTTTTTTACTATTATTATTAAAACTGAGAGCATGGCGCATTCTTTAGGCCCACTTAGAAGCCATGGAGTCACCTGTTTCGATTTTTAATTTAAAGTTGAAAATTTAAGTCACAATTCACCGAACGTAATTTTTTCACTTATCACCAACATTTTCATAACTTTTTACATTTTCATAACTTTCAACATTTTCATAACAACATTTTCATAACTTTTTCTCAAAAATTCAGAAAAAAAAAACTACAAAAAATCGCGGAACATACATAGGGGTGTTTCGGATACCCCACGACACGAGGGATCTAAATTTTTTTTTAAACGTCAACTTCCCGGCCACCCTGTATATTGTAATATTTTCAACGCATTTTAACTATACCTATCAGGTTAGTTTAAGTCAGTACAGGGATGGGAGGGTTTAGTGCTACGTAGGCGATAGGCTAGCAACCTATCACTAGTGCACCACTTTTCTAGCTTTTGACCCTCAAATCTTTGATAAATGTCTTTCATGCTCTGCCAAAACCGTAAGGGATATAGGCGTTACTTTATATATAAGGTCCTAATTTATTAGTGACTTTCCTTTTAACACGTTATTGTGTAGGTCAAAATATATCATTTGAGTCAAAAAACAAAGGCATAATATTAAATTGAAAAGGTCTTGAAAAATTTTGTTATGATATTTTTTCATTACTATGATGAATAAACCCATTCATTCAAACGTAAATAATAATGGCAGTAGTAGAGCGGGCGAGCGGGGAGTGGCCGGCTTCAAGTGATAGAGAACCATTCCTTTATCTTTAAATGGAAATATATTTTTTTTTGTTAATTTTATTTTAAGATAATTAAATTTTATGTTGTTTTTTGGAATACTATTAACCTATAAAATAACGTCTTTGAAGGAAAGTCACTAATAAATTAGGACCTTATATGTATGTAACAGTTTATTCCAACTATATCCCATACAAAAAATATACTTACACGCTCTTTTGGGGAAGTTAATAAAAAAAAACAAAAGGCTTACATCCATCAGATAAATCTTATACATACATACATTAAGTCACGCGGGTACGGGGTAGGCAGGGCATGTAAGATATGTAATGGATCCCGAAGCTACATTTAGAACAAAATAGAGAGTTACAATTTATAAGATAGAAAAGCAAAACAGGCAAAATCTTATCACCATAATATTCGGCCTTGTTTAGGTACCTATATAGATGACTCTTTCATTCATTACCAAAATGGAAGTTTGGCAACGTCGCATGCAGACGGAAGGCACATAAGCGACAAAGTAGATAATGACTGAAAATATACAAAGACGCCGAATAGTGTTAGTTATGATTGGAGTTCAAATATTTCGGAGGATAAATAGAAATTGAATATGTAACAAAATGTTAGTTTTTTGAAATTACGAATTTGCTACTGCCTTGACTATGTAATGATGTAGTGGTATACGTTAACATATTAGTCAATACACACATCGAATTGGTGGACGCCATAATAATGCTATATGGGAAGACGCCAAAACTGTACTGGGCCTATATATATATATATATATATATATATATATAGGCCATAAATACTGTTACAATTAAAAATAAGAAAGATATTACATTTGAATTTGGAATCTGTCATTTTTATACGATTGCTCATTGTGTTTTCTAATTTTGGCGCCAATACATTTTATAATATTTTGCGATATTAAAATGGAGTGGGGTGATAAAGAGAACCGAATCGCTGTGATTGCATTACACAAAGTTGGTATGGAGCCAAATGCAATTTTTAAAACTCTCCATACGCTTGGTATTAGTCAAATGTTTGTGTACCGGGCTATCAATAGGTACAATGATACCTCTTCTGTTTGTGACAGAAAAAGTTCTGGCCGTCCACGTAGTGTTCGTACGAAAAAGGTTGTCAAAGCAGTACAGGAAAGAATTCGCAGAAATCCTGTCCGAAAGCAAAAGATTTTATCTCGGGAAATGAAGATAGCACCCAGAACCATGTCGCGTATTTTAAAAGATGACTTAGGACTTGCAGCCTATAAGAGACGCACTGGTCATTTTTTAACTGATAATTTAAAAAATAATAGGGTGGTAAAATCGAAAAAAACTACTGAAGCGGTACGCAAAGGGAGTTCACAGAAAAATTTTGTTTACGGATGAGAAAATCTTCACAATTGAGCAACATTTTAACAAACAAAATGACCGTATGTATGCTCAAACCTCTAAGGAAGCTTCCCAATTAGTCGGCAGAGTGCAACGTGGGCATTACCCGACTTCAGTGATGGTTTGGTGGGGTGTTAGCTATGAAGCAGTGATCGAGCCATATTTTTGTGAAAAAGGTATCAAAACATCGGCACAAGTGTATCAAGATACCATTCTTGAGAAGGTAGTTAAGCCCCTTAACAACACCATGTTCAATAACCAAGCATGGTCTTTCCAACAAGACTCGGCGCCGGGTCATAAAGCTCGGTCCACGCAGTCTTGGTTAGAAGCGAACGTTTCGGACTTCATCAGAGCTGAAGACTGGCCGTCGTCTAGTCCCGATCTTAATCCGCTGGATTATGATTTATGGTCAGTTTTAGAGAGTGCGGCTTGCTCTAAACGCCACGATAATTTGGAGTCCCTAAAACAATCCATACGATTGGCAGTGAAGAATTTTCCTATGGAAAGAGTGCGTGCTTCTATTGATAACTGGCCTCAACGTTTAAAGACTGTATTGCAGCCAATGGGCGTTTCCCCACTGGACGGCACGGCGGCCCCCTAGTATAGCTCTGTCACTCTCGCCGTTGCCGGCGCCGGCCGCCGTGCCGTCCAGTGGGGAAACGCCCATTGGAGACCACTTCCAATAAGATTTTTATATTTTAAATTGTTTTATATTTATTTATAAAACTAACACACTGTAAAAGTAATAAATATTATTTACATTTTAAAAAAAATTTCTTTGTGACAATATATATATATATATATATAATATATAGAACTAGGTATATATATATAATATACATACGGGTACATATGGATGGAGAATAACTAACCCTCATACTCATACACGCACACGCACACACAAACACACACACACACACAACCAGACACAAGCATACTATAATTTAGAAATAATATCTAAAACTGTAACTTAGCCTATCTACTTAGTGTTAATTATTTTAAAAAATACTTAACCAACCTACGCATAGGGGACCTCCTGACACAGGTATTAATATGCTTAAAAGGGGGTCTCGACACTAGCTATTATAAAATATTGTGTTTATGGTCAAGAAATAAATTTTGAATTATTTTTTTACTAGTCAATCGCATGCATTTTTGTTTAGACCTGTGCTTGAACAAATGAAACTCAGAAAAACAAGATTCCAAATGAATACATTTATATCACATTAAATTAGGCATAATAAAACAATCTAATCTATCAAACACATTCAATTGAGCCAACAATATTGTTTATAAAATTTATACAGCTTTTTTATAATGAAAAATTGTTTTACAAAGAGAATATACAAAACAATCTCACTTATGTCTGCACGCATAGTTATCAATTTTCTGCAGTATATCTGAAAGAAGATGGCTGTTTGGATGAATCACAGATCTTACGCATCCAAATTTAATTTTTGTCGAGTTTAGTTTTAGAAGATAACCCATCAATCGTACCAGGAGCACCTTTAATTGTGTTGTAACTGTTGTGGTGTTCTTTGAGACTGGTATACATGTACACAATCTATAGTTGCTGCTGGATACGCAGCCCACTCGTGAGGCATAATGTGGACTTTTTTCTTGGAACAAAGATAGGATCTGTAGGAGATGTACTTTTTGTATCTCGCTTGGCACTTGACGATCTGAAGACTCAAAGTATTACGATGTAAAGGAAAAGGAACGATGAAGTTATCCTTTTAAAAATCCACGATTCACATGTGTTCTTTTAAACCTGAGCTAATAATTTTGCTCCGCCGGTCGTTCATCTTAATTACTTTAATTGAGTCCAGTTCAACAGAAATGTGTCATGATGTTATCGCAATGTCACGAAATAAAACTTGAAGAACTATTTGCACAAAATTGCATTATTCATAGGATAAGGCGGCTCGACGTCGCACATGAGCACCAACACGAATTAAAGTGTCCCAGTCATCACGCATCACACGAAAATCACGCGTTATTCTGCGGTGGAGCTCCTGTTCGGTGCGGATTAAATGTCCGTCGTTCCCATAAACTAGGTCATTCACCAGCCCCCACACGTGGAAGTCCATGGGCGTAAAGTCGGGCGATCGGGGAGGCCAGGGTACAGGTTACGAAGCAACCATCCGCGGGAGACGTTCAGAGCCGTGCACGATTAGCTCAGGCGTTACAGGTAGGACGTGACTTAATGTTAGATAAAGATGGATCCAACGGCTCATTTACTGTACCAACGACTTTCCTTGGAGTGGCTTAATATATATATATAACACGAAAGCATAACTTTTCTCAACACCTTTAATAATAGAAAATATTCTTATACAGGAATTAAACTACAGAAATTAGAAAAACTCATTTAACATATGCGATTCATAATTGTTCGCAATGCTCAGAATCAACTCGTTGTAATGTAGCGCATCAATGTTTTTACGAAGCATCAGCAATGCAAACCAATCCCCGTACCCGAGGCGCTTATAGGCACTGGCTATGGTCTCGTTAGGGATGTCACCGCATGATGCTCGAAACTCAAACCATCTTAGTGAGGAGGACAGAGATGTAGCAATGCGATACAGAGCCACAAGTAGACCATAAAAAGAAAGGACGTACATCCAGAAGCACAGAAAATAGTGGATTGGCTCGTCAATTGAATTCTGCGACAGCCGGCATGATCCCGTAATGTTCCCTAGGTTTCCCGGGCCATCGGATGGACCAGCAAAAGTACATTCGGTGGTTATTGAAACCAGCTGTCCGGGCGCATATCTGTGTCATCTGTTGGCTGCTTCCTAAACATTGTTTCAATAGCGATGCGATATCCTATGAACATATCCAACAGCACCATTTGTATGCAAACGTTAACAAGGCTCAACAATTCACAAAGCGTATAACGGTTTACATACTTATCACCTGCACGGAAATGTTTACGAAAATAGGAGTCCAGCGGATTTCTGTTCTCCTCGCTGCAGCCTCTGCATCTCGACAAAGTAATCAGCTCAGTAGCTAACATCTTCATTTTCCCTCCTTCCATCCAGTTCCACAGGTAGCGGGGGATGTAGAACAGTATGGCCTGTAGCAGTAATGTGATGAAGCCGAGTTGACGCTTGATCGTCATATTCCAGCATGTGTTGGCTGGACGAGTAGAACATTTAACACTGGAGATGTCCTCCGTCGTTATCACTTTTCGTGTTAGGCTGAAGAACGATTTGGTCGAACAATAACGGTCGAAGTTATCTTCGGGATAGTCCGTGAACTTGCATTTCATGGGGCCTTGGAAAATTTCTTGCACGATCATCAGGCATGCTGACGCCAGTAGATATATTACGGTGATCCGGTAACTCAGTCGGAACCAAGTGTTGTCGGTAGTAGCCGACTGGCGGCTGAGGCGCCTTAAAATAGCTCCAAACACGTCCGGCATGTTGAGCAGTTCAGAATAGACTCTTCAGTGGTTGCATCGTTCCAACATTAAAACATAAAAATAAGGTATCATACTTTTAGATAAGGCAAAAGTCATAAAAATGAAACACGATTCACGTCTGCCATATTAATTAAACTGGCACAATTCCGAGAAACAACGATCGTTATCGCTAATTCTTTTTAATATGACGTCCTGTTATTATAAAGAGATAATTGTATGCACTGTGTGTATGTGTACGCGCGCGCGCGTGTGTGTGGGTGTGTGTGTGTGCAAATAGCGTATATTTTTATCGTTTTAGCTCGACATAACCAGTTCCAGCATCAATAACTACAACTAAATACAAACTATACTTATAGTTTTATGAAGGTAATCAACACATATCCATGAGACGTATGAAACCTAAGGTGCTCATGTTCATGAGAAAATATATGCAGTGATAATGTGTGTCACTGCACCAAGAATCACAAGAGTGACTTCAGAGTATCGTAAGGAAAACCTCGTTCATTACGCGGGCAGAGTTTGTGATGTCGCTGCTGCACAGTCGTTCAGTAAAGTATTGTGGCTGATAGCCTGGTCTGCATACTCAGGAAAACTCTAAATAAAGTCGAAGAACTACTTTGATCTCTCGGATCGTGCCATTGACCACTGACCGCTATCATGGTAAAGTTTTTCTCGTTGCCCATTGACTTTGCGAGGGACATCGGCATGTGGTCTGCTCTGCAGCGGCAAGTCGCAGGTGTTACGACTCGCCAACGAATAGATACCGAGAGCTTGGTATGATATGTACACCTATAACCTTGCTACTGGTCTTACGAGTCTGTCACGTAACCACCGTTGCAGTATAATCTAGTATTAGAATATCTACGTCCAGTACAGCGAGGTACGCTTCGCACGCGTCAGGTACATAACTGGGATGATTGAACGGAGTTGGCTTCACGTCAGGATCTGACATGCAGGTGTACCAGAGACATAGACTGCGTGTATGACGTGAGACTCGACATGTGAAATGTAATGAACATCTGTATACTGTGAACTCCCATGGGTGTGTTTGGAGCAACTCAACGTTGAGCAACGTTGAGCTACGGAACGCAATACGAATGGCCGGCAGTCAACAGGGTTAAATGGCAAGTATGGTAATCAATGCAAACGTTATTTCCAGTAACAGAGTGAACAGATAACTATTCACGGCGTCCGGTTTGTTGGGTAACGACATGCACGTCCAGTGACACGGTCATGAACTTTGTGCCTAGGTTATCGGGCCAGTGATAATGCGACAGCCATCGAATCACCGCGCGCCACGTGTCACTTTAACAGTCTTTCTACTGAAGTTGTCATGTCCTTTAGCCTCTATCATGCTTCTGTATGTTACTCCGAAATGCTAAGCCGTTCAGCAAACTGTTATCACCTCCATTCTGTGATAACGATACCTTAGAGTTTGTTTGGTTCGTGCTATATGAATACTAAGAAGGCGATAGAATGATCGTCGTTTTTCCTAGGTATCAGACCATAGCCTTGCCCACTCATTATCGTCGTATAACATCAGCTCTGCTACCTTGATTGTCATGCCTGGAGACAGCATCCAACTATTCTGCATAACTATACTTGGTACAATGAGGCTAAGAAGGCTGGCCTCGCTACATAGTCCCTATCTTTCTGAGTAGTCTCACACGTAACTGGTTCAGTCCTGGCTCGAAAGAAGTTCGTGAAGTGAAGGCAGTGCTTCAAATGCTGGAGCTGCATGTGATAGATCTCGCTGGCTCGTAGGAGGCTTATCAAGTGAAAGGTTGAGTGCTTCTTCAGCTCTTGAAGCAGCACATGATGGATTTGGCTGGCTTGAAAGAAGTTCATGAAGTGAAGGCAGTGCTTCAAATGCTGGAGCTGCATGTGATAGATTTCGCTGGCTCGCAGGAGGCTTATCAAGTGAAGGAAGCGCTCCTTCAGCTGTTGGAGTGGCAGCTGATGAATTTGGCTGGCTGGGAAGAACTTCGTCAAGTGAAGGAAGTGCTTCAAATGCTTCTGGTGAAAATCCCTCATCTAGTTCTAGCTCTGATTGCATCATAACCGAAGCGAGCTCAGCATCGAAAAACGCTTCCACCCACCCATTTGAATATTCACCCTCTGCAACAGAATGGAGTATGATTAGATGTAACGCGAAAATAGTTTCATTATAAATGAAGGATTAGGTAAGAAGTGTTCAGTTACCTGGGGCTTCGACGTTGCTGATGCTGCCCGGTATCGCAGAAGGTGCACTCGTCTTCAGTGTATCTTGCTTACCGTCGGTACATATCTTCTTAGGCTCCGGCTGTAATGTTCAAAGAAAGGAATCAGCTGCCTATTCAACAGTATCATGAAGTACAACTGTTTCTAAGTAGAAATCTTGGGTGTTTGTACTTACAGCTTTTCCCGCCTGAACTTGGCTCATGGTTATGACGCTAATCCGCGTGTTGTTCAGCATGCTCAGCCGTGACTGGGGGGACAAGGGCCTAAAAGCGCTGCAGTATTCTCTACAGATGGGCTTTCGGCATTTCTTGCGAGCAGCATTAGGCACCAGATTCAGATTCTTCTTGGCTGGAGTTGGCTTCGTCCGTGATCTGTTCGCATACTTCATGGTATCGTATCTGCAGACAAGACATAACGAAATTTTGACATTTATTGAATGGAAGTGAATTCATGATTAATAGTGTCCCAAGTTTCTCTAATAATTCTACACATACCTCGTGGAAAGCACTGCCCGGGACGTTGAATGCTCTTCCAAAGCTAAAACAACCGGTTCGACATCTCACAAAAAGATGTTACTTGTTCGGATGGTGAAGCCAGACTAAACGTTCAGTTGACCTCAGATAACTTGCAACCTTAAATGCAGTTAATATTAAAATGCGTTCACCCCAGCCCGTTGTTCTACTGGGCCCACGTGACGAGAAACCGGAATGCACTTTTTTTAAAACTGTCTACATGCACAACATATGAAATCGTACGTTATTCCCCCGCAATAACGTTGTCTGCAGCTTGCATGCAATTGTTGAAAAAAAGTATTATTCCAATCATGGCCGCTACCACGGCCCTGCATTGGGTGCATATTATTAGCCGTTGCATTCAAATGTTCACGGCGTCCGAATGCAGGTTACTGAACTCTGGAGAACAGGACGGCAACATCCGTTCGATGCTAAAGTGTTCTTGTGAATTCGTTGCAGAATCGGGAATATTCAACGTTTATAAATCGGCTGGGGTTACTCGGTCGAATATTTCGTAACAACTAAAGCATATATTCGGACGAATGCAAAACCCTTGCTCGTCCGGATAAATAATGCGGATATCATTTGATAGAGCGTGTCCAGACGAATATTATTCATCCGACTATCCAGACGGTTAGCTACCGCGTTATATAAAAAAAAAGAAAAAATGCTGTCGGACATGTGCGTCATGTGTATGAGATGTTTGAGGTTATATATCCATCCATGTTGCACCCGATGGCTCAAACTGTCTGAATGTGCAGAAATTGAGCAGTTTGAACTCTTATGTGCAAGAAAAGAGGCGCAGCAGGTTGCACATTACTGCTGCAGTGCTGGATGCACAGATTGGATAAATGACAGTACGATGGACTAGTCTTAGCGACCGTTCAAACAAACCAAGTTTTTCAGTGTACGTTGGATGATACGACTTTTAACACAATTCATTGAGAGTAATGAGTTCTGTCTACATTAGCATCTAAATGAAGTAGAAGACTTTGTGTACCATATGCTACTCGAACGCGTTGATCTCTGACGCTTCCGTCAGCCGCGTATCACATAGCCGTATGGCTACATCACTTCAGAGTGTTGACCGGAGCCAATCAAATTTTACTTAGAATAGAATAGCTACTCGAACACAGCAAGCGTTCATTCGTCAGAACTGCCTTTCCTCCTGACATCATGACCACCATCCTCGTAGTCATATCCATCAGCTTATCGGCACGTTTAACTTTGACGCTCACGACGGTGAAAACGTTCACAGCGTATGTTGAAGGTGTTCGACTTGGACGGCACGTGCCGTAGACGCAGCTATCTCAACGTTCGTCAGCGCTTACAGCTCCAAGCTCCAAGTTCAACGCTCAGTAACGCTTTCAACGCTTTGGGCGTCCAAGCTGAACGTGCCTTATGAAGCGGTGTGAATCTCGAGAAACTAGCCAATACTCTATGAGTTACATTAGCTCGTGACATTCATCATTGCATGGGCTTATCTTCATTTGAAACGCAATCGCTGTGGCTGTTGGTGTAGCTACTGGTAGTCTGATAATTACTGATAGTAAGCAATATGTCTTGGATTCTGTAAAACACCGCCACGGCACGTTATGACTATCGGGATTCGGGGGGGGGGGGGGAAGGAAGGAGTTGCAAAAGTTGAACAAAGCACATACTCGGTAAAAATAAACTTTATTACATCATACGACATCCCGTTCAACACCAACAACTATTTGTTGCTTTAGATACATGGACATTGACATTGTTATCTATGGTAGAGAATAGGTATGCAGACACAAACAGTAAGTTTTCATGAAAGCTCCCTCAACACGAAGTCTTCAGACTCTAATACTGTTTGGAGTATGCTTCTTTCATCTCTAAACATCAGGACCGCCTTTGAAGTAAAGCAGCCAGAGTGGGATTTTGCGTGACCAGATTTGAGGTCCGAGTAGTGGGACCTGGGTCGTTTTTCCGTCTTCTACGTTTAGTCATTTGTTGCAGGACACGCGTCACCATCTGAAAAGAAAGAAATGTGTGTTGTAGCGTTGAATACTTTTGATCACATATATTTTAAAGTGGGATATCGCATTCAAAGCATGAAACTTTGAACCAAATTAGTTATTAATTAGTTATCATAGTTACCTCCATGCACCTGGTTTGTCGCCGAGCATAAATCGTAAATTCTTTCTTCACTTCTCGCAGTAGCTTCAATTTTTGCTGCGAGCAGCTACCTGGAAAAAGAAACATGCATTATGCACATGGTTTCGTAACAAGTCACAAGGAGGTATATGATTTTTATCATGTACTCACAGTTGTTAAGTGCTTCTCCAGCTCTTGGAGCAGCACATGATGGATTTGGCTGACTCGGAATAATTTCATCCAGTGAAGGCAGTGCTGCAAGTACTGGAGATGCACGTGATGGATCTCGCTGGCTCGTAGGAGGCTCATCACGTGGAAGATTAAGTGCTTCTTCAGCTCTTGGAGCAGCGCATGATGGATTTGGCTGACTCGGAATAACTCCATCCAGTGAAGGCAGTGCTGCAAGTACTATCTGCTTATCGTTGACATACAGCGTTCACCTGCATCTCGTAGGCCATGCACCGCTTGCCACTTTTGCACAGTGTAAGCATGACGATGGACTGCATTGCCGCATTCATAGCGGGCACTCACAAGACCCACTGATGCTAGAATTGTAGTTAATTTTTCAACAGGACTACTAAAGTGTGATGATACCTACACCTGCAGCCAGCAACCGGGACATGGGATGACGTGGTCGCAGCATTGTTCTTTACACAAGTTCAATTTCCCACGTGACTTGCTTATCTCAAAGTCGCCCAGTAACCAGATGGCTACTTTGTTGGGTAAAACCCAATCAATTTTGTTTATAGTTTATGTGTCATCGGTACATTCGGTCAAGGGTCGCATACTAGTTGTTTAAGCAGCAATTAAACGTTGTTAACGATGTACCGAATTGATAGCGTAAATTCCCGACCTTCAGGTATGGGAGCGCAGGATCATTTATTCCCATCTATTTCTATAACAATGCAAGTCTGGCTGAAGTGGTACGAGAATATTTTATTATTCAGTTGTTCATATTACGAGCGATTACATCAGCGTTGCCGCGGATAACCCGCGGGTTCGTTTGCGGTATTTCCAAATTGCTTTGTTATCCCTCTATCGTTCCATTTTTCCTGTACGCTAATCTACTTGCTCAGTACGTAACAGTTGACTTGCGCATAGTCGATTGCTACACGTTGAACGGCGAACGTTTACGAAGGAACATTACTTATTGTTGGACGGAGAAGCCCCGTGACATCGAGAACTCAACATGACGTCCCAAGAAGATCAAGACAGAGCACTTACTTTTCCGGTGGACACCTTCACGTTCCGCGGGCCTGCTATACCCTGTGGGGCGCCTTTGAGCGTTGACGAATTTATGCGTTTTCACATTGCATATTCAAAGTTCGTTCGGTCGATGCGAAACCTGGACACGACTTTTCTTAATGGGAAAAAATTTCCCGTCAACTACAGCTTCGATGCAACGAGGCCAGAAGAAGATCGCCTGCTGATAAATTGGGACGGGCTCCGGCCCCTATTTTGGAAGGAGCTGCCAGGTGAAAGAAATTTTGTAAGGCTGCCTGCGATACTGAAGTTCGTCGAGGAAGAGTTTCGTTTCCAGAAGTGCAAGGCGGTTGCCGGCGAAACCTGCTCCTGTGACAACAATCCACATGAAGTGGTATCTCCTGGAAGCGAGTGCACGAACGAACTCCACTGGCATCATTTCTGCACCGCGCACGTCTCTGCGTGGTTGACCAATTATATGGTGCCGGCGATTCTTCTTAAAGAATCTAAAGAGATGTTCCATGCGATAATTGCAAAAGTGCATCGAGACGATCCAGCCATCTTGGAATTTTATTCCACGGGTGAACGTACGGACACACAATTGTTGCTTGACTCGGCTCGCAGTATTGGTGGTTCCGGCGCTGGTGCAGCCGCATCTCAATAGTGTGAATAGTCTGCATTAGTCTACAGTACCGTAGATTGAAATAAATAGTTGTGTTCAATATGTCTACTTTTATTTGTTTTATTCCTATTAGTAGTGTAGGATGATGGAGAGTTGTGCAGGTAAGATATTGAGACCGTTCCCTCTTACGTTGCTCCAAGTTCAAATTTAGTTTCCCTCATGACAACTCTGTGTTAGATACAATCAAGTCAAGCTTGGACGGCACTAGAGGTAACGGCTAGGTAACGTGATACTAGCAGCCGCATAGTACGTCACACCACTATCACTTACAGTTGACTTGCAAGGCGTGATGATAAGAGTTACGTGCACATGGGATGCAAAGCTCCGCTATCACAAACAATGCTTATCATATGTCTTGAGCAAGGCCTGAACGTGCATTCGCTTATTGAGTACGTGTACCTGCGACGTTTAGCCGCGGAGCAGACCATACAGGAATGTGAGACGTCTAAATAACGTTTTTCTTAACTTGGTTCATGAGTAGTATCTACGCTTAAGCCGCAAACAGTATTACGGCAAAGAGCCGCGACAATGAACGTTCTATGTGTAACTACATGTAGACATAGATTTCCCGATAATACGTTGCCAGACGTGGCACACTTTAGTTTAAATATAAAACAAACCATGTGTCATAACTCAGAATATAGGTAATATGTGACGAGTACGAGATCGTTATCAAACTATTATTATTCGCTGCCTCCAGACAGTTAGTCGGGCTCAGCGTTTTACGATAACCTAGGATCAATTGGCACTAGCAACAATTTCTTGAGGAAAACCCAACGCTACAGTAGGGAACACGAGAACGTACGGGCCATAATTCCTAGATGCACCATCAGGTGATAGTAGGAATTTCAAAATTGCAATGTCAACCCGATGCATTTGGATGCATTTGACTCAGAATGCAGTCGAATTTTTTCACTACAAACGATGGTCACTAGCCTTGTGGCATGCTTCTAGATAAGGTCTATGCATGAATCTCTACAAAAGACTCTCAGGTGTTGAAGAAAGGTAAGAAGATAAACGCTGCAGAGCTAACGAGCCTCTTGGCGCGAAACCTAGTAACGTAACGTCGATCTTAAGACTAGTGTCAGCGTCTACATAACAATCTACGGTACCTGAGCAAGGCTTACCTGCTCTCAGACCTCTGATAAAAATATTACTACATCTTAAAACGTCTGTGACGTCTACTCAGTTCATAAGACGTTTTCCTTGTATGCGTATGTGTGCGTGTGTTCATGTGCCGTATATGTACACGAGTGTGGGTCAAGATGACCGAACACGGGGTGAACGTCCGATGCATTCTCCGTATGCAGTAATGTGCCGCGATGCCTCAGACGCATCAATGATATGTGAAGGATAAACATTATGCAAGCTTTGTCGGCTGGGTCACCGTCCTGCTCGCACGGCGAGAATAAGGCAGCAAGCGACACGTTGGTGAAAACCTTTGTCACTTCTCTTATTCTGTGACCATGGCAACCAAACACCTTATCACGGGATTTACAATAACTACCAGGGCTAGTTGCTACGTGAATTCCAGTCTAATTTACCTCTTAGCTAGATAACGTAATTGTAACAGTCCCGTTACCATGTATCGCCATTAATTAATGTTACTGCGGTTTACCGCAATTATGTCAGTGGGAATTTACTGGAATTTCAGCGAGTAGGCGCCATGTGTGGTTAATTAAAAAGCATCGTCACATGCACGTTGTTATGCGCAGCTTCGAAACCCATCAGGGCAAAACTTTCAGGCACGTATTATAAAAAGTTGAACAATATCCGTTGCGACCTGAACTTTTTCTATGTTGCGGACGTGGTCTCTGATGGGCTCAAGCCGCTGTTGATACGCCTGAGCAGAAATACGTGGTTTTTTCTTCAAAGATATAGCACAGTCGCCGCACCTCATTCTATTGTGTGACCACGAGCTCTATGCGGCGTTGGAGTCACGTGCGACGCGGTCTTATCGGTAGCTCAATGGTGCGGCTAAGTAGACACGGAGCGCCTGATAGGCGTGCAAGTTTCTGCTTATACAGAGTGAGAAAAAGTTAGCGTGTCAAGACGTATGGACTTTTTACTCTACGAACGTATTGGCCACCTTAGGCACAAATCCTACTCCAGTTTGCAAACAGCATGTTGTTATTAATGTAATTATGTCGTAAAAATGTATGACCCGCGGAATTTACAAAAATAGTTATTATACATTTCAATAATAATTACACCATTAATTCCAACACATGACGCATAAATATTAACCGATCGCAATTTACCCATTATTGATTAAATTTATTTCAGGATTATTCTTTTTTAATTTTTCCTCAAATTGCGTCATGGGTTTATTCAACTTCAGTGCCGAAGTCGCGGTAACTCGTATCAGCGGGCCACTATATAACGCCCTTAGGTCGCTCCTGATTTTTATAAGCTCATCGACAGCCGCTCCGTGAAGACGTCCTTCCAGAAACACTGTGACCAAGTTCCTCCAAAGCAAATACCGCCGTTATCAACGTCGACTTTCTATGTAAGTTTCCAGTTTATAAATAAATTATTTTATGCATTTTTATGAACTCCTGCGTATTCCTTTCAGGGATGGCGGACCTTTTTAAAGTCTGACTTTAATATTTCATTTCTTTTCATTTACAGTTACGCCATCCTGACTCCCAAAGCTCTCCAGAATGAACAGTTTGCTGGTCTTGATGACTTTGGTCCTGATGGCGGACGCGAGGCTAGAACCTATGCCGGCGTTGCCCTGTCGCCCGCAAGACGTGAGTATATCATTTCTACAAACTCGTATCAACGTCCAAGTTTCTTTATAGTGTTGCAACTTCTGAGCAAAGAGTTTATCGTCTGACCCAACCCTCCGGAACGTCTTGTAAAAGCTGCAACGAAATTAACGTCAATTTTTCTGTTTACAGTTCACTGATCCCACCAGATCTCGCTGCCGATTCGAACTACGGGAAGGTGAACACCGCGTCGTCAAGAAATCCCGGGCCTTGGGGACCCGAATTGGATTTGGCAGTGGCCCGGACCCGAACACATACTGGAACTTTTAAACTCCATGAATAGGCTGGACAGTGTTTAAGATGTCGGTTGTGTTTGATCTGTAAACCGTGCGGTTTATAATTTTGCTTATTGTAATGCTTTCTTTTTTGTTTTTACTTTTCTAAATAAAAATTATATTGAGCAATACTTCTTGGTATCATTGACATAAAATAAGCTGACGCAACACCGCGTCTAGAAGGTATCCCAACTCACGTATACACATGATAGGTCACGATCAGTCCGCTAGCAGGCTGCATGTGCATTGAATGTGCATCGAACTGACATGCAGACATAGACGTCACGCTGCAACTTGTGCAACAGTTACTGCACTCTAGTAGGTCCAGCGTAAAGGCTTAGGAGTTAACATCGTTGTATGATAGAGTATGGCTCCTGATTTCAAAAATAACACCCCCCCCGCTGCCCTCTAGCCTTAACTTTGAAGTCAGAGTCCGTAGTGGGCTCTTGTGTCGCGCTGACCGTATCGGTAGCCCGATGGTGCGGCCAAGACACGAAGCACTTAGTTGGCACGTAAGGTTTATCTTGTACGGAGTTCATACAAGTTAGCATGTCAAAACGTATGCACTTTGTAGTGTTCGATTATTGTCGACATTAGGTACAAACTCTATCTACTATAGTTTAACTGGAAACAGTTTAACTTTCCAGTTATCTACTACATAACTGGAAAGTACTATGACGTCGGAATTTCAGGAAAACCAATGTAATCGATATACAAATTGACGCTATTAAAACTGATCGCGATTAAACCATATGCACGCATTGTTAATTGGATTTTACGATTATTTTATATTTAATTATCGCTGATTGCGTCAATGTGGTTTCATTTTTCTGATCGTTATCCTGAAACTGTTATCGACAGGCTATTATAAATAGCGTTAATAAATTCATAATGGAAAGCATAAGCTCATAAACAGCCACGGCGTGAACTAGTTCCTCCAGAGCAACACTGTGACCCAAGACCTGGACATCAACGTCCGTTTCTTTCGATTCGCAGCTACTGCGAATCGTGACTGCCAAAGACTGCAAAATGCACAGGATGCTAAGAAATGAGTATATCAGTTCTACAAACTCATATCAACATTCCGTCATCCAAGTTCCTTATTATTTTTCCAACTTCTGAGCAATAACGTTATCGTGTGCGCCAACCCATCCGAACGTCTTGTAAGACCTCCAACGAAATTAATGTCAATTTAACTTGTTTACAGGTCACCGATCCGACCGGATCCCGTTTGACGAGAGCACAAGCCGACACAATAACGATACGATACTCCCACGTCGTCAAGAGACCATGGCTGATAGGGACCTGCGGAATTGGATTCCTCGGTGGCCCACCAGATCCGAATTAATATTAAAGATTTTAATTATCACAAGTACCTTAATACTGTTTAAGATAGTCATTACATGTCCTTTGTCACCTGTGCGGCGTTTAGCTTCGCTCATTAGAGTGATGCTTTGTTTGTTTTACTTTTAAATATAACAATTATTATGTTATACTTGTTGGTTTAATTGACATAGAATAAGCTGACGCGACACCGCGTCTAGTAGCGCGTATCCCAACTCACGTGTGAGCTAAGGTCACGATCGGCGCACTAGCAGGCTGCATGTTCACTGAATGTGCATCGGACCGACGTGCAGGCATAGCCGTCACGATGCAGCTTGTGCAGCAGTTACTGCCCTCTAATGGGTCGAGCATAACGGGTTAGGAGTTAACATCGATGCATGATGGAGTTGTGTCTCCTGATCTCAAAAATGACACCCCCCGCTACCCCCGACCCCTAATTTTGAAGTTATAGCCCGTACGTTCTCGAGTAACTGACTGTATATTTGCTTCAAGATTAGTATTCATCTTTAACATAATGGATCTTCAGTCACAAAACACTTTCGGTCACAAGACGTTACGAACGTGCCTGGCTCTTTGCTGTCTTTATTGAGCTAAGAAAAGATAAACGTAAAACAATGTCCGCACCGGCAGAAGCAAGCCGTTCCACACAATTGTTGATAGAGTTAAACGTGAAGACTTTCGAAGCGACATTCTACAATGGAAAAAAGCTGAGCATCGAGTATCTTTTCCATTCCGAAATTATGGGAGAAAAATGTCTGCAAGTAGGCCTTAACAGCTTGGTACCACTGTTCGGAGGTATCACACCTCCCGATATACCTCAATTCACCTATATCTCGAAGCTCACCAATTTCATCCGGCTCATAAACATGGATGACTGTACACACGGTGACTACGCTTCTTGCGCGTGTCGGCGGAAGATCGAACCAGGCCAAGAGCATTCCGACTACAGTTTGTTCGCTCAATTAGTGTGCATGGGTAGCTGTCAGCTGTCATCTCGAAATGTATGGCGGTACAGGGAGCAAGAAAACTTGAATGGTAATTCATATCTTCTATCTCTTTCTACTAGTTATAATACGAAAATAATAATATTTTGTGGTCTCTGTAAATATTTACATGGATTAGTATAGCTATTTTTTTAAAGAAAAATATTCGTACCTATTTGAAAATAAAATTACTTAACTGTAAATAAATTATTGTATGTGTTCATTGACACTATCGTTAACATTTACAAAATAATAATAACGTATATTTCCAAAAAGAAGTACTTAAGGAAGTTAGTTCTGCTAACTTATAAATTACAAAGGAGGGTTCAGATAATTCGTCCTGTAGGTATTACTTGCATTACAAATACCCAGTTGCAGTAACGGTCATTAGAATAAAAGCTTTTCGGTCATTATGTGATATTCATAGATTAATTTATTTATACAGGGTGTCTCAGAACGATCCGACTATTTCGAGAGTGAACGAAACGCAAATTAAGCAAATTGGCTGTATGTAGTGAGTGTCCTGTGCCTGATCCGTTCTTAAATTTTTAATTGCCGCCATGATTTACGCGGGAGAACATCGTTCGTTTTGTGTTCGTGCTTATTATGAAAACAATCGATCTCTGATTCGTGTTCGACGGTTATTCCGACTTCATTATGGATTGCGCAATATTGGGGAAGCACCAAGCAATGCAACAATACTCGCTTGGATCCAGACTTTTAACACTACCGGAAACACTATTGGCGACACCCACCATGGCCGTCCACGAACTGCAAGAACACCGGAAAACATAGAGTTAGTTGCAAATTCAGTAAGGCAACAGCCTCGGGTCAGCGTCAGGAAGCGCGAGTCACAATTAGGACTATCTAGAGCGACGATTCACCGCATCATGCGATCTGATTTGCATCTTAAGGCATACAAAATTCAAATTGTGCAAGCTCTGAATGAAAACGATTACGTTACAAGACTCAATTATGTGAATGTAATGTTGGAGAGATTTAACAATTTTGACAACATTTTCTTTAGTGACGAAGCGCATTTCCACCTGGATGGTTATGTAAACCGCCAGAATTGTCGCTTTTGGGGAGAATCTAACCCAATGATGTTGCATCAACGCCCGTTGCATAGCCCCAAAGTAACCGTGTGGGTCGCTATGTCAGCAAACTGCATCATTGGGCCTTATTTTTTTGAGGACTACAGAGGCAGAGCAGTCACAGAAAATTCACCACGCTATATCGACATGATACGCAATTTTCTTGCTCCTCGACTGCAAGAATGTGAACATTACAATCAGTTGACATGGTTCCAGCAAGATGGAGCGACGGCACATACCACTCACAATTCACTAGCAGCATTACACAAAATCTTCCCTGAAAAGGTCATTTCACGGAGGGGTGACATTGAGTGGCCGCCTCGAAGCCCCGATCTGACCCCACCAGATTTTTTTTATGGGGTTATCTTAAGAGCGTTGTCTACGAGGACAATCCACGAAATTTGGCACATTTAAAAAGAAATATCGAAGAAAAGATAAGCTTGATTTCTCGACAACTTCTAAGAAAAATCTTCCGTAATGTTCGTGAAAGATTCGAGGAATGCCGACAACTAAACGGACGCCATTTGAACAATGTCATTTTTAAAAAGTAAAATTTCATTATTTTTCTGTTTAATGGTATTAATAAATATTAGTTACAAAAAGTTTTTATTTTAACTATATAGCATTGTAATAGTTGGATCGTTCTGAGACACCCTGTAGATAGATATGAGTTTCGACATTTATTATTTGAATTTCTTTCAAATACTGACATTGGCAAAATCACTATGCGGAGGCCATATTTAAAAGAATAGGCATAAGTTCAATAATAAATTTTGCTATTTTATTTATTGGAGTTGAGAAAGGGCATTATTAATTATAGCTGAGAATGTTGGAGGAGACTGGCAATGACACTGCGAATAATGACAACAGCGGTGGTACGTCTCAAGACGATAACGCTCCAATTAAAAAAAGGAAGACGCTTTGTAAAAACTGCAAAGAAATAATTTTGAATGTTCATCAATACTGCGTCAACACAATGCCGCCTGATAATGATAAAGAGATGGAATTTAAAAATTATCCAATCATTGGGACAGTTTCGAAAATGGTTCATGTGCATCGAAACACTGTCGCCAAAATTATAAAATCAGGACCAGTTTCTCCCTTAAAGAGAGGAAGTCAGACGAAAAAATTCTCAAAGATAGATGATTTTGAATGCGATTTAGTTCGACGCACAGTATATAGATTCTATACAGATAAGAAACTTCCAACACTCGATATGATATTGCAAGATTTAAAGACAAATACGGACTTCCCATATCAACGTACTACGTTGTATGAGCTTTTACGTAAACTTGGATTCAACTATAAAAAAGTGAATAAACGCAGTGTGTTGCTTGAGACGCCGCGATTCCAAGTCTGGCGTTATAAATATATAACAAAGCTCAGAGAAGCACGTCAAGAGGGGCGAAATATAATCTACCTGGACGAAACGTGGTATGACACACATGATACCGTCAAAAAAAGTTGGACTGATTGTAGTTGTCACTGCATTTCAGATTTGCCTTCCACTCGTGGGAAACGCATTATCATATTGCATGCTGGATCCAAAGACGGTTGGGTCGAAAATGGACTGCTTCTATCTGCGAAACAGATTAGCGATGCGAGCGCTGATTACCACTGCGACATGAACTCAGTGCTCTTTGAAAAGTGGTTTCAGGAGCAATTATTGCCAAACATAACACCAAATAGCCTAATAGTAATGGATAACGCTCCTTACCACTCGCGACTATCCGTCAGAATTCCAAACACCACAACCAGAAAAGGGGAGATCCTTGATTTTATGAGACAGTACAAAATTTCCATTCCAGAGCCAACCCCAACCATTCCAGTGCTGCTGGATATTGTGAAAAAGGCGGGCATAGAAAAAAGATATGTCATTGATGAAATAGCAAAAATGAATGGTTGTGAGGTGGTGCGTCTTCCACCATACCACTGCATTTTTAATCCGATAGAACAAGTGTGGTCTAAAATTAAACATGACCTTAGAGCCAACAATTGCGACCCCAAAAACAGCAGTGCCGTATGTCAATTGATCAGGCAGGTCATGTTGAACGTAACATCTGACTTGTGGGGTAAATATATTGCCCACGCAATCAAAGAAGAGAATAAGTACTTTAATGTAGACCAGCATGTTGATGTTAACGGAGACACTTTCATAATAAACACACAAAGTGATACAGATGAATCTGATTCGGAATAGCTAGATTGATTTTTTATACTTATGCTACAAAAATAGCATATATGTTTAAGTTGTAAGATGGCTATTTAATTTTAATTTTTATTAAAAAATTTGCATTTGTGGACGAGTCACATTTAAGTTAAGGATGGTCCCAATATACCGTGCGCCTGTACTGCACACTAATTGCCCGAACGAACTGTACCGTTGTCAAGATAATCACTGGCATCACTACTGTGCGGGACACGTCCATCAGTGGCTGAACTTCTACCTGGAACGTGCGATTCTGTTGAAAGAATCTAAGAAGCACTACGAGTACCGCGTGAGCGAAGTGCACGGGGCAGTAACAGGCTTTTATTATTCAATCGGCGAGACGGCAACTGCAAAATATTGGCTAAGGTGGGCTTGGACGAGTAACATGTGGCGGCGTGTATGATAAAACGAAATCAAACCTGATGAGTTAGCGTAGACGACTACTGCGATATAAGCGTGTGTTTAATACATTCATACACCTTACTTATATTTATGATTTTTCATTTCATAGCTTACAGGATTTGTCAGACTATCTATGTAAGACTAGAAACTATGTAACGTGTACCATACCTACCTATCGCTGCATAGCATGTCACTGTGCACCTACAATGCTCCTCCAAAGTGTAGTGACCACGGTTATCTATGCATAGGATGCAGATTGTACAACCTCTTAGTAAATAGAACTAGTGCAATATATTATTGTTATTATTATTAAGCCAACTAGCTGAACATCTAGTATCATAGAGGCAACCAGTATGTCTTGACATTTATGAGGAGGTACACGCATGCTTGGCATTTGTTGCTAAGCTGACATGCACTTTGAAATGAAATAATCATGTATGAGAAACAAGTTTTTTATTTTTAAGAATAAAAACTATTATAAATTATCACATATACGAGTAGGTTGTATTACTTCGGCCTGTTGTGTGTCCCACGCCACGATGCCTGCTCGCGTAAAGCTTCTGCATACCGCGTCAGGTGCTCTTCAAGTTGCCGCTGCTCTTTCTCTTGACGCTCCTTCTCTTGCCTTTTCCACTCTGCCTTTTGTTCCTCCCAACGTTCCTCGGCGGCTCGACGAGCGGCTTATCCATTAATGTTTCCCCACATAGTGATATGTCGAGGGTCAATAGTATGCTGATTGACTATATAGCTCCTGGCGATTGTGTCGAAGATATATATGCTAATGATTGGTTGGATAGGGCTTTCCCGCAATTTATACTAATTAGAAACCTACCTAATAAGGACTGCTTGGAATTCCATAACAATAGGGAATTTATTTGTGGTTTAATTATGTCGCTATAATGAGGATAATTAAAACGCACTGACCGCATGATGTACCGTAGTAACAATAGAAATTCCATAAAATTCAGGAAAGGAGCAATTAATTATTTATAACTGAAAAAGAAAAAATGATGGGGATAATACATACAGTTTTATATTTTATTTCGCGAGTGATATCATAGACTGTGTTAACTTTCCTGTTAGGTTGCGCAATCATGCTCCATATAGAAAAAAGTATGTAGGTAATATTCAGGAGCTGCCCGTGACTGCTGAGCATGCATCGAGTCTTGGTACGTGACCTACAGTCTTACTTGACCGTGTGATGTTCTCTGGAGGTTTGGTTACGCCAAGCTATTCCACTAGAGCGTTGCAGCGTGCACTCATGTCCTCAGAAAAGTTTACGAAGCAAACTCGAGAGACTTGAGTTTATATTGAAACATCCATCCACACCATCGTTAGGTAATGAACACTTCAATACGTTGATAGGTGTAGCTGTGGTATACCGTAGGTATGACGTCGAACCTTATCGGACAATGGTATATTGTTTTATTTTCCCGAACTATAAATAATTTAATAAATTCCACCGACCGGATAATATCGGTTAATTGAGCCCGATAACCTATTTGAATCAGAAGAAACTTAAACAAATATCGTTTAACTTCAGCGATAACGGCGTTATCGCCGTCACGGTCGGTTGCTCTAATGTTGTAGCAATTTGCTGATATGGACATTGCTACCTACAATCAAGGTAAACTTACAGGTTAACAGTAAAGAGTTTTTACGCCTGCATTCGCAGGGACCTCAGGTTAGGAGCTTGAATCGAGGACTCATTGTCACATAGCAAGACCTAGAACTCCTCCAACAGTCATACTTCTCCCGAGTCTACTATGCATTAAAGTCGTTTCTCCACTACATACAATGGTATCACCCTCCCCTTCCCCTCGTACACCGTTTTTGATTTTTACCCCGTACGCTCTTGTGTCCCGTACTGTACAGGCGAGCAAGCTGATACCGCTGTAAATAATCCTCTTTCGTTCTTGTCCTGTTTGTGTAGTTTAAACGACGCGTATATCATTTCTAGAAAGAAACAACCGGTTCGCTGGAAGCCTAAGACGATTCCTGTCCACTGCAAAGACGGACGGAGCTTTTCGGCAGAATATTAACTCCTCGATATTTGTGATACCCAGTTCAACAGAACACGTAGGTTGTCAGTGGCTAAGACACTATGGAAATTGCAGCGGCAAAAGTATAATCGCCTGAACCACGTAACTGTATTTTCTGCAAACACGCCATCCGCTTGTATGTGTTGGGAGAAATGGGTTGGAGCCAAGGCTATTTAGATCAAAAGGAAGCCACTCGAGTTGACAAAATTTAAAATTATTTATTTTTTAAGACTCTGTACGTATGCTTTAAATTGACAAAATATGGATGTCTTTATCATTTTTCACAAAAAATTTCTCAACCCAACGTTTTTTTTCCTGAAGTGCATTCACTTATAGAACCAGCATTGGTTGAACCTGCATAAAAGTTTATCTCAAAAGATAGTAAAATTAGTTTTAATGGACAATATTTGTCAAACTAAATCTAATACATTATCACTAAGCTGTAAAGTTGTAAACATTTGATATTCTGTCTTTTATGTGAGAAAATTAGAAAACGAAACCATAATTGATGAGACAGAAAGACGATAATGATAATTGATGAGACAAAAATCGCCTGAGCTCCAATTAAAAGCTCGAAACTTTTAAGTTTGTAGACATCTCATCCACTTATCTTGTTATTTTAATTTAGAATTGTATCAAGTTTAGGTGTGTCTGTCATTATTGATATATAAACCTCTTTATTAGGCCTTACATAGTAACATGACATAATAATATTCTATTGACATAGCGTAGAAGGAAAAAATTACACCATTGTCATGCTTGCTTGAAACTAAATATAGAGCGGTAACTTTCGGTAAACCCACTACTAAATCATGTGCATAAATTGGCTTTGTTCCAATACAACAACATTACCTATTCGGTGCTCCTTAGAGTCTCAGTCTTACACCGGCATCGCTTTGAGACATACCCATACAATACAACCTTTTTCTTATTCATCAGAAGCAATGGAGTCCCTAGTAATTGGTAAAGTTTTCGGCGCAGTGGACTGTAGGGGAGACAACATCTTCCACGATATTTGCCGCCACGGGTGTATGTCTCTACTTCTGCGAACTGGATGGTGGAATACAATTATGAAGGACATCAGTGTCTCAAAATTGTTGTGCGAAATCACAGAGAACAGAAGACAGCGCGGTTAGTGGAAAATTCTGATGCAGTTGGGGGTAGACCTGAACGCACCTAACAGAATCTCAGGAAGCACTGCACTTCACACTGCTGTACGCCACCAAGTTCACGAGCTGGTAACTTGGATCTGTCAGCAGACTGACGTGAACTTGGAAGTTTGTGACTATGGAGGGCAAACGGCCTACCAGCTTGCTTGGAGAAGAAACGATTTCAAAACGATGGGCATCTTCTTGAAGGTCGGCGCTGATTGTCATCAGCCGTTCTTGAGTGAGAGTGAAAGTGAACTGAGTGAAAATGAAATCTAGATAGTTCTTACTTTCGTTATTCGCTGATAGGTTATACGTGTTTAAAGACAATTAAGTTAGAATCTATAAGTAATTTTAGAAGTTCCTCTATTTTGACTCTCTGCAAGTAAGTTATAAATTGTTTCGTGATGTTTTTAAGATCGTACATACTGTCTATGGGCGTGTAAAAAGCATTTACCATCCCTGGACTCGTGGAACTTTTTGGGGAGCAACATAACTGTAACCAGCAAGTACTATGCTTCCATACTACATCAATTGCAACACGCTATTAAAGAAAAACGCCGAGGGAAACTCGCGAGAAGTGTTGCTGTTTTATGACAATGCACCAGTCCACACATCGGTTGTTTCTAAGGCTGCCATCAAAGAAAGCGGTTTCACTGAGCTCGACCATCCACCCTATAGTCCCGACTTGAACCCAAGCGACTATTATTTATTTTCCAAATTTAAAGCAGACTTGCGAGAAAAAAAGTATAACACGGTGACGAGGTGAAGTCCGCGGTTTTGGCACATTTTGAAGATACAATTTCAGACTATTTTTTTAAAGGAATCGAATTTTTAATAAAGCGATGCAAAAAGTGTATTGAAATAAAGGTGGCTATATTGAAAAAAAAAAGAGACTTACACAGAGACGTCAATTTAAATGTCATGCTATCCTTGTTTATATCAACAAGAGTGAAAGAGACATTATCAGAGTTTAACAGTACTTAACTTAAATTGACGTCTGTGAGTATGGCAGTTAGTCTTCATTCTAAAGTTCAGGCCGGAAATTTTTGGACCTTACTACGTAAGTCGCCTGTCGCAGACACCCCTATAGAAACCGTGAGAGCCAAATATTTTTTTCTATTTAAAAAAAATCTGTGAAAGACAACACTTTCTCCTTATGAACGACCGGAACTGAGACTTCATGTGGGGCAACCATTCTAACGACAGAGCATACCTTAAACTGTTTGGTCAGTTGATTTTACTGATGAAAACGTTCCTGCTATTGTGTAGAAACTGTTAAGGAGCAAACCAGTTCGGATAACTGTTTTACTAGTTATTGGTAATAAAGAACAATGCTACAGTATCTGCTACTGTACAGGACTGATTTAATAATACATTTGGACCCGGTAGGTGGCGCTGCTGTCGGTATGTCATTTACTAAACGGCTTGACCAATTGGGTTGAAATTTTGTATGTGTATTTCCATAGTTTCACAGACACGAATGTATTATATGCCTGCCTAATCTATCTTTTTTATCTACATTTACACTAATATTATAAAGAGGAAAGATTTAATTGTTTGTATTGAATAGGCTCAGAAACCACTGAACCGATTTTGATGAAATTCGGCACAGAGATAGATTAGACCTTAAGAATGAACATAGGCTACTTTTTATCTCACTGCTGGACACGATATATATCGTGTAGTCCACGCGGTATTAATTTATAAATGCGTAAGTTTATAAGGTTGGATGTATGGATGTAGGTATGGATATTTAGATAGTAAATAATAAATAAACGCCACACACTCAAAGGCCCACACTAAGGTTTTCCCTTGTATCGTGGGTCCCTTGGGACACATACAAGCACAAAGACAAACATCCATAACCCATCTGCTTACTATACAAATGATTACCCCGGCTGGGATTCGAACCCAGGACCCGCCGATCGAGATGTCTGAATATTGTTCCTTTCACGCAAAAACGACTGCACGGTTTTTGATGAAACTGTACCGTAGGTATTATACATTATACATAACAATAACATATAAGTAGGTACCTAAGGAGACTCTAATTTTCTAAGATATTGAATAGGGTGAATGTACCAGTCCCAAACCAGTCACCAGTAGTGGACCAATTTCAAGAAAAAGCTGTTATTTCAAGAATTCCCCACCACGCTACGCATTTCATTGTTCAATGTGTTGCTAAATTACACTTTCGTGAGTCATCCCATGATAGTTTTTACAAAAGAGACGACAAATAAGTATAGCTAATTCCTAATTTTTTTTTCTGAAAGTGTTTATTTTTTATTTGGCCGCCACTACACAAGCAAGCTTGCAAAGAAGGGTAAGAATGAATCTACTTGAATTATGGTTTTTTTGCAATAAATTCTTCAGATTATATGAAATATTAGTAGTTATCTTGTATTATTCTTGTATTATAGAAGTAGTATTAATCTTGTTGTATGTTGTATTATTTCCAGAAAAACTTTCGTTTTTATGTAGTATTTTGTACTGGTTAACAACTGGAACAAGTTTTCTAAAAGTTGACCATGCTGGTCAAATAGTGGAATATTCTTTGATTTGTTGTTTTAACCATAAATGATACATATTTATACTGCTTTTAAGATTGAATTGCAAAAATAAATAGAAATAAGGGTTTAATCAACACTTTTCAGTAGTTGACCAGTGGTTAATTATAGGTAATGTCATTTTGTTCATATAGTTGACCGTCAGTGGTTTGGTATTGGTGAATCATTATTGTTCCAGCAGTAAAACACCAGTCGACAAGTTTAATAATTTTAACGCTAAAAATATATTGTTTTAGATACAAAATGCCACCCAAAACATTTTTTTTAATACAAATAAATAAACGTTACATACTCAAAGGCCCAGAATAAGGTTGTCCCTTGTGTGTATGTGTTGTATGTGAAGAAAAATGAACATCTGTTTAAGAAAAATAGTGATAGGCACAACTTAAATACTAGAACTAAACATAAACTGGATGTAGTAGATAGTCGTCTCCACAAAGATACGAACTCTTTCATTGGTCAATGTGTACGCTTCTATAGTAAGATTCCCACTTGTATTCAAAAGCTACCTTTTGAATTTAAGACAATAACTAAACAAAAATTTTGTAAAAGGGCTATTACAAAATTTGTGACTATCTATTAGACAAGCAGCCGTGGTAATAAACTGCTCAGATTTAGAGTTATTTCAGACTCAAGTTTATTAAAATTATATAATAAGAAAAAATGTGAAGACTTTTTAAAAGAGCAACCTTCAGAGTTTCTTGCCTATTCTTCTCGGGGGAAGACTGCACCTTTGCGAATAGGCGTAGAGTTAAAAAAAACTAATGTGATTTGTCTCATTTCAAGAAACATACTAATTGTTTCAAGAAATAAAAGCTATTTTGAGTTTGAGTTTGTGTCGTGAGTCCCATAGGTAAAGACATACACAATCGCCCATGACTCGAGAACAAATGTCTGCTTTTTAAACATATATTTACCCCGACCGCGATTCAAACCCAGGACCCATTGATCAAGAGGCAGCGTCACTAGGCAGCGTATGGTATACATACATATATAAGCTCACGCCTCTGTCCCATTGGGGTAGGCAGAGACCACAGATTGCCACCTGTTACGATCCAAACAAACTACTTTCGCTTCCTCTACATTCATAATTCGCTTCATACATGCCCGTCGGATTCGGGTACTCCTAACATGGCCTAACTAGGTACCACTCTACAAAAAAAATCAATCATTTTTATTTGTAAATATGTATACAGGAGATCTTAGATTAAAATATAGGTTCAGATATATTTCGCCTAATAGGCATACAGATTCAATGAATACAAGAAATAAAAATAATTATCATTAACTGTTATTCAAAAATCCTACAAAATAAGTCCAAACATACAATACAATACTATACAATATTCTTTATTTGCACACAAGGATATATAAAAATATATATTATTATTATTTGCTTTTTTATATTTCTAATTATAACTCAAATTTCATTAAAAATAAAAATAAAACGTGTCAAATATTTCATTTCATTATACAATCAAAATACTTATTTAAAATTAAAATTCAAAAGTTCAATGTAAATAATAATAGCAATAAAATAAATTAATAATTGAATAATAAAATTAAAGTCATTAAAATGCATGTTATATAAATTATATTAGTTACCTATATTACGGAATCATCTGTCAAATATTGATTAATATCATAGTAACATTTCTCAGTCATAAAGTCCTCGTTTAAACATTATTAGATCGTCAGCCTGTCTTAAAACCTTGGGGAGTTTATTAAATATTCTACTGCACATACTAAATATACCCTTATCAAAAAGTGCTGTTTTTCGTTTTAATGTATTTATTTTGTAAAAATTCCTGTTACTATTAAATGTTTTAAAAAGAGCATAGTTGGATTTTACAAATGAGGCGACTTCCATTATATAGATTGAAGGTAATGTCAAGATTTTCAGCTCTTTAAAATATGGTTCACAGCTGTCTGTAGGTCTGAGTTTACACATCGATCTCACACATCTTTTCTGAGCAAGAAACGCTTTTTTCCTATCAGTGGAGTTCCCCCAGAATATAATAAATTCCGTACCGCAGTGTGGATTCCACATACGCTCTAGTTTGGGCTTCTAGTTTTATCCATAAATTTGGGCTTCTAGTTTTATCCAGAACGAAGTTATAGTGGGGTCTAAAATGGCCTGAACTTCTTAGAGAAAAGGATGGCATGGACGTACCACTTTTTGCTTGACTTGGTGACTTAAATATTGAGGGCTAATAATAATCATAAACTTTCAGAACTCAAACAAGGACTTAACATTGCTTCTTAATACAACGCAAGATGGGAAATGTCTCTTAAAACAGCGCCTTGAACCGCTGGGTGAAAATCTAAGAAAAATTTTAACGAGAGAAATTGCAAAAGAAGTTACAAGGATCGACCCAAAGGCACATGTAACTACTGATATATATCGGCATTGGATTCGAGAAATTGGTAAGTTCTAGATAATTATTTACAATATTATTTATTTTATTTTACAATAGTCAAAAACTTAATCATTGTTCTAGCTTAAAGAGTAGCTTACACATAGTTACACATATATTATCTAAATTGTACCTTTTTACCCGACTGCCCAAAAAAATATGTATGTATGTATGTATCCATTGTGCCGTCCTACAGGCTAAACCAATGTTTCCCAAAGTGGGCGATAACGCCCCCTTGTGGGCGCTGGAGGCCTAGAGGGGGGCGGTAAGGGGCCCAGAAAAAATTGGGGGGCGCTGAGGTGATTTCAGGGGGGCGATGGGTGATTTGTAACTTCAGCTACTTCATATTTTAAAATTCACTGAAATTGAAATCCTCTTACTACATAACATCCATTTATTAGTTCATATTTATATCCTATTTTATTGTAAAAATATAAACTAAAAACAAATTAAATATTTATTATTTTTAAGGCGTTCACAACGCTATTTATATCTTAAGTAATTGGTATTAAACACTGAAAAATATTCGTGTCTTCAAGTGTCGCAGGTGAGGTCCCCACCTCCGAAGACACGTATTATAAATAGGTATATCTATTGTTCTTAATATTGTAAAGTTGCATTATTATTGCTCTCTCTGGTAAGAAAAATCTCGTTAAGAATATACAGGGTGTCCGGTGGCAAAATTCGGATTTCAAATTCTTTCTCTGAAACCACTGGTCGGGGAAGCAGAATAAATGAGCAATAAAGTAAATTAGCTTCGTCATTTATGCGGATTTTTAATCACGATGTCGCATTGGACAGGTGAACAACGAGCGTTAGCAATCCAGAACCAATGAAAACAATGAATTGTAGCGAACAGCTTGAAAAAAATTCGTGTCAATCCGTGTGTAAGAAAGCGGCCGCCTATGGCTCCCAAAGACGATCGTGCATGAAATAAAGAAGAAGAATCTTAAATTTCTTCCTTTTAAAAATCAATACAATACAATACAATATACTTTATTTGCACACAAAGACATTCAATACAATTAAAAGAACATAAAACATAGTGTACAACAAGGCGGCCTTATTGCTAGGTAGCAATTTCTTCCAGGCAACCTTAGGGTAGGACAGCAGTAAGGTAAGAAGTAGTTGGTGGTGCATAAAATTAAATACATATTAATAATACAAATAAACAAATATATAAGTATACATATATATAATTATATAAAAATAAATATATAAAATAAGTATAACATACATCTATATATATATATATATATATATATATATACATACGAGCAGCAAATGTAAGGGAAAACAAGCATAGTAAAGTGGATAGAAGCAAAGACAGTGAATCAAGAGCCTAGCTAGGGAGAGGGAAGGGAAAGAAAATGGGATTTAATTTGGGTTTTAAAGGAATCTATGGAGGGGGCACGTCTTATGGAGACAGGGAGGGAGTTCCAAAGCCGGATGGCTTTGACAGTGAAGGAAGAAGTGAAAAAGTTAGTGGAGTGTGAAGGCATATTCAGGGATAGATCGAAGTTGGAGCGAAGGGTTCGAGTAGAAGTAGTAGATGAGAAGGAGAAGCATTGTTTAAGATATAGAGGAGTAGTAGGATTGAAAAGGATAGAATAAAGGGTGGAAAGAAAGTGGAGGTTACGGCGTTGACGAATCGGGAGCCAATTAAGTTTTTGTCTGTAAGCGGACACGTGATCGTATTTTCGAAGATTAAACACGAACCGAATGCAGAGATTTTGCATACGATCTAATTTATTAATAAGCTCCACGGATAAGTCAGGGTAACAGGAATCAGCGTAGTCAAGGATGGGTAGGATTAGAGATTGGGCTAACGATATTTTTGTACTGGTCGGCAATAGATTCCGTAATCTTCGAAGAGAGCCATACGCAGCAAACACCTTCCTACTTACCTCTGCCACCTGTGGCCTCCATGACAGCGTTTGGTCGAAAAGTACTCCGAGATTTTTAACAGGAGTAGAAAACGGTATTGGAACGCCATTGAATGAAATTTCCGGTAGATGTTCAGTGCTAATCCTTGAGACATAATAGGGACTTCCGATTTCCAAACACTTAAGCTTAACGATTACAATTTGCGTAAAAGTTTCTGCGAGACAATATTATGGCGATTTCTTACGATAACACTATCTTTTGTAGTAACGAAGCCCACTTTCATCTCAATGGAAGTGAATTGCCATTATTGGTCACATAAAGGACAGAACTGATGTCTAAAATATCAGCAGCCTTTGCACAGGTCCCAATGTGACGATTTGGTGTGCTGTGTGCATTATCAAGCAGTGGAATAATCAGGCCAGTTTTTTTTTCGAAACTCATTGGGAGCAAGCAATAAGTGTGGACGGTTTTTCTTATCAGCACTTGCTGAACGATTATTTTCTGCCAATATTAAGAGAACCTCTCGCCTTTACTGCGCCCACATGGTTTCAACAAGTTGGCGCCACCCCTCACACTGCTAGAGAGACCATGGCACTTCATCAAGATTCCTTCCCTGGAAAACTGATAAGCCGTTTTGGTGTCATTTCTTGGTCTCCCAGGTCACCAGATCTGCTTTTTTGTGTTGGGTTTTTTTGTGTGTTACCTCAAGAACAAAGTTTACGAAACCAACCCAACGACCAACCCAAATATCGTTCTCGAGATTAATGACATCCTATCACTTTTGCTTCAGCGAGTGGCACGGAATACTGAGGCCAGATTTAAAGAGTGTGTCCAACGTGATGGACATTTCGATAAAAATTTTTTTAAGAAACTACTTGTTTATATCTTTTACTTTATTTTTATTTTAAATCCGAATTCTGCCATCGGACACCTTGTAGGTTTAATTAAACGCCAGGCGAGACTCATATGTTACTGAGGTTTTTAAGGTGAAAAAAAATGGGGGGCGCTACAAAATAACAGATTTTAAAAGTGGGCGTTAGACAAAATAAGTTTGGGAACCTCTGGGCTAAACGGATGGACGGATTCTCAAGTATGAGGTGTTGTATTCGTATTAAGGCAAGGAGTGTCATAGGCTATATAAAAGTCTTTGATCCTCAATTCCCGCGTCTGTCTGTCCCTATATATGCTTAGATCTTTAAAACTACGCAACGGATTTTGATGCGGTTTTTTTTAATAAACAGAGTAATTCAAGAGGAAGGTTTATATTATTTTTTAATTTGCACCTGTGCAAAACCGGGGTCGCTAGGTTTAAATAAGTATAATGGCTAATCACTACTACAGTAACAGTATTTTGTGTAATAATTTCTCGTGTTTCCATTTACAGAACGGGTATTTCCTGCAGAAAAGGGTTCAATTTATTTCACTAAAGCACCTGTAGGTCTGGGTCGGGCTCATGGTCGCCTTTACGATGCGGTAACAAACTTAAAAGCAAAGTATCGAAGAAACAAAATTTACGAACCTAGGGCACGTCGCTCCCTAAGCAAAAATCTTACACCAGATGCAGAAGCCTCTACCAGCAAGAGAATTAGATCAGAAGAAACAAACGATGACACAGATGAAGACCCAGTGCTGAAAGCAGAAATAGATGAATGTATTGAATGGCTACAGGCATCATCCGATAATTACAATTTATGTGCAGAAAAGTGGAACGCAACGAGAAAGCGGCGGTTCCATCGGGTTCTCTCGGAAGAAGCTCAACCATACCTTCAGGAGTTTCTCTGTTTGAAACGTTCTTGGGGACACACCTTAGTAAGTAAATATATTTATAACACATTTGCTCGTAAAGGGTCTCTTACTTCCCCTATTTCAGTATTGTAATATACCTCATTACGCACTTGTGCGGTAATGTAAAGTAAAACGCACGGTTTACAAGATGCTCCTTCTAAAAACGAACGGACTTTTTAAAATCTTAGCAAAGAGTTTTTATGCCAGAACAGTGGTCAACATTTTATGAATAAAATTAACTTTCGGAGATAAAATATAATAAATAAACATTGCATTCATTAATTTAATTAATTTTGACAATAAATTACAACCATTTATCTGTAAGAAAAATAAAAAAAATATTAATTTACTTTATTAGTAATACTGGCTGTTTTTTGTGCCTTTGCCTAAAAAAGAGTGCTGATGCGCGCGCATCGCTAATTTGTGAAAAAGTTTTTTCTTTATTACTGCTTTAACAAGTGATTCAAGATTTATTCGCTTAAGAAAGTCCGACTTTTATTTATTTCCTCGCAAATATGTTATAAAACGTCGTATGACATACGTGCGCTTTGATAATTACAGCCTCTGCTTTCTTAGAGCCCTCGCCTACGGCTCGGGTTAGCAATATCGCCTCGGCTGTAATTATCAACTCACCGCACTTGTATCATAATGTACTATTTTTTTACTCCAACCAAGTCAACTACATTAGGCCTAATTGTTTTGTTAAGACTTTTGGAGGTATTTCCATTAATGAGATATAACTTATTAATTTATGATAATAATCATGGGAGATTATAGAGTCATATTCTTTCAATTAATTTTTGTATGTAGTTAATAAGTAACCATTTGCTCCTGGATATTTCAGCTGCACCTAACTAAACAGTTACTATGCTTGTCAAACCAACCACCTAATGAATATTATTATGTATTTCAGCTTGTTGCGGATTTCCACTCTTGGTACCCAGGAAATGAAAATTGCTTTGAAGATAAATTTCCTCTATTAAAGAAGAAATTAATTTCAATATCACAAACTATATCTAAGAAAAGCTCATTTGTGACCGACCTGAAAAGTCTTGCACTTGGTAAGTTTTTTTAGTAAACCAATACATAGAATCTACACTATCTAGACTAATCTACATCTACACTTCTACACTAAGATTATTGATGAAAGATTTGATTGTTTGTTTGTATTGAATAGGCTCCGAAACTACTGGACCGATTTGAAAAAATTTTTTACCATTAGAAGCAAACATTATTTAAACGAGTAGTAATCTGTGTAAATAAAGTGTCCTCAAACGGGCGACTGTTTCGAATAGTTTTGGACGTCTGAACGCTATGAACAAAACTACAATGTATATTGATGTGAAAGTCTAAAAAAAATTTTTAACTTTCCTAGTTACTTGTTGATAGGAATTTCGCACAAGAATTGTTTCAGTACACGTTTTAAGCCGTAGTAGGGTTTTAGTTCATCAAAAGATTTTTTGTTATTATAATTGTCAACAAACAAGATGGGAGGACGACCTCAAACTTACGGCCATCACTGGAGGAGGGTAGCTCGTATAGGACCCAGTGGAAATCGTTGGAAGAGGCCTATGCCAAGAGGCACACTGAGCTTCGGGATATACTTTGAACTTCTTTAAATATTAAAACATGTAAATCAATCCAAAGCTTAGAATACACAGGCTCTAATAAATAAATAAATAAAACGAAAAAAATATTTTAAAATATTGAAAGTTGTGTTTCTCTTTACAGACCCGGATTCAGAAACTAGCTCTCTTGCTGCACTTCTACTAATACCACACCTGATTGGTCCAGTTTCTATTAAGAAAAAGAAATGTTCTGCGGGAGAAGTACGTGAAAGTTTTATCTTACATATAGAAGAAGAAAGACTGCTAATTGAAGAACGTCAAAAACGGCACGACAAGTACAAAGCTCTTGGTATCACTGTCCAACCTTACATAGTTGTAGCGGGGCCACTTACTAAAATTACCTCACAATATGTTATTGTAGATGATGTAGTGTATGAACTACCTAGCATCGGCAACGCAGTGGATACGTGTTTTAAAATAATATGGGCACTTTATCTTCAATACCCAGCTGAATGCCTGCCTGTATGGCAATTTCTGGAAAAGGCTATTTATAAAGTTCCTGTACAATCAATTAACTTGAAGGAAAAAATCTCAGCATCAGTCTTCAGTTTACTAAGTGATTGTCGTGTAGACAACTAATAAAAATGGTTACCTGTTTCTTGTGTAACACTGAAGTTATAAGTTTCGCAGCTCTCCGGGCTCATTTTAGTTTTTTTCACAACAACCAATCCTTTGAGCAGTATCGGTGCTCTGAAAGCGGCTGTTCTAGGTCTTACCACTTGTTCAATTCGTTTCGCAGGCATTTCATTAAGACTCATTCAAATAAAACAATTTTCAATAGTGCAGAGGGTAGTCAGTCCTTGGCAACAAATTTTAAGACAGGTAGCCCTCCTGAGCCGGCTGGCTCTTCTTCCTCTGTTATTATTACTCGGCATGATAATCTTGAACTGGCAGCTGTTCAATATTCCTCGGAGAATGTTAGTCATAATTCAGAGCTTGTTGGGTCATTTATCAGAGCACCAGAGGAAACAATTCCTCTTGAAACAGCTATCGCATCTATGGTGGCTATGTTGTATGGCTCTGCGAATTTACCTAGAAATATTGTACAAACTGTCATTGAAAGATTTCAACATCTTGTTTTCAATTCTTTGGTTCCATTAACAGGCGACTTGATGCAGAAAATGGCTCATGATGGGCGGATTGCTTTTAACGATTCTATGCCAAATGTTCTCGGAACAATTGCTACTGCTCTCACCACAGTCATGGACAAGTTTTCCACTGAATATCGCAGAATTCAATTTTTTCAGCAGCGCCAGACTTATATTCCTCCTAAAGCGATAGTAGTGGGTGAAAACTTACATCTAATACAACGGTCAAATACAATAGACGTCAGGCAGGCAGTTTCGTCAGTTGAACATACTATGCAATTTATTCCATTGAGAGATATTTTGCTAGCTTTTTTTTCTCTCGACTCATTGCTGACGGATACTTTAACGTACATGGAAGAGCTTTACAAAGATATAAGATTGATACGGAACTTTATTCAAGGAACGTATTGGCAATCAAGAAGAAATACTCATGGCAGTAAAAAAGTTGTACCGTTGTTCTTATTTTTTGATGACTATGAAACGTCTAATGCTTTAGGAAGCCACTCGGGAATTCATAAACTCGGTGCCGTTTATGTTTCAATACCATGTCTACCTTCATGGCGATGTTCTAATCTCTCTAATATTTTCTTGGTCTTGCTTTTTCACTCTTCCGATAGATCTCAGTTTGGCAATAATATTATATTTCACCCTGTAATAGAAGAACTAAACTATCTTAGTTCCGTTGGTATCCTATTTGATGTTCCTAACTTCAAAGGTGTAGTTCATTTTGAATTGGCTTTAATTACTGGGGATAATTTGGGCATCCATTCAATCACGGGGTTTCTTGAAAGTTTTTCGGCCAATTATCCCTGCCGAATCTGTAGAGTTAAAAAAGAAGAAATGAAAATTCAGTCCTATGAAGACGAATCGCTTTTAAGGTGTAATCTCAACTATGATGCTGACCTTTTAGAAGGTATACCCGCCAATTCTGGCGTAAAGGAAAGGTGCGTTTGGCTGAAGGTTGATGGGTTCGATCTATTTAAACAAGTTGGAGTTGACGTCATGCATGACATTCTTGAAGGAGTGGGAAAATATGTGATGAGTTTGGTACTTATGAAGTACATTACTCGTTTTAAATATTTCTCCTTGGAATTTCTTAATAATAGGTTACGAATGTTCGCCTATGGGCCAGATATTCGAAACAAACCCGTAGAGTTGTCTATGATTTACATCATCAAAGGTAATATTCGGCTGAGCGCGTCGGAAATGTTAATATTTTTAAGGTATTTCACCGTAATTATCGGAGACATGATACCTGGCGGTGACAGCTACTGGGCACTTTACTTGAAATTAAGGGAAGTTTTGGAACTTGCAATGGCTACTTCGGTTTGGAAAGGTCTCGATGATGTCTTTCAAGAAGCTGTTGCTGAACTCAACAATATGTATCTACTACTGTCAACAGAAGCGCTTAAACCAAAATTTCACCATCTCACCCACTACCACCATGCAATAATTAACTTTGGGCCTTTATCATCTTTTTCGGCTATGAGGTACGAGGCAAAACATAGAATTTCAAAGACATCGGCAAGAGCTTCATGTAACAGAAAAAACATTACTTTAAGTTTAGCTATTAAACATCAGCTCAAATTAAATGAAACATTCTCCAAAGTGTCACTTGATCCTATTCTAACTTGGAGCCCCAAAAAACTAAAGTCTATTGGATCTGATTTAGCACTCATTGAATCTTGTCTGAATTTAGATAATACCAATAAAGTTTTATACCGTGTCCACTGGGTTGCTATGTCGACCGTTCGTTACACTAAAGGTTGTATACTTGTGTATGACGATAAACCAATTTGTGATCGTAATGACATATGTTTCTTAATGGTGGAAAATCTATACGTTTATGATAAGTCTGAGATCATTTTAACTGGTACTTTGCTAACATCACGTCTTTTTGATTGCCACTACTACGCATATGAAGTTGAGCATCAGATGAATCACAAAGTCGCAACTTGGTTTACAAATATTCATTTTAAGACACCTCACACTTTAAATACATTATTGTCGCCATCCAAGAAGTCGTACGTTACTCTGCGTAGCCCCATTTGAAAAGCAAATAATTGTTTCTATCTGTGACAGTGTCCTGGGGAATCCACTACTTAACTCGCATATGGGGGGAGTCCATTTGCGAGTGCGCGACGACTCGGACCAAAACAATTCAGCCACTTAGTACGAATTGACTTGAAACTATTTTAAATTTTAACATTTATTTGAGTGAGGATTTGGACCTCATGCTATTTTGTGCAGTCTGATTTCAGAAAATCTTGCAGGTACCCGCAAAATAGATAATTTTATTAGACTGTCGTTATACTCAACAGAATCTATGTAAGATTTATGTAAAATCAGTTTATAAAAATAAAACTTCTTGTATTTGTGAAAAATCGGCGGTAAAAAAAATGCTTAAGTAATTAAGAGTCAATTTAGACAAAGTGGCGGAAACATTGGCGGAATTTTGGCCGTGTGGTGATCGGTCGAGAATAACACCACCCCATCTCTTTCCGTGGGTGTCGTAAGAGGCGACTAAGAAAACTCAAATGAGACTGCCTCCAATTAATTCATCCTAGGCCACGTCACCTCAATTTTTGTTGAATCTGAGGTGGCGTTCTATGGTCTCATGCGGTGTGGTAGGCTCTGTAAATGGCCGTCTGGTTCGCGACCACCCTCCTACCGAAGTCTGACGCCAAACAGCTTGCTGTGTTCCGTCGGTGCGTGGGAGTACCAGTGCCTTAATAGGCATTTTCTGGGTTAGCTCGCTCCATCGTCGACCTCATCTATGACCTTAGTCAAGATTGAGGTCAAGAGCTAACCTATCTCTTAAAAAAAAAAATATATGTTTTGGTCCAAGTCTTCGCTTACTCGAAATCAACGTCTGGATACCTCAGCTGTTCAGGAACTATTTCAACGTTTCGTATCACGTTAAAACATATCACCTATAACGCTAATACGAAACCTTCCAATAGTTTCATAACGTCTGAGGTTCAATTGTGGTTCTGGCGTTATTTTAGTGCGATTGTCCCCCTAAAGTACTAACGGTATTCTTCGATAATCGCCATTTAGAAAGGGACAATTACCTGATTGCGGTATCGTAGAGCGTTATTAATCCACCTTTAGTACAGTCAAGGGCACATCGGTGGAAACACGCATGCAGCAGAGTTAAGGGTGATGTATCCAATGTAAAATGTATCCAACTATGTAAGGTTGGATGTACAATAACTTTTGTATGAAATTGCTTCGGCTTTGTATTTTTCTAACTCATGTAAGTACAAGTAAATAACAAACAAAGAATTAAAGTGTCATACTGTACTTCCTCGATAGTTCAATGTGAAAGAGCGTTGATACTGTGAGCCAGATAAAATTAGTTCGTATTTACGAGTATCTTGGTTTAGATATAACTTCTTCTTAAACAGCACAGCACTTTAGTAATAATTCTGAACTGAGAGGCGCACGCACACCACACACAATCCATCACCACAAAGGCACAAATTATTATAAAATGAAGCTATTATGCTAAGCGGCTGTTTAGCGGAGCGATGGCGGAGCGTGTCACAGCGCCAACGAACGAACCAAAAGCGAGGGAGGCGAGGAAAGGCAAATAATGTTTCTAATAAATGTATGATGAAAGAGAACACTGTAAGCAGTGAACTGTGTTTGTAAGAAATTATGAAAGATATCATTATTGGTATCAACTTTATTAGAATATTCCTAATTTAATTAAGACTTAGTAATTGGGTCTTTTAATTTATTGTCAGCTGTAAAGAACTGATTATGTTATGGTTATGATTATTACCAAAGTATTATGTTTTTTCATTAGATATGAGTACCGTTTAAATGTTCCTGTTCAAAGGTTAAGATAATTAGGATTATTTGTCGCCATATTACCTAAATACCATATTGTACAATATGTGTCTATGCATACCTAGCGAAGTCGATAGTCCTCCGGAATAGTATGTAAATAGACTTTATTTGTAATGGGTAGCCAGCGATGTATCTAACGTAGCACTAAATACTGAGACAGATTTTGTGCATACCTAGCGAAGTCGATAGTCCTCCGGAATAGTATGTAAATAGACTTTATTTGTAATGGGTAGCCAGCGATGTATCTAACGTAGCACTAAATACTGAGACAGATTTTGTGTTCATTGAGTACGTACAGTCAACATCAGAATATATCTTAGCAGCTGAGCTACTCAAATAGATCTACACATCATAACTATCAAAAATATATATACACCATTAGTGTCAAATTAATGTTAACATTCTCTGGGTCAAAATGTTGTCAAATCTTGTATTGTATTTGACACCTCTGTTGTGCATAACGATCAAATGTTATGTGTAGATCCATTTCAGTACCTCAGTTGCTAAGATATTTTATATCTGACGCTGACTGTTCATTGCTGGCTATCCATAAGTTAAAGTAAATTTTTAGAAAATACAAATCAGATCTAATTACTTATTATTCGGTAGAACAGATACAGCACTAAATAATTGTCGCATTCGTTATTCCGTACGAATATTTACTTCGCTAGGTATAGACACCTAGATCTGTCATGTAACGTGATTATGTACAGTCAGCGTCAGATATATCTTAGCACTTGAATTACTCAAATAGAGCTACGCATCGTAACAAATCTACTATCTACACGTCATCAAAAATATCTACACACAACAGATGTCAAATTAAAGTAAACATTCTCTGGGTCAAAATGATCTTAACACATTTATTAAATCTTGTATTTTTAACACCTCTGGTGTACAGATATTTTTGATTTGTAGATTTATTTGAGTACCTCAGGTGCTAAGTTATATCTGACGCTGACTCTACTTGTACATTTCAGTACCTATTAAATAACAAATGTTTTACTGTATAATTTTAAGTAACTATAGAGATAGATACATTTGTGAAACATGCGTGTACCTACGATATTATGATTATAAGAAAATAAAAGGTAAAATTTTATAATTTTATTTATTTATTTCAGAAGCATCTGCTAATGTGGAGAAGCATAAATTGGAGGCCCAAAATCTGCTACCAAGAATTGCAGTATCTGCTACTGTGGAGGAACAGTATCTGCTATTGTGGAGGAACAGTATCTGCTATTTTGGAGGACCAGTATCTGCTACTGTGGAGGAACATTATTTGCTGCTGTGGAGGAACATTATCTGCTACTGTGGAGTAACAGTGTCTTCTGTGGAGAAAAGTATCTGCCACTGTGCCCAAGCAGCATTCTGTTCTTCATGGTAGCAGCATATGCTGCTCATCATAGTATCTAAGTCTAAATAATATATATTGATACTATGATGAGCATCATATGCTGCTACCGTGAAGAACAGAATGCTGCTTGGGCACAGTGGCAGATACTGTTCTCCACAGTAGCAGATACTGTTCCTCCACAGTAACAGAAACTGTTCCTCCACAGTAGCAGATACTGTTCCTCCACAGTAGCAGATACTGTTCCTCCACAGTAGCAGATACTGTTCCTCCAAAGTAGCAGATACTGTTCCTCCACGGTAGCAGATACTGTTCCTCCACAGTAGCAGATACTGTTCCTCCACAGTAGCAGATACTGTTCCTCCACAGTAGCAGATACTGTTCCTCCACAGTAGCAGATACTGTTCCTCCACAGTAGGAGATACTGTTCCTCCACAGTAGCAGATACTGTTCCTCCACAGTAGCAGATACTGTTCCTCCACAGTAGCTGATACTGTTACTCCACAGTACCAGCTACTGTCCCTACACAGTAGCATATACTGTTCTACGCAGTAGCAGCTACTGCGAAATACAGTAGCTGCTACTGTTCCTCCACAGTAGCAGATACTGTTCCTCCACAGTAGCAGATACTGTTCCTCCACAGTAGCTGATACTGTTACTCCACAGTACCAGCTACTGTCCCTACACAGTAGGATATACTGTTCTACGCAGTAGCAGCTACTGCGAAATACAGTAGCTGCTACTGTTCCTCCACAGTAGCAGATAATGTTCTACGCAGTAGCAGATACTGTTCCCTCACAGTAGCAGATATTGTTTCGCCACGGTAGCAGTTACTGTTCCGCCACGGTACCAGTTACTGTTCCTCCACAGTAGCAGATATTGTTCCTCCACAGTATCAGCTACTGCATAGAACAGTATCTGCTACTGCGTAGAACAGTATCTGCTACTGCGTAGAACAGTATCTGCTATTGCGAAGAACATTATCTGTACTGTGTAAAACAGTATCTGCTACTGCGTAGAACAGTAGCTGACTCAGTAACTGTAACTGTTCAAACAGTTAAAGTAGCGTTAACTGTTTAAACAGTAATGTTGACCATTACTGTTCAAACAGTTAGAGTAGGTTAAACTGTTTAAACAGTAATGTTGACCATTACTGTTCAAACAGTTAGAGTAGCTTAAACTGTTTAAACAGTAATGTTGACCATTACTGTTCAAACAGTTAAAATGGAGCCAAATGATTTTCTACGTTAAAACAACTGTTTAAAACATTTAAGGTAATTCAGTTAACATAACTGTTTAAAACAGTTAAGGTAACTCAGTTACGGTTACTGTTTTGAACAGTTAGTGTTGACATTACTGTTTAAACAGTAAGTTACCGTTAATAGTAATATTACTGTGTGTACAGTTAGAGATACTGTTTACCCTTAACTGTTTTTAAACAGTTAGTTTAACGTGTATATTCATTTGGCTCCATTTTTACTGTTTAAATCGGTGAAGTTTAATGGAATTCCAGTAACTTTAACTGATTAGTTTTTTCAGTGGTTCTAAGGATATTGAAAAATGGTATGTCGTTTTGTTTTTTATTTACACAAAACATAAATCACAGATACAATGCCAGGTATTAGACTTCTTCCTGCCTAGGTGGTGAGTAATAGTCCTTTTCTTTTTTCAGAAGGCTACCACGCTTACCACATTCAGCGCGTTCAGGAGCTACAAGCTTCAGATTACCCTAGAAGAGTTGCTTTCTGCGAAACAATGATACAAAGGTGTCAGGAAGACCCAGATTTTTTTAATAAGATCTTATGGACCGATGAATCCCGTTTTGAAAACACTGGAGTATTTAATATCCATAACTATCACAGCTGGGAAATTGAAAACCCACACCTTGCAAGAGCATCAAATTTTCAACATCGATACAGCGTAAACATGTGGTCGGGAATTGTAAATGGAGAACTGATTGGGCCTTTCGAGCTGCCGTCTAGGTTGGATGGAGGCACATATCTAAACTTTTTGCAGAACAACCTTTTTGAATTGCTGGAAGATGTAAACATGGAAACAAGAAGGCACATGATATTCCAAAATGATGGTGCTCCTTGCCATTACGCACGCCAAGTGAGGGGGCACCTTAATGAAACATACCCGGGCAGATGGATTGGGCGTGGCGGCCCAATCGAATGGCCTGCACGTTCACCGGACTTGAACCCAATAGATTTTTTCATTTGGGGTTACTACAAAGAAGTTGTCTATGCTCAGCAAACTAACTCCGAAGAAGAACTGAGACGAAAATTGAGAGAAGCAGCGACGAAAGTCAGACAAAATTCAAGCGCTTTCCGCAGACTAAAAGATAACTTTTTAAGACGTTGCCGATTGTGTATCGAAGTTGAAGGGCGTCATTTTGAAAATCTTCTTTAATAAAGTAGTTGAACTTAATTTGTGTTTTCTTTTATTGATGCTAAAAATAAACCAAAATAACCGTATTAATAAAAACTAAACTAAGCTTTTTTAAAATAAAATGTTTTCTAATGTGTCACTGATCGTTCAATTTGAAATTATTTGAATGCTTTTGATGATGCCTTGCTAATGTAGGCCATAAAAATGAAAACAAAATAAGCTTAATATTTTTTTTTGACAAAATTTTTTCTTTATGAATTCTCACCTAACTAAGTTCTGAAGCCAATTTCGTCGTAAAATCGCCTATTAAGAACAACTTTTTTTTTATTATTTGGTAAGCTGACAAACTGCTGGAGTTTTTAAAATTAGTTTGAACCAATGAAACATTAATTTTGTATTATTAAGAAATTTTTGAAAATTTTGCTCCGTTCAACTCAAACCTAAAATTTTTACTTTCGTCCCTTTTTTCGGTAACTTGTAATGAATAACGTTGTGTAGTTGATAATAAAGTAGAAAGGGTGATTCAAGACGATCACTTTCGAGAAAAAATAAATAAAAAAACCTTACTATTAAACAAGTTACGATTATTTTAAGTCGCTCCGGCAGAAAATTCGAAATATACATTTAAAAAATCATAACTTCTAAACTACAAAAAATCGCGGAACATACATGGGGTATTTTCGGATACACCCAGGTGTAAGGAATCTAAAAAAAATTTTTGGACGTCACATTTTGGACCACCCTGTATACATATATTCAAAAAGTAGCTCAATTGTCACACACATTTATTTTCTAACGACTTGACGACTAGTGCGCCGGATAAAAGGACTTTTGAACACAAGACAAGTAATTTTCACTCGATTTGTCGGTCGGGAAATGTATGTGAGCTGATGGAGTTGGCATCTTTCATTAGGATTGATGAACGCTTGCTGCATGAGAACGACCACCGAAGAAGATTCTGCACTCACATAGTGGCGAGGCATAACCAGCTGAGTACCGTCAGAAAATTTGAATACTTTTGAATTTAGGCGCAGGTCTCAATCCAAGACTGGCGGCACATTGCTTCATATCGCGGCGATCAAGAAGAACTACCAGCTGGCCGAGTGGCTGTGCCAGCATATCAACTTCGCACATCAAACTCCGTTCCACCTAGCGTACCTATTCCGGGATCAAAAGATGATGGACATCCATAGGACCAACAGAGCCGTTTGTGATTAACCAATCGACAGTGACTCCTCTGGTAGTTATGATTGTTAACCCACTTTAAGTGAAAATGATGTTTGGTAACTGAAAACATTTTTTAATTCGCGTGATTCGTTTTTGGTCAACCAACCTTCAGTTATTTACTTGACAAGCAGAGGACAATCGTCCTACATTGCTGAATTAATTGAAGCACTATGATAATCACCCGCAGTGTGTTTAAGATGACATTTCATATCTATAAGGGCGAATGATCGGGCAAATTCTGATGGCAATTACTTGGATCGTTACCTAACTACGTTTTTAAATTGTACTAATTCTCTAGTAATATTAATCTCATTTTGTAGCAGAAGTTGACTAATTGATAGCAATTTTCCGCTTGTGACGTCGTTAATGGGCACTTAATCTTGTGATACTCGGAAGTTGTATCCATTTATTTAGTTAAATATCTTTAGATGCTTCCGGTGCCATTTCGACGATCAATATTTTAGGTACTTGCTATTTGAGTCGTCTGATTAAATTTGTGAATCTAGTTAAACGACATTTTTTGCTCTTGCTGTTGACCAAGCACACGTACAGCATAATGCAATTTTTAAAGGCGACGGGGGTGCTTTGCGACGTTGGATGCTTGCTGGACCTGAAATATGCCGCTTTCTTCAAGAGTTTAAGGACGTATGAGCTTTATCACGAACAGTTTCCTGCTTTACAGAATAAATTTCTGTGACTAACTCATTTCAAGAGCAAGCTAATGATTTAATTGTACTATAGATACAAGGACAATAGCAGATACTGATATTGTAAACACATTAAATAATCTGGAGAAAAATGGAAATTAATTGTATAGAGAATTTGTTGAAGGAAGGCTTGTCAAAAAGACGTCTTCTCTATTTGAACCAACAGAAAAACAGAATTTTCGCCAAGCCATACACCTGGAATGAATTAATTTAATCAACGCACTGCTATATCGAAGGAAAATTACATGTACGAAAAGAATGGCGACAGACGAGAAAATGGGTTGGTTGCTACGAAAAACTTCGTTATCAACGTGCTTCAAATGCTTCTATGACATTCATTTGTAAAATTGAAGAGGTGAAAACAACAAATTAAAAACGATAACTTGGTATTTCTATTAGGTACTAATTCTACCTTAAACTATTCTTAAACTTCAGAGCTAGAAGAGGTCTCAAAACCTTTTAAACATTTCCTTCAATTTCTGAATAACATGACATCAGAACCTCGGACGAAGCCAAAATAAGACAGATCAATTCTTCAGCAATCAGAACTAAATAGTTTCGTAATTTTTTGTAGGCGCCTTACAATAATTACAACCTAAAAAACAGCCTTAGCAGATTCCCATTGTTATGTTTTGTCAAATTTGAGATACGGACTTATACTATTAGGAGGAAACAGCAAAAATTTTGATCAAATATTTAAATTACAAGAACATTTCGTCGGAGCCCACTTTAATTGTTATATTTAATTGTACTCCTGTAAATCAGTTAAGAAAATTAAATATAATGACTCTACCGTCAATGCACGTATACGAAGCATCTCTTTTCAAGAAGAAATTGAGTAAGTTTTCTTTAAAAATAGATATTTCAAGATATACGACTAGAAGGAAGTATGACATTAACCCTTCAATCAGAACCGTAGTGAGTGTCACTCGGGGTAATGGTCGGTTTAAAGCCTCAAGGCCTGTCATAGCACTATACGAAAGTGAGCGCAATTTGTTACAGGAGTGAAGGCGTTAAGTCGATCTTCGTTTAGAAGAGTATACCGAAAGTTTCTAGACACTGGAAACTTTACCAGGCAACAAGTTTCAGGAAGACATCGAGCTACATCAGAACATGATGACCATTTTATGGTTTCAACGTCATTGCGAAATCGACATCTTACTGGAGTTCAACAACTTCGTTAATTCCGAGGAGTTACAGTAAGTGAGAGGACTGTACGACGCAGACAGCGGTTGGACTCCACACAAACCCGCTGACGGTCCTAAATTAACGCCAGCTCGCCGCCAAGCGCGGCTAAGATTCGCTCGTTCTTATGAAGACTGGTCATTGGAACAGTAGGAGCTCATAATCTTCTCGGGTGAATGCAAAATTAATCTTTATGGCAATGATGGTCGCAGAAAAGTATACCGGAGACAAGGAGAACATTTTGCGCAGGCGTGCAAGACTGAAAATCCACTTTCTTTTACGAGTTAAATTTGGTGAATTTTTTTTTCAATAAAACGGTCTAAGTATAAAAGTACATATTACTATTTATTTTATTTTTTCACGTTAGCTGCCGGAAGGGAAAAATGGAAAATGACATTTTTTTAACTTGGTGCCCAAATATGCGCCTTGGCTAGATATGCAAAAATATATTACTTAGAGTTCTGTAAGTAGCAGGGTTCCGTAGAAAATAATTAAAAACCCTTTGAGGTCATCGGTGACCTACGTAGCGCTGTAATGTCAAAAAATTAAAAACCGTTACCAAGGCGCCGGTGAGGGCATACCTCCGGTCACCCGCACCCCGCAGTCGGCGGCCAACGCTCGGGCGATAAGGACGCGTCAGTTTTTTTTGTGCCGGAATATTTTTTTCGTGCGTGTGTGTTCATTAGTGATAATAATGAATTATGGCTTTGCCGGATTTAAGTTTTGACTTCGATACCATAAATATTTCGCAAGAAGATTTGCTGGACATCGATTTATTGGAAGCAAGTATATTTGAAGAGACCTTTGATCAATCTTCGACGACAAATCAATGTGATTTACATGAAAAAGACAACACAGAAAATAGTGAAGATGAAATTATCAGGCCACCGCTAATACGCAGACGCAGGCGACTTCATGTTATAACGAGCGACTCTGAGAGCGAAACGAACTCTGTTGATGAAGCAGTTGCCGATTATTTAGCCAACATAAGTTCAACAAGCACGGTACAAAAATGGTCGCTGCGGCGAGGGCATCAGCCCTCAGTGGTAGCTTTCACAGAACCACCCGGTAAGTAATATTTTTTACTAGAGAACGCCTGCGTCTTCACCCGTGTGGACTACTATTTTTAACCCCCGACCAAAAAGAGGGGTGTTATGTGTTTGAAGCCTCTGTCTGTCTGTCTATCTTTCTGTGTGTGTCTGTCTGTGGCACGGTAGCTCTGAAATGGGTAGACCGATTTTAATACGGTCTTTTTTAATTTGAAAGCTACTTCAATCGAAAGTGTTTTTAGTAATGTTTTATCAAAATCAGTTCAGCCATTCAAAAGTTATGCGACATATAGTTGAGTTTCGGGGATTTTTAACGTGGTTAGCTTAGGTTATAAATTTCTATCAGTCATCGCTATCCTAATATTAACTATTCTAATCCTATACTGAAGATGGAACTCATACAGTGATTTTACTTTTCAGGTTTAAAGCAACCGCATGTCCAAGAACTGCGAAATTCTCCACCGGAAGACTATTTTAAATTGATGGTCCCGTTTAAGTGTGACGAGATTAAGAAACTGTTTAGATTAGTCCTTTTCATGGGCCTCGTGAAGCTGCCTAAAATATCCCTATATTGGAGTACAGACAAGATCTTTGGCCAAACTTTTCCTGCCACTGTCATGAGCCAAAATAGGTTCGAGCTACTATTGAGGAATTTACACTTTTCTAACAACGAGACGGCCGATAAAAAAGACAGAATTAATAAAATACGTCCCGTGATAGATACTTTAAATGAAAAATTTAAAAGCAGCTATGGTCCTAAGGAAGACGTCTGTATTGATGAAAGTCAGGTGCCGTTCAGGGGCCGCCTCATTTTTCGGCAGTACAATAAGAGTAAGAGACATAAATATGGCATGAAGTTATTCAAGTTATGCACTATACCTGGGTACACGTGTAAGCTCGAACTGTACGCGGGAAAAAATCATGATTTGGAGAAAACAACTCCGTTAAAAGTTGCAATGTCTCTCTGTGACCACATACTTAACTTAGGTCACACAGTAGCAACAGACAACTGGTAAACTAGCATAGATGTGGCTAATGAACTAATCAGCAAAGATACTCACCTAGTTGGCACCCTCAGAAAGAATAGAAGAGGTTTGCCAAAGAATGTGGTTGAGGCCAAACTGCAAAAAGGCGAAACAATCGCCATGGAGAACGAGCGTGGAATATGTGTGTTGAAGTGGAAGGACAAAAGAGATGTTTTGATGCTTTCCACAAAACATTCAAAGGGATTCTCAACAATACGTAAAAAGGGTAAGGTCATCAAAAAACCGAGGATGATTAGATTATAGCTTATAATAAAGCAAAAGGCTCTGTTGACATGAGTGACCAAATGACGGCATATTCTTCTCCACTACGCAAAACCATAAAGTGGTATAGGAAACTGGCATTTGAACTCATTCTGAACACCGCGATGGTAAATGCATGGGTTATGTATACGGAAAATACTAAAATCAAACTTGGCATAGTCGACTTTAGACGTCAGCTAGTCGAACATCTTACCAATACAGGGAGAGTTCAAACTGAAGAAGCACAAGTGGTAAGACCAAAAAGAATTAAGCACGTATTGTCGAAAAAAGAGGGGCAAGTAAGGAAGTCAAGACGTTATTGTACGGAATGTTACAAAGAGGCTGCTAAGACGTACGGTTCAAGAGAGGCCAAAAATAAATCAAAAAAAGTAGCAACATATTGCAAAATGTGCCCAAGTGAACCTTTTTATTGCTTGCCTTGTTTCAATAGATTTCATCATAAAGTTTAGGGTTTATTTAGATTTGTGTTAATTTTTTTGAAGATTTTTGTGTGTAGAATTTTTAGTTTATTTTTGTTTTTAAAAATGTCTTAGAGTATTTGGTTTTGTGTTAATTTTTTTGAAGATTTTTGAGTTTAGCTTTCCTTGTCTATATATCAAGAATACACTTGATAAATATATAATTTGATCACAATAATATGTCTTATTTACATCCCTTAAACTGTCTAATTTACATCGTTCGAGTGGGCTTAAAATTTGCAAATCTGACATTGCCCATACTTAATTCCTATACTAATTTGATCAACCCTCCAAAAATGGTGTATCTACCTTCAGTCATTTGGGCTCTACGCGTATGCCAACATTCGATGAAGAAAAAAGTCATAGATATTCTTCTATCTTTAGGAAAGTCTTACAATTTCATAGAGAGTCAAAAACCAAGTTGTACCCATTACATTACAGCGCCGCTCCGGTCACTTCCCATTGATAAATGCACGCTAGAAGTATCCTATGGCCCAAAAATAATTTTTAAAAACAGGTCTGCCTTGAGGTCACGGGTGACCTACGTGGCGCCTTAATGCAGGTCAGGCGTAGGTCACCGGTGACCTACATGGCGTTTAACGTGTTTTACATATTCATCATCCTCAGAATATGACGCCCTCAGATTTTAAATAAGAGTTGGGTAGAATTAGATAATAAATATTTTTGACTGTTGTTTGAGTTCTGATTAACTCAAAAATAATTTCCTACCTCCTGCATTTATAGAACGATTGCTAAAATCAAGAAAATATTTATGCAAGATTGATCTTATTGATTTTTCATGTTCAAAAAACGCATTAAAATAATACCAGGCGATTTCTTGGTACGGAATCTGCTTGAAACTCCGAATAAAAACCTTTAGTGATATAAATATTTTGCTGATTGGTATTAATATGTTTTAAACTGCATTAACTCCATTACCTTATCAATATCAACTCAACGTAATCAACAAAACAATGGTGAAAGAATATATTTTGGTAATGCCACTTTTCTGAATATTTAGACAACAAACCAATTTTTGCAGGCAACAAACCATAAGACTTTTGTGACACCATTTTAAATACTTCAGGCAGACAACAACAACAAACCAATTTTGTTATTTTTTTAATTAAATGCTACAGCAACAACAAGAAACTAATATCGTACACGATAAACCAATGTAGGCAACAACCAACAATCTTGTAACTTTTATTCTAATATTTCTTTATTTTTATACGCAAACCATAACAATTTTCTGTAAGTAGGTACTGCCCGTTTTACTCCTGCGGGTTCTCGACAGTTAAAATAAAGCGAAGTTGGAGAAAAATTTAAGAAAGCAAACCACACCACCTCAATCTAAGAGTATTTTAGACAGACAACAAACCAATGTCGTAAGACTTTTGTGACACCATTTCTTAGAATACTTGAGGTAGTAAACCACAAACCGTTGTTTTTTTTTTAATTTTATGCAACAACAACAGGAAACCACTACCGTAACCAAAAAAACCAATACCGTAAGTCTGTTTTGATGCTGCCATTTTGACAAACAAAACAACTAGTCATTTTTAAATATTATAGGCAGACGACAACACAAAGTGTAAGTTTTTTTTTTATTGTGGATAGAGTATCTTTTTTTTTATGAAGACAACAATACAATGTCGTAAGACTATTTGGTACCATTAATCAATACTTCAAGTAGACGACAACAACAACAAACCAATTCCGTAAGACTTTTTTACACTGCCATTGTTTATATTTTAAGCTGGTAACCACACCAACGTTATAATCTTTTTATTTGCATCACCACAACCTTACCAACTTTCCTCAATAACTTTATTTTTTTCAAGAATTCGCTTCTTTTTTACATTTTTTTTATTGCAACAACAACAAGAAACCAATACCGTATCAAACAAACCAATACAGTTAGTCAGTTTTGCTACTGCCATTTTGACAAAGAAAACAAAGCCATTTTTAAATATATTAGGCAGATAACAACACAAAGTAGAAGTTTTTTTTATTGATGATATAATGCATCATTTATATTTTTTTATGCAGACAACAATACAATGTTGTAAGACTATTTGGTACCATTAATCAATACTTCAAGTAGACAACAACAACAACAAACCAATTTCTTAAGACTTTTTTTACACTTCCATTATTTATATTTTAAGCTGGTAACCACACCAACGTTATAATTTTTTTAAATTTCAATTACCAGAACCTTACTAACTTTCCTCAATAAATTTTTTTTTAAGAATTCGTTTCTTTTTAACATTTTTTTTAATGCAACAACAACAAGAAACCAATACCATATCCAACAAACCAATACCGTAAGTCGGTTTTGATGCTGCCATTTTTACAAAGAAAACAAAGCCATTTTTAAATATATTAGGCAGACAACAACACAAAGCAGAAGTTTTTTTTTTATTGATGATAATGCATCATTTATATTTTTTATGCAGACAACAATACCATGTCGTAAGACTATTTGGTACCATTAATCAATACTTCAAGTAGACAACAACAAACCAATTTCGTAAGACTTTTTTTTTTTACACTGCTGTTTATTAATATCTTAGGCGGATAACCACACCAATGTTATAATCTTTTTACTTGCATTAACTTTCCTTAATAACTTTCTTTTTTTCAAGAATAAGTTTCTTTTTTACATTTTTTTTTAAACATTTCTGATAACAACGACAAAGTTCAAACTTTTTTCAAGTGATAATTTTTAAAAAAATATTTTATGCACATAACAACAAGAAACCAATTTCGCTAAACAATAACAACATTCCTAAAGATGAACAAGAAAATCTTCGCTTCTTCACACAACTGGAGCTAAGTATCGGCTGATTGTCATAGTATGAAAAATTGCTGTTTTTTTCATTTCTTATGGGCTATGGTGTATGTATTGCTGACGTAGGCCTTAAATCAAATAGGCTGAAGTGGGATTAGTCTTATTCGTATGCTGACCAGACATCGGAGGAACTGGTGGGAATTCGCAAGCAACTGGGACGAATGGGGAAAATTTGCCCAGCAGTGGGACGGAGTAGGCCAAAAAAAATTGGGCTGTGAAATAAATTATTCAATTGCATGGGAAGAATCTTCTCTAGATTCAAAGTCATATGGGGTGAGCGACCACAACAAATCAATTTGTTTTTTTTTTCATCGATACTGCCCATTTTACACCTTTAGGCTATCGAAGACGGACGACACAGAACAGAGAAGTAGAACGACCAACTTAAAAAAAGCAGAACTCGCCATCTTGTGAGAATAATAAGTACTAAGGAGAAAGTTACAGTCCATTTTTACCCGACTGCGCGACGCAAAGGAGGGTAATGTGTTTGTCAGCCTATGTATGTAATAGTATGTTTGAATGTACATGTATGTATGAATGTTTGTACCTTTGTCTGTACCTTTGTGGCACTATTTAAACCAAACGCGTAGGCCGATTTTGATCAATGATACGTCGTTGGATTCGTCATAACGGCGCGAGTGTCACAGAAAGTATAAAAAAATTTAAAAAAATATTAAAGGCCGATTTTGGACGCCATAATGTGAAAAAGAAAAAAAATGAAAATCGACGAACTATGTCGAGTGGAGTATCGTTGAATAGGTATGTTAAAATCATTGTTAGGTTTATCGTATCGTTTTTCAACCAATATTTGCGTTTAGGACCAATGACGATTTAAAGTAACAATTTTTCACTTAAATGAAGGCTTTTCATTCGAAAATTGTTCAAATTTTATGCAAGTGAGATATACAGGGCTCTAGGTAAATCTCTTTCAACCTCTCAGGCGGTTAATCAGTCCATGAAACTAAACAACTTTCCCCCAATAATAGGTCAAAATACGAAAAAAAAATTGAGTTCCCATACAAACTTCATCAGCATATAGCGCATTTTGTATGGGAACTCAAATATTTTTTTCATGGACTGATTAACCACCCGAGAGGTTGAAAGAGATTCACCTAAAGCCCTGTATATACAGCTATTTAATGAGGAGATCAATAACCAAATATAAATATCTGACTTAACTACAGTGTAAAATAAAATAAATTAATTTAAAAAATAAAAAACCACGACTGCGTGATAAAAACTGAAAAGAAAAAAACAAGTAAGCCCACGTCCAGACTTTTATTATTAAATATTATTGAATAACATACTTAACTATTTTAACAGTCGGGACCCATAAAAAATCCGGCTTCCTAATAATGGGTCCCGATTGTTAAAATCGTTATGTTATTCATTAATATTCAATAATAAAAGTCTCGACTACTGGGCTTACTTGTTTTTTTCTTTTCAGTTTTTATTACGAAGTCGAGTTTTTTTTTTAATACATTTTAGACAGACAACGAAACAAAACAAAAGTAAAGGAGAATTTTTTGAGAATGCCATTTTTTTTAGCTCAAGCAGATTTTAAGGGTTTAATTTTAAGAAAATTGTACTTATTATTTTACGGTTAATAGTTTTTCCTTGTCGTGTGTATTCTTGGAATACCACCACAAACATCCATGACCCGAGAACAAACATCTGCTTTTCACACAAATGTCTGCCCCGACTGGGAATCGAACCCAGGACCCGTCGATCATGAGGCACCGCAACTACCACTCGACCAAACCAGCCGTCAAATTATTGGAAATTACAGAGCATTGAACGAAAGATGCAACGATTCGCCCAAAAAACAGAATTCGGAATCTAACAAAGTATGGAAAAGTTAGACGCATTTTATCCAAGGAATGAAGCAGTTTCTGTCTGGATGTAGTCACAGCTCTGATCATCGTCATCACGAGCAGTAGTAGAGGTCTGAAGGTCCGTTGCAAATTCTCCTGAAAAACCAAATAAGTAACTTTCAGAATGTTGCACAAACATACATACGCTCACGCCTATAATCCCCATTGGGGTAGGCAGAGCTTCAGCGGTTTTAAAACCACTTGATGCCACGTTTGACATACATTACACCATAAAATATCATGTAAGGGGTGGAGGTTGTCAGCCTTTCGCCCACAATACAGCAAAACCCTCGCGTCCCCCTGACTTTTACAGTATGCATGGTAAGAGTAGGCAGCTGGCACATTCCATGTTTTTCTTTTACTTCCAAGTCCAGCATGCACAAAACAACACTTAAACGATTTAATTAAAAAAAAATTTATTATGACAATAAACTATACAAATTTTAATTTTATCAAGACATTTCTTAAATAGTAATTAAATGTTTTAATCAATTGTATTGAATTTAATATTCCCATAACGGTATTGAAAGGATGTGTTAGATTATCGTTATTCAGTATCTTTTTCTATACATACATACGCTCACGTCTATAATCCCAAACGGGGTAGGCAGAGCATCAGTGCACTTAGCAAACCACTTGATAACCCATTTGACACAAATTGTGAGGGTTATCAGATGGAACAAGTTGTATAATGGTGAGTGGTTGACCACGCCTTTCGACCATACTACAATAAAATGCTCACATCCCACCTACATTGTTTTCAGTATGCCTGGGAAAAGTAGGCAGCTGGCATATTCCCAGTCCAGGGTGGAACAATATTAAAAAGAATATCTTAAATATTATTTTACACATTTTGTATGTGCGAGCCTGTACCACTAAATTCGTCTTTTCGGATTTACACACGGATTTCTAATCAATTTCAATTTCTAATCAAAAATTCATTTTCGAAAGATGAGCGGTCCGCCAACTCGCATTGGGCCCGCGTGGTGGACTATGGCCTAAATCTTCTTCGTATTTCGCCGTGCCCCTCGGTGGGGAGGTATATGGACTCGAAAAAAAAATTACCTTCGTGAATCCGTTCTGCCTAGGTTTGGTTGCGTGGTCAGCGCCGTCGGATCCCTGAAGCAACTGGTGCTTCTGATGATCAGATCTCCATCGTTCTCCGTAATGAGTCACAAGTTAGGTGCATCTCGCCAGGCGTCTCTACGTCTGCAGTGGTTAAGGCACCTATACAGAAGGAAAGGTTAATAACGCACATTCTTCTGGACTTCCTTCCGAGGCAGATTGGATATACACACATCAACAAAGTCTAGGGTTATTGCACGATTTTTCATACAAAAGAGGTGTGTTTGAGAAGCTCGAGATACAGTCACGGAGGGCTATAATTTTCAGACGAGCAAGTGCTAAACCTGAATTTTTCAATAAATGTGAAAACGAGACGAAAATGAAAAAAAAAAATTGCGTAAATTCGACCATTTTAATACAAAAGCAGACAAAAAGTGCATTTTTGTTTTCGTTTCCGTCACGTTTTCACAAATTTCAAGTAAAACAAAATTGATCGACTAGAATTAAAAATTCAAGTTTAGCATTCGCTCATCTGAAAATTATAGCCCTCCGAGTATGCTTATATAGCTTCTCAAACAGGCCTCTTTTGTATGAAAAATCGTGCAATATTCCTAGACCGTATTGATGTGTATACTATGAATAATTTTAAATTTTATTTAGAAAATTATACAATTACTGATTGATACAAATCAAGAACCGATTAATCTTCTACAGAAAGTAAAGCGGCACTGTAAAACTGTTGAGCAATTGCCTATGAGACCTCAAGGTATAAATTACAAACAAGTAATGACATAACGAATTAATTTGACAATGGCTGGTTTGAATTACCAAAGTTGTCATTCTTTAGGAACATTATTCTTGGTTAACAAACAACGATGACAACGGATAACAATGACGATCATCAACATTATAAATCTTGTGACTGTTTAGAATATGACATTGGTCAGATAAGAATTTTTTTTTTTCTTTACCCTTAGTAGAATATAAAATTAAATTTTTATTTTACTGTACTACACCTATCCTGTACAGTAAGCATATCACTGACCAAAAGGTGCTATTTTTAAGAACAACTAATCAAAAGTTTTATCTAAATAAGTTAATTTATTTTATTTTATTAAGTTTATTATATTTATTTTATAGTATATTATATTTATTTTATATATTTATTTATATATATACAGGGCTTTAGGTAAATCTCTTTCAACCTCTCAGTTGCTAAATCAGTCCATGAAACTGAACAACTTTCCCCAAGAAACATAGGTCAAAATACGAAAAAAAAATTTCGATCTCCCATATGGGAACTTAAATTTTTTTTTTCGTATTTTGACCTATTATTGGGGAAATGTTATTCGGTTTCATGGACTGATTAACCACCCGAGAGGTTGAAAGAGATTTACCTAAAGCCCGGTATGTATGTATACTTATATATTTGTTTACTTGTATTATTTATATAATTTATGCACCACCTACTACTTCTTACCATACTGCTATCCTACCCTAAGGTTGTCTGGAAGAAATTGATACCTAGCAATAAGGCCGCCCTGTTGTACACTATGATTTATGTTCTGTTAATTGTATTGTATGTCTTTGTGTGCAAATAAAGTATATTGTATAGTATTGTTTTGTATTAATTTCCGTGGTCTTAGTTGAAGATACAGAAAAAAAAAATTAGTCATAAAATAAGTTATTTTCTTACTTCAGCATCAAGTGAATTAAGTCATCATGGACTTCACAGTGATCACATGATGGATTGGCTGTCTTAAATATGCATAATTTTACATTTGAATAAAAATTAAGTTTTACCGATTTATGTTGTGGACATCATCTTGAGATCTGGAAGCAGCATGCCTCAGCCATCTGCCCAGAGATTGCATCGTTAATTTAATTCCTGTAATTTGGAAAAAAGTGTTAATGTTCTTTTCTATACCACTAATCAATATTATTACATTACGTCGATTGACTACAGTCGTTAAAACCAAGTCAGAAGCCATTGTGCGGTTTGAAAATTCTGACACCAGGGTAAGCCAAGTTCGCCACACACGATAAGAAGAAGAATGATATTATAATATAAAGGTAGGCATATATAACAAAATGCAGGCAGTGAAAAGACTGGCAAAACAGGTACATATATGATATGAGCAAGAAAGTCTTTCAATGGCAACATTTTATTCAATGGATTCATTTTTTCGTTTTAGTTTTGTCTAAGATGATATATCTTAAGTAAAATAACATTGTTACTAATATTATAAATGCTTAAGCTTATGAGGATGGATAGTAATATGACAAATATCACAAATAAAGTAACTTCAGAAATATAAATGCGGTGAAAGCTCTCTTTGACACTTTAGTAAGAAGCCACTTAGAATACAGCGGCCACTTAGAATACAGCGCGTCTATCTGGACTCCTTATTAAGCCAAATATATTACAATGATGGAATTCAAAATAAATTCACACAGCATCTGTATATGACGCTTTAAAATAACACTACACATGAACTAAATAAAGAAATGTAATAAACTTACTTGCAATTTTTTATTTTTGGTCAAAAATAGTCTACAATCATAGCCTTTAATAGAAACTAGTTGACAAGTTCTTAATATTTTTTTTATAAATAGGTAGCTGACCCTGACAACCCTTCTTATCTTGCTATCTGTTCTTGTTAGTTGTTTTTGTATTGTAGTGTTACTTATTTATACCAGCACTGAGGCCAGGGTTGGAATCAGACCGTCAGAAAATTATACTAGTTGGAAACCAAAATTATAGGTACTACTTGAAAAAAAATAATACTACATTTCGATTTTCAACGACTGTAAAGTAAATTTTGTTTTAATTGCTTAAAAAAAAAATTAAAAAAAAAAAATAATCACAAAAATATCCTTTGTTTCCATTTCTAGCTTATTTTATTGAGTTAAAATAAGATAGAAAATGCGATATAAAAAAAAACTGTTTGTTTTACCTCATTTTAGCATATTATTCAAGAAAATTGTAAGAGCATACACAAGAAAGTGCATATAAGTAATCGTCATCTCACTCAAACGCATAGATAAAATACATAACAACTGCTATTCTGTCAAAAAGACAGGAAATAGTAAAAAATTACATTAAAAACTACCCTTCCACTGGTCGATAAACATTTTGATATTTTCGCGTAGTATACTGGCATTACAATACTACATAATACACTTACTGAAATTTCTTGTACAAATAGTATAATTATACTACGATTTCCAACTCTGACTGAGGCCCATATTACAGTTTTTTTTTCAATTAATCCCTCTCTGGAAAGGCAAAGGAAACTATGCCCATGCAGCCATGTCTTACTAAAAAAAATTCTTTCTCTTACTTAACCAAAGCTAATAGTGTCTTTTCACGAAAACCAAACCAAATGGCGCAAAAATATAGCATAGGTATTTTCGCTTTTGTATGGGAGTGATGTATCTGTTACGTAGTAACTATTTATTAATCTGTGCTTTCAGTATGTAATTACCTAAAAATAATTCACATGTCAAAACTAGCCAAGTCTGACCTCAATATATTATCCTAAATTACAAGAAATGATATTTAAAGTTGTTTTGACGGCCCGTTTGGTCAAGTGGTAGTGGCACTGCCTCTAGATCAGTGTTTCCCAAAGTGGGCGATAACGCCCCCTTGTGGGCGCTGGAGGCCTAGAGGGGGGCGGTAAGGGGCCCAGAAAAAATTGGGGGGCGCTGAGGTGATTGCAGGGGGCGATGGGTGATTTGTAACTTTATTATTTTTAATGCGTTAACAACGCTATTTATATCTTAAGTAATTGGTATCAAACACTGAAAAATATTCGTGTCTTCAAGTGTCACAGGTGAGGTCCCCACCTCCAAAGACACGTTATAAAAATAGGTATATCTATTGTTAATATTGTAAAGTTGCATTATTATTGCTCTCTCTGGTAAGAAAAATCTCGTTTAGAATAACCCTGTATATTCTAAATACCGGAGGCAAAATTCGGATTTCAAATTCAAATTTCTCTCGGGGAAGCAGAAGAAATGAGCAATAAAGTAAATTAGCTTCGTCATTTATGCGGACTTTTAATCACGATGTTGCATTGGACTGGTGAACAACGAGCGTTCGCAATCCAGAACCAATGAAAACATTGAACTCCTAGCAAACAGCTTGAAAAAAATCCGCGTCAATCCGTGTGCAAGAAAGCGGCTGCCTAAGGCTCCCAAAGACTATCGTGGATGAAATAAATAAGAAGAATCTTAAATTTCGTCCTTTTAAAATTCAGATTTTCCAAACACTTAAGCCTAACGATTACAATTTGCGTAAAAGTTTCTGCGAGACAATGTTATAGCGATTTCTTACGGTAACACTATCTTTTGGAGTAACGAAGCCCACTTTCATCTCAATGGAAGTGAATTGCCATTATTGGTCGCATAAAGGACAGAACTCACGTCTAAAATATCAGCAGCCTTTGCATAGTCCCAATGTGACGATTTGGTGTGCTGTGTGCATTATCAAGCAGTGGAATAATCAGACCATTTTTTTTTTCGAAACTCATTGGGAGCAAGCAATAAGTGTGGACGGTTTTTCTTATCAGCGCATGCTGAATGATTATTTTCTGCCAATATTAAGAGAACCTCTCGCGCACACATGGTTTCAACAAGTTGGCACCACCCCTCACACTGCTAGAGAGACCATGGCACTTCATCAAGATTCCTTCCCTGGAAAACTGATAAGCCGTTTTGGCGACATTCCTTGGTCTCCCAGGTCACCAGATCTTTTTTTTTGTGTTTGGGTTTTTTGTGTGTTACCTCAAGAATAAAGTTTACGAAACCAATCCAACCACGCAGCGCTTAAGGAAAATAACGTTCTCGACATTAATGCCATCCTATCACTTTTGCTTCAGCGAGTGGCACGGAATACTGAGGCCAGATTTAAAGAACGTGATAGACATTTGGATGAAATATTTTTTATGAAATTACTTGTTTTTATACCTTTTATTTTATTTTTATTTTAAATTCGAATTCTGCCACCAGACACCTTGTAGGTTTAATTAAACGCTAGGCGAGACTCATATGTTATTGAGGTTTTTAAGGTGGAAAAAAAAGGGGGGGCGCTACAAAATAACTGATTTTCAAAGTGGGCGTTAGACAAAATAAGTTTGGGAACCTCTGCTCTAGATCGACGGGTCTTGGGTTCGAATCCCAGTCCGAGCAAATATTTGTGTAAAAGCAGATGTTTGTTCTCTGGTCATGGGTGTTTGCCATTGTATTTATATGTGTTCCGACTTCCGAGGGACCCACCTTAATGTGGGCCTTTGAGTGTATGGCGTGTTATTTTATGTTGTTTTTATTAAATTTCAGGACTAACCATTGAACTTGGCACCCATTTAGATCTCACTTCTTTTGTCCTTGAATTCTACAACCGAGGCATACATCATAGGCAATCTATGTAAGTGTTCCTAATAGAATTAATTAATTAAAAAAAAATTAATAAAATAAAAAAAAAATCTAGTTTATGATTTATTCCTTTGTAATCACCTAACTACCCATCTGGATGCCAAATTTGAACTTTCTAGGTCATCTATAACTGGGTTATAGTTTTAATCTATTGGTCAATGATAAAAATGACTACTTTTGGACATTATTATCAAAATAACCATTTGAGGTGTGTTTATGTTTGGAGCATAACATATATTGGGATCCAATATATGAGCCATTTTGCAGTGTGGTGATCGGTTGAGAATAACACCACCCTATCTCTTAACGTAAGGAAACACAAATGAGACCTGCCTCCTAGTAATCCATTCCAGGCAATTTTATTCTGAATCTGAGGTGTCGTCTTGTGGTCTCATACGGTGTGGCAGGCTCTGTAAAGAGCCCTCTGGTTCCCGACCACCCTCCTACCGAAGTCCGATGCCAAACAGCTTGCTGTGTTCCGTTGGTGCGTGAGAGTACCAGTGCCTTTTTAGACATTTTCTGGGTTAACCTTTTTATGGTCAAAATTGAGGTCAAGAGCTAACCCATCTTATAATAAAAAATAAAAAGTTTATGTGCAATAGATATGAGGGGTCCAAATGGTTCGTGTTAATTTACACACGGTGCTGCTCACCAGTTTCTTGAACTTGGTTTTGGCACGCTCCCGCGTCTTTAGATAGAAAAGATCGTACAGTCAGTGGGTATTTTTCGGGGCGGAGTGTAGGGTATATTCTTCCGAGCACTATGAAACATGAAATCTTCTTTAGTATATATTTTATGTAAATAAGATAAATAGTCCTACCTGAGTTGCAGAGTCTGTGCTACTAGTTGGGCATGTCATTGAGCAGGAGTCGGAGTCAGCTACTCCATAAGCTGTGTCAGGATTCCATTTCAAAACCAGAACTTCAGAACATAACTTTTTATGCATTAGCTGAAATATGAAAAAGTAACAACACTGTAAGCATAAGTTTTCTCTATTCTCTTACTCAACGTTTTCATGAGAAGTTTCAGCAATCAAGAAAGTAGATTACTTACCAGGACATAACAGTTATGCTCCCTTCCCACCCGTAGGAGTTAAGCGAACGCCAATATGGACGCCACGCTGATTTACAATTTTACGGCATGTTACCGGTAGGCCAATAGCTTATAACGCCTGAAATTGAAAGAACCGTTTGAAATACAAGCTGGAATTTAATGACAAAATAAAGGATAGTGTTAACAACTTACGCAAAAATACGATAAGTGGATATTCGGGCGTGGCACGGGCAGTATCAAATTGCATGCACCGCGCCTGCGGAGACTTGCAGAACTGTATTGTACTGTAAGTACGACGCACGAATAAATTAACGTACTAAAATGGAAAATAACACGACCAAAAATCCAAATTTAAAAATGCTTACCAATTTTATAAAATTTTAGCTCAAGTCTGACGCCGATGACCACAAAATCACAAATTAAATATTTATAACCGACCAGGGAGTATTGTGTTCCTTGATAACCGATGACCATAGACATTTTTTTTTTTTTTGGTAAATTTATCCCTTTCGGGAAAGGCAAAGGAAACTATGTCCATACAGCCATGTCTTCAGTAAAAATCTTCTTTCTTCAACTTAACCTAAGCCCTAAGCTCCTCATGTTCTGCGTAAAACCGGATAGCGTCTGTTTTACGAAAACTGGCGGCGAGAAGCACAACCGCGAGGATCTTTGTCGGTACCAAACGGAGCAGAAACACTGTTATCACTTGAATTTTTCATCACTACACGAATTTTAGTCAATTTACTGCATAATACACTATCACATTACACATTAAACAACTTTTTCACGCAGAAAACGAAAATTCAATTGACAAAGCAACCGCTCACGCCGAGTTCCCGCCAAAGACCCCTGACCATAGACATACAATCTGCGGCTGATCCTATTTTCACTGACCTCCCACGGTCCGCTTTTTTCACACGAAAAGCGTTCAGTCATTAAAAAAGAAAGAGACCAAAGATTAGTCCATACAAATTTTGTCTCACTCTATAGTTTTACATAGCGGCAAATAATTGAGTTGACCGATGTGTTTTTTCGGTAGAAAAAAAAAAAAGGGCGCGAACTTTGAAGAGCTATTTGTTTTAAAATTATATTTTTAACTCGTTTAAAGCCCTTTTTCGTCACTTTTTTTTGATAAAGAAGGCTTTGAAGATGGGGGAAAATAGTGGGGGTAAAGGAAATAAAAGGAAGAGTGAGGATTCTGCGGGTCCGGAGACCCCGTATAAAATGGCGCCAAAATTCACTAGAAGTGCCAGAGGTTTATTCAAAGAATATAATCACATTTACATAGAAGACAACAAAAAAGAATATCCGGTTCTACTTTCTGGCGTGCAGGATGCTAATGGTTCCATTCCAAGAGTAGATCTTTTAAAATCAAATGGTATCTTGAGGCATGTCCATGGCTTATCATTTGTCAAACAAGTTGGTTTGTCTTTATTGAAAGTTTTCTTTGCAACAAAAGCCGATGCAAATAAGTTCATTTTGGACAGCGTATTCTTAAAAAATCATAGGTGGGTTGCCAGGATCCCATATGACAACCTTGAGGCTCTGGGAGTCATCCGTGCACCGGCAGAGCTTTCGGAAGAGGAGTTGCTGGAACAGCTGGAGTCTTCAGTACCCATCATAGGCGTCAAGCGGTTTGTACGCAAGACTGTATCTGGAACAATCCCAACACAGACGGTTTTAATAACTTTTCTTGGCTCTACACAACCAGACCACGTCACTTTTGACAGGATGTGGTTTGAAGTTAAAACTTACATCAAGCCTATTCGCCAATGCTACACTTGCTACAAATTCGGCCATGGTAAAGGATCGTGCAAGTCGAAACAAATATGTTCAGTTTGTGCTGGAGATCACAACTTCAAGGTATGCTCAAGTGACATCAAAAAGTGTGTGAACTGCAACAGCTCAGAACACGCAGCTGTCTCATCTTCTTGCCCTGTCAAGAAAGCAAAACTGGATGAAGTCAAGAATAAGATCAACGGCAAGGTAACCTACGCCACAGTCACAGCTACGTCAGCCTTCCCACCATTGAGGCTATCATCTACAGATCCTCGACGTAGGGCCATGCTTTCTGATATTTTGAACTCAGAGGAACTCCTCTCAGCTTTGACAAAAACAGTTATTTGTATTTTACGCAAAAGAGACACTGAGAACGCCTCCGGTGCTAACTCTCCAATAAATTCAAAATTTATTAAGTGTAACATTATTCAATGTCTATAAATGGTTAATTATTTATTTTATGTCCTGGCAATATTATTGTCTATGAATTGTGGATGTCACTTTTTACTTTTGAAGAGAAAAGAACGGTCTCAACCTCCGACGAACAAAGACGTTGTTTTATTTAATTAATATAATAAGCCATCCTGCAGGTTTCCTAGAAACCCTATACCACGCCCCAGAACATGGTGTCAGAAGTGGGATAAAGAAAATGCCAGAAACACAGGTACCGAACATTATTTTAGCCAATAACCTAAAACCGTTAGTGCTCAGTTCAAATTCAGACAATGACCGTACAAATTCCTTTGAAAAATGGAAGCTTTGGAAGCAAAAGTTTATGATTTTCTTTGAGGCAAATGACTTGGAAAAGGTACCGAAGTCGAAAAAAATTGCAATATTTTTGAATTCTATCGGAGACGAAGGCCTAGAAATTTACAATTCCTTCAATATTCAAACCGAGACTGAAACGTTAACGACAATTTTAAATAAATTTTTTAGAAATAGGTGGATGCAACTTTGATGCCTCTGGATATGAAATGCAGCTCTTAGCCATGGAGTCTTTGATGGACTTTTGCCGCACATATTCAAGGCATGTCTTACTGATGGCTGTATGAGATCCACGACATAGACAACAAGTGACAAGGTCTTCAGGAACAGTGCAGGTAACACCAGAATGTCCTTCCCCACATTTGTAATATCTGGGCAAAGAGCGACATTGATCTTTTACATGTCCATATCTGCGGCAATTAAAACATTGGATTTTGGGGGTAAATATATAAGTCTACTTGTAGAGCAGTGTAACACATGTAAACTCGCTTAGGCAAAACCTGACCGTCAAATGTTAAAATAACAGTTTGGGTAGATTTCAGTTGAGTTTTTCCATCGATGGTCTCTTTACGTTTTATTCTTCTAACCTTCAAAACTTTACCGCAGCCCATTGGTACATTTATAATATCTATTATATCGTCTTCAGATAAATCAGTAGGTACCCACCTAACTATGCCCATACGGGTGACTTGAAAAGAAGGAATAAATGCTTTGTAGCCCTCCTCACTGAGGTTTGAATTTGTCAAGAAGCTGTTGGCATCTTCATATTTTGAGAAAGAAATTGTTAGTCTGTTTCTCCCAATGCGTTTTAAGCTGCCGTTTATTATATTAAAAAAAGAATTCTTTTTCAAAAATCTACCAAACGTGATAGGATGAAGGGAGAACCCTTCATCAGTCTGCTGAGTTTTTTTTTGGATGTGAACTACATAAGGGGCTGCGTCAAAAGACTGATAAACGGACCTTGCAACCGAAGCCTGAGGAGATGAAGTCTCTGAATTTGGTGGATTTACATTATTTGTTGAATATTGTTTATCATCATCAGAACCAGAACAATGACAGTCATCTTCTCTGATCTTTTTACCGTCTCGATGCTTCCTTCTCTTTTTGTTACAGTGTCTGCAGACAGAACGGCGAGCTTTCAACTTGCGTTTACCATTTCCCTGTACTACGGAACCATCGGTATCCATACTAGCTTCACCATTAGAAATTATAATTGAGTAACCTACATCAGGGATTGTTCCCCCGGGGTCATCGGGAGGATCCCCCATCGCAAAAGACAAGCAAAATACCAATTACCAATAAGAAGTTTTTTTCAATACACTACATAAAATATATACAAACTACTATTATTTACAACTTCACATAAATAAATACACACACTACACTAAAAAAACTGATCCCATTCACTAAATATTACAAAATAAAATCAAGAAAACCAAAAGAGCCGTATTTGCCAGACGACGTTTCCCGCGCTTTTTTTCAGCTACTATTTTTAGCTTTTCTGTTTTTTTTTTTGATAGTGGCAACCGTCCAACAGGACATTACTGCCAGTGTCACGTCGATTTATGTTAGAAAAAAAAACAGAGCGAATCAAAACTAATTCAATTCAATTCTTTGAGTATGTAGTATTTATTTAGTCGGCAACCGTCCAACAGGACATTACTGCCAGTGTCACGTCGATTTATGTTAGAAAAAAAAACAGAGCGAATCAAAACTAATTCAATTCAATTCTTTGAGTATGTAGTATTTGTCATTGTCTCTTGTAGATTCCAATCTTGGCATTGGCAAAATTGTCATAACTTTTGAAGACAGAGCCACCCGTAACATGACCCAGTGACCGCCATAATAATATTCCTAAAAAAAGGATTGACTGATTGGGATAAATAAAGAATACCGCTTGCCATAACCTACCTTTGATGACCTACCAAGAAGTGTGTGTGTGTAGGATTACCAAGGAACATAATACTCCCTGGCGGGAGTATTGAGCTTAAAAACATTAACCGTAAGTACCCAAATAAAATTAAATGTTTTGCTACGTGATTCTGGTCGAATTGCAATAACATTACATTACATTACCCACATAAACAAACTTGTACTTGAATGTTTAAAATGTATAATTGAAGCTGAAACCAAGGTTGGCATGTCAGGAAACTTGCAAACATTGGATACGATTTGCACAGCTATTGTAGAGTTAATGACGGGGTTTTTAGTTACTAAAACCCCGTCATTAACTCTACAATAGCTTTAACTTTCCATTTAGTTACTTTTGAATACACAATATACCTAATATTTTAAGCCAGGAATAATTAATAAGTTTATAAGAATCAATTAATCCACTTTCATTAACCAAATCCATTTTCATGTCATAGCAAACAGACGACTAGATAGCGAGAGTAGCAGGCCAGCAATGGATGGAGGCTGCTAAAGATAGAGATGAGTGGAATAACTTGGAGGAGGCTTTTACCCAAAAGGGTCCACAGATGATGAAGAATCTAAATAAAAGAACATTAAGTAATTTAATTAACTTAATTTCATTTATTAACTTTGCATTTTTAATAATATTAATTGATTTGATTTAATTTAATTGCAATGTAATGTTATGTTAGATAATGCATGTGGAATGAATAAAGCTTTATTATTATTTTCATTTTAGGTGGAGTATGGAGTATTGCTCACAAACAACGGTGATACTTTGAAAGCTCTACCCGTTTCACAAGCTCAGGCCAGCAGACCTACGGAAATTAAACAATTAATTTAGGTATTCTATGTATGCCAATATATAATGCCTTCCTAGTACCTATTGATGCCAAAAGAACAATATCTAGTGCCATCATAGTTTAAGAAATAAAGGTCGTTGTTTGTGGGACTGCTGGATGGATAACAGCTCAGCAGACCCACCTCTCGTACACGGAAATGGCTAAAGTTAGAGACATGGTACTAGTTCTAAGCTGAAATGCTTTCATTGGTGCCATCGAGAAAAAAGTTTCAAACCTAGTGCTTCAAGCGTTTCGGAGCTATAAAACGATCTTGGTGTGCCTGCTATCATGTTTGGTCTGCTGCGTTGAACCCTCCGCCCAGCAGGCACACCAAGATTGTTTTATAGCTCCAAAGCGCTTGAAGCAACCCACAAACAATGACCTATATTTCTTAAACTATGAAGGCAACTATACAGGGTGTTAAGTAATTCGATCTTATCCGAAAAAAATTTTTGACTTCCCATACAAAATGATTTATCAGCTGATGCAATTTGTATGGGAAGTAAAAATTTTTTTTCGTATTTCGGCATTTGTTCTTAGAGAAAGTTGTTCAGTTTCATGGGCTTATTTACCACCCAAGAGGATAAGATCGAATTACTTAACAACCTGTATATGGTTCTTTTGGCATCAATAGGTGTTATATATTGGCATACATAGAATACCTAAATTCGTTGTTTAAGTTCCGTGGGTCTGCTGGCCTGAGCCACACGTTTTACAAGGCTGTGAAACATGACTGGCATGTAGGTACGGTGAGAACTGAATCACTGAAGATTTCATTTTACTGTTACTGATCCCAACACATAGTCGTAGGGCTGGCCTTTCAGCGGCTCTTCCACCTCGGATAACATATGAATATATCAGATACCTACATTAATAAACACTCGTAACACACACACACACACATTCACACACACTTACACTCTCTTTCAACTTTTACTAACATTATGAATTTATGATATATATTTTTATTTTGTGTTAATGAGGAGAAAAACGCAAAGCATATTGCAGATGGCGCCAGCATAGACTGTGCTTTATTTATTTTGGGCTGTTGTCCTGTCAACAAAACATCGACTATTTTATGAGATTTGAGTGAAAAATGTATTCTTTGATGACAGTACCGGAATTAAAAAGAAATTTGCGAACTCGAAATGCTTTAACAACTGGGAAAAAGGCTGAATTAATAAAACGGTAAGCACATAATATTTTTGAGGTTATAGAACTAAAACTTGCATTTTTTAATGATCTTGTTGTTTAATGTACTTTGTTTGCTTACAGATTAGAGGCATATGACCGAAACTTTGATTTTAAAGCAAGTCCTGGCCCTAGCAACGAATGCAATGATCCCAAATACCACTGCCCGCCAGGAGCTTCCTTCAAGGATATAAATGCGGATTCTCAATTACCTCCTCTAAATAGACATGAAATACAATCGTACTTTGAGAGGTAAGGTTATAAAATATGTTACATAAGGCGTTTTTTATTATCACATTGGATTTTTATTTACCTAACCTAGTAGTGTTATAGAACCTAGTTTTGCTGTCTTTTTTACATTTGTGGAAGTTAAATATTGGCTTTGGTAGAGGTTTAATATCCTTCCTTCCAATATACTTCATATTGCCTCAACTACAGATATCAATTTCTTTTTCAGATTTAATGCCCACCCAAGAGGGAAAGATATGTATGAAGCCAGTTGTCTTTTGATTGCTCGGTATTCAAATGAAATGGATAACTGTTATATTCAGGGACAATGTAAGGCTCAAATGAAACAAGTAACATACATAGTGAATGTAAAACTCTCCAAAGAAGGTAATATTGAGCAATGCAACTGTGAGTGTGCAGCAGGGAGTGGCCTAGAAGCGCATTGTAAACATGTACATGTATTATTATTAGCTGTGGAAGATATGGTCAGAACAAAAACTATAATATTACATCGTGTTTCGACACAAACAATAATGAATTTTAAAAAGCCGTCAAAAATATTTTACAAATCTCCAATCCAAGCTCAGAATTTGCCATTAATTAATAAAAGAAAAAGACAATTAAATTATGATCCTCTTCCAACAAAGGATATCATGCCTAATTATAATGATTATGTTTGCAACTTGGCAATAAATTATGGACCATCTTCTATGCCAATACTGCAAACAATTGAACCAGCCAATCCCTATGGAATAGAATGGGATCATTCATACACAAACACCAATCCTAAAGACATAGTTCTGGAGAGATTGTTATTAAAAAATGTTACTGCTCAACAAGTACATGAGGTTGAAATACAAACAAGAGGCCAAAGTAATTCATCTGAATGGCATAAGTTGCGATCATGCAGGGCAACAGCAAGCAAATTCTATGCAATTTGCCATGTTCAAACTGGCCACAAATATTTAATTGACAATATAATAAATCCAAAACCAAATAATAGCAGGGCCATCACTCATGGCAAAATTCATGAAAGCATTGCCATTAGCAAATATGAGGCTGCACTTGGTCTAAGTGTTGATAAATGTGGGTTGTTTATCTCAAAAGACTTCCCATTCCTTGCTGCCACTCCAGACGGATTATTAGGCGAAGAAACGGTACTAGAAGTTAAATGTCCATACGCTGCCAGGCATAAGCCAATAAATCCTGTAAATGTACCATATTTGCAAGAAATCAATGGGCAATTAACTTTAAAAAAAATGCACCCATATTACGCTCAAGTGCAAGGCCAGTTATTTTGTGCAGGCAGAAAGTTCTGCAATTTTATAATTTACACATTCAAAGAAATTAAAATACTTTTTATTTCGAGGGATGAAGACTACATTAACAAAATGTTATCAGAATTAATTGCATTTAACCAGACATATTTAGAAAAAGAAGTTTTGAACAAGTTTTATTATAGAAATTATGATGTAATAAAGGCATAAATAATATTAAATAAAACACATTGAAGTATGTACATACATCTTTTATTGTTTTTCATTTCATGATGCATTCTCTAAAGTTACAAGACATAAAACAAATAAAGAATATCTTGCTAGCAAGCAGAGTATAGCTGTGATCTAGATCGGCTTTTAATATTTTGTAAGTTTTAGTGAGTCCGATAAAGCGTTCAATATGAACTCTTTTACTGGCTAAGGTTCTGTCTTTTAATACAGTCATTCCAGGTAATTGTGTTTTTCCTTTTAGGAATGTTGGTATGTTGACTGTAACATCAAATTCAGCAAATATATCTTGGACATTAAACCCACGATCAGCTAATATACAATCTCTGCTTTCACACTTCTTCATTAAATCGCTTCTTTCAACAGTTTGCCTGTCACTAACAGATCCAGCGTAAGCAGGTGAACAGTATGAAAGCAAACCTCCTGGAGTGGCTCCAACTAGTACTTTAAGTGTGTTGGCATGTTTGTAACTACTCCATGATGCTTGTTGGGCAGTTGGATGCTTAGGTTTCTGGACATGAAACTCAGTTCCATCTAAAATTACCCTGATATTTGAATTATAGTTTCTAAAATGCTCTGGCATATAATATTGAACCAAATCTTTAGTTGGCCATGTGTTGATTGTTGACCAAAGTTGATATATATAATTGACCCAAGTTATAAATACGTTTGAGACTGTTGTTGTACTTACATTGAAAAATCTACTTAGTTCAAAATTGCATTTATTTTGTCTCAGTTTTATCATTGTCAAAAAAAATTGATCTTCTGTACTCATATTAATTACACTACTACCAAAGTACTTAATTTTGTGTGCCATTGGACTTACTGTTGAATATACAAAATAGAACTTTTTATAGCTTTCAAACCCTGTGTAAAACTGGATAGCATCATCATCATCTTTATATCGGTTAATTGACCCATACACATGTTCATTATCAACCTGAATTCCTACAGAATTCATATTTGGTGTAGCATTAGGTAAATCAGACGCAATTGTATCCTTTACTGTACTTTCTTTGATTTCAACTTCATTACTTATATCTATTTCCACTGGTTTTACTTGATGACTCGTTGAAGAGTTTTCACTTTCTTCGAATGACAGTTTCTTTTGAGATCGTTTTTCTAGACGATCCTGGCGTTCTTTAGCTGCAGGGGTAATTGGAGCAGTAAAACTAAATATCGATGGAATAGCTGTCTTCTTCAAAAACTTTGCCAAAGGTGCATAATCTGTAAAAACAAACAACAACATGAGTATATTGACTACTTTATATATAAGATAACACTATAGGTTGTGCAAAAATATGTGATAATACTTACTTCCATATTTACTCTGGCCAACATAATCATCGGCATTAAAATGTATTGAACATAATCGTGAGTGTTCAGTGGCTTTAAAATTTTTGATTTTTATTGCTTTCTCCCAGGCCTTTCTGCGTTTAGCATCCTTTGGAAACAGATGAATTCCTTTGTTTTTGCAATCAAGAGCACAGCACTGAGTCATTTCTAATAAGTTCACGCTTAATTTTATTATAAATCACTTGGAATGAGCTTAAAATGCTGTTTGTTTACAAAAAATATACGAGATTTGACAGATGACAAGGCACAGTCGCTTATGCGACACCTACCGGGAGAAAAAGGCAGTTTTTCTCCCCATTTGTGATAAGTACCTATAGATTTAAAATTAAAATTAAGAATAGAATGGTCTCACGAAGAGCGGTGGCTCCAAACACAGGCGAAAAGCCTAAATGGAGACACTAGCAACTCGCTTACTTTTAAATTGTTTAAAGTGAAATAAAGATATTTATTTATTTATTTTATTTATTTACTGAAATTATAATATTGTTAATTTTGTGCATAATTCTTTATTTCAGTGAAATTTGGGTTACGAATTGAGACTTGTTTTGGAAAATGAATTAAAGTGCATATATGAATTAAAAAACTTATTTTAAAAAAAATTGTTTTATTCCAAATATTTCAAATTTTTATTCTTAAGTACTAGGGTAAGTCTATAAGTGTTATTATAAAATAAATGATTACTTAGAAGACGACTCAGTCTAAAATAAAATATTGTATGCCATATGGCGAAACACAGCTGTTCTCAAAATCTTGACATTGTAATCTGTCTTTTTACCTGTGTTTACAATAAATTATATTTTGATTTTTGACTTGATTTGATTTTGATCTAGTTATTTTTGAATTTGAATTGTTATATACTAAAGTACAGAGGGCCGCACATGAGGTTACCACATGTATGCACTCTGCAATATGAATGGCTTCAGTACACCTAGTATGTGTTTGTTTACTTCAACATATTAAAAGATTAACTAAGTACATTCAGTAATTTTCAAGATATTGTTGAAATAAATATATTGGGTTTTGAAAGCAGCGATTCAAAATTAACTGACTAAGTAGTTCTTAAATATTTATTTATGCTGTCTTATTAGATTCCCTATCCAGAGAACACTGCCTATCTCCAAGATAACAACTGAACCTGACATTGGTTTTGAAAACTTGAAATTGGTTTTGAAAACAAAAACACATTGTTTCAATTATGCACTGAACTTTTTCCAGGGAGGCTACCACCGTTCTTGCGTGAATTTGACGCGATGATTTTGATGCTGACGGAAGGAAGCTGATTCAATTGGTACCATGGGGACTAGAGATGGGTAAACACCCGGGTTAAAACCTAAGCGTGGGTTAAAACCCAATTATAACCCATTTCAATCCACCCAAACCACCCGTTTACCGGGTGAAAACGAAAATGATATGACACATGCAAAGGCCCTAATTTTTTAAAATCCTAATATTAAATTCAAACAAAATCAGTAAAATCACTTCAAAACCGACTGACAGAACAAAAATGGTTAAAATTCATATTGTTATTAGTCTCCTCAACGAATGAACCAAGAGGGGGTGTTGAGTGCGTAAGCTGGAACCTAAGTGATTTCTTCGGAAAATTGTTCAGGGTGCTTGGGGAGTAAACATACGAAAGGTCCGCGCCGCATCTAGGAGGTGTGCCGGAGTGGGAGGGGGGATGAAAGTTCCCACTTTTGAGTTTTTCGCTAATATCTTCAAAACGGTGCTTTGTAGAGAAAAAAATTTTTCTACGCAATGAAAGCTGATAAAATGTTCTACAACTTTTACTTTTAAATTTTTTTAGAATTATTATCCATTTTCGAACTACAAGTTCCGCAAAAGTGAAAATTTACGAATAAGCTACTTTTATCAAACACTAGCAAAATTTTCACGTTTCCGGAACTTGTAGTTCGATAAGAATTCGACAAAAAGTGGAAATTTAAAAATTGAAGAACATGTCATCTCCGCTTCTCTCCTCAAATGTATGTCAACTCCCTTCTCCCAGGTCCGCCCTAAGCTGAGGTTGGAGCCCCACGGTGGCGCTCTTAAGCCTGTTACTTAAAATTATTGGGCTGAGTGCCACGGTGAAGCTGTGAAGGCCATCAGCGGCCAACAGTGTAGTAATTTAAAAAGAAAAAAAATATGAACATTTTTCCGAAGAAATCGCTTAGGTTTCAGTTCACGCACTCTACAACTTCTTTATTATGAGGACTAAGTAGATGGTGTGTAATAAAAATATTATTTTTTTGCATTTTGCCCTAATCGAGACATTTAGTACTAAATTATTTTTGTTCTGTCGCTCCTCAGTTGATGTTGATTTTTATATAAAAAGTTATGAAACATGTTAATTATTTAATTATGACAAATTGCAAAACGTTGATTTTATTGTTTGAGTTTTATTTTCATTCTTCCAAACATGTATAAGATTTTAATTGAATTAAAAGTGATAACCCTATAAGTTTTATGATAAACATTTACGAGCTATTTTGGAAAGTTTGACTGTAATGGAAATACACAAGTATTTGGAAAGCTGTAAAATATTATTTACTATGAGTTTTCTCTAAAAAAAATGTGTAATCATAAATACTTTTAGCGTAAGCTGTTTTTACCCGTCAATTTGGGTGATAATGGGTTTAAACCGGGTTAAAACCCAAACCACCCGGTTTTAACCCGGGAGGGTCGAATGGGTTTTTACCCACTACCCATCTCTAATGGGGACGCATTGTTTGCGAACTAGTGAGAAAAATATAAGAATGAATGACGTCGGGGATCTTAAATATGGATATAAGAAATCTATAAGAAGTCAGAAAAATATAAATTGGGTTCTCAAAGCTCTCAAAGATCTTGAAGCATACGAAGCATAAGACAAAATTGGATTAAATCTCACTTTGGGCTGCCATGACACGTCACGTGACAGGCCGTCTAAGTCGAAGCTTGAAAGAATGAACGATCCCATGCGTACTCTTTTTTTTTTCTGAAACAATTGGTACCATGTAAGGATTTTCCGACTTTATGGAAATTGATTTTCACGCTTTTGAAGTAGGCGACTCCTCCGGCGTCAACATCGCAAGTTTTCCTTTGAAAAACATTATTTAGCGGCTTAATAAAATACATAATTTGTAAATTTGTAGTTAGAAAGTCATTTTGTATATAAACTAAGAAAGAAAACCTTCCAAAACTAAAATTTTTTTTTTCGTAATTTTGAGTTTTGTTTTTGTATGTATTTTAAATTTTCCCGCGTGATGTTTCCCATCCTTCCATCTCATTTCACATCTCGCTCTTGTATCAAAGAGTATGTAGTCTTGTAAACTCCTTGGCTCTTGTCATTGTAACTTGCTGTGGAGATAAACATTTGAAGTTTTTACAGTAATCACAACAATAATATTTTTGGCGAAAACGAAAATCTGTTGGTGATTAAGTACTTCTGAGGGCAACCACTACTAGATAAAAACTTAATATTACCCAGTAGACAGACTGAAACTATACAAAAGCAATTTGATTGCAGAAGAAGTGTTTATGTTGTGGAGAAACATAATCTTCCTTATCAATTTAGTGGCTACTGGCACAGTAAAGACCCACTGCAAACTTGAGTTTTCCCAGCAGACAGTTAAGATGTCTGGAAAAAGTCACAAAATTGATTCAATGTGCCTGAATTTTATTTTTGTTTGTACATGTGAGTGAAGATAGAAAATGATGGGATAAACACCTGAAGGAACTTCTAGATACCATGAGGAAACTCAACTCTTCGACTTCATCAGTATACACAAGACGTAATGTTAATGCACCTTCCAACAAGTGATTTTCACCTATAAGAGACTGCGGACATTCCGGAGAAAGTTCTGTATTTATTTTCAACAGTTTTTTTCTTGGATGAATTATGACAGTTGGATTTTTAGTTTACTAGGTGATTTATTGGGAGAATTTATTGGAATAAAATAAAATTATGTGGAACAAGTTTTTTTATTCATATATGCATGTTAATCTTATTAAATCAGATATCACTCATTTTCCAAACAAAGTCCTTGTAACAGGCTCTATACATCTTATTCTCAACCATCTTCATCATTCTCAGTTTTGTTCTTATTCGAATACCCATCATTCCAAAAATTATACATTCAGTTTTTGATTGGTGCTAGAGCCTTTTACTATGTATCTTTACTGTCAACTAGTTAAAATCATGTAACTCTATTAGGAAGTTCCCAATACTCAATAAATCAAAGTTATTATGTTGGTTTGATTGGTAGTCTTCCAACAATATTAATTATCATATCATTGACGGTGTTCTCAGTGTACATACATGGCAGTAGTTGTGTTCGTGTAGAATTATCTTAATGAAAGGCAGCCACATCCCTGAGGAAGTTCGAAATTTTTTTTCTCAGCAGCTTTACCACGATAACGACAAACTCACGCTCGGCTCACGCTGAAACTTCACTTTGATTGCGCAAGGGTCCCGCGCAAAGAATTGCTCGCCCTATGGCGTTGTCAATGTTGACATAGGACCGCGGTGTTGTTGCGGCGCTGTCACTAACGTACAGTCAAGAGCAGGTCACGCTTTACACTACCAATTTAAGCTGAGCTCTGATTTATACTGCGCGCCATACAATGCAGGGCCGGTCCAAAGTGTCAAGCTTGCCAGTCATCTTTTAAAAGCTTACTTTGCACATGCTTTACAAAACCTAAGATGACTCACTCCACCTGGAAATAAATTAAGTTAATGAAAGCAGATTAATTAATTCTTTTCATCTTATTAAATATAACTGGGAAAACTTCATCTCCTTCAGAATGAAATAACATATTGTAAAAAAAGAAGTCTAAATGTGTTTTTTATAAGATGTACTTCAGAGACTGCTCAGAGGCTGCATTGGCTCGTTCCGCCTGCCCCTTTTTTCCATCGGACATCCAGATGCACTGCGGGTATCACCCTTATCTTGTCAAGATCCCTCAGATACGTACTGAGCGCTATTCTTCATCTTTTATATTGCGCACTGCCAAGGAGTGGAATTCCCTGCCGGTGTCTGTATTTCCGAGTTCATACAACCCAAATATCTATAAAGTACGAGTGAATAGGCTTCTACTGGGTGAGTTCGCTACATCCTCGACCACATCTTTTCCCTAAGCTAGATTGTGGTCAAGAGCGAACCCATCTAAATATATAAAACAAAGTCGTGTTAGTTACACCACCTATAACTCAAGATCGGCTGGACCGGTTTCCATGGTTTTTGATTTGTTGTATTTCTCTCCATCCCGAATAGCAGAATAACTATTAAAAACATTGGAAAATTGACGGGAAAATTCCCACGGGAACGAAGTCCCGGGTGAAAAGCTAGTTTTTTATTTTAAAAAAAAAATGACTTCAGACATTACAACACAAATAATGTAAACAGAAAATACTAGTGTTGATATTATCTTTGGGTAACACAAACAGAAGATGAGCAAAATAGAAAAACTAAATAAAAAGATGGAGACAAAAAATAAATAAAATAGTAAGACAGATCAGTTAAAAATAGGAAGTAATGAAAAAACAAAAAGAACAACCTTTAAGTTTCCCGTCTGTTCTTTTCGGGGGAAGACTGCACCTTTGCAAACAGACAGACTCAAACAAATGTTATTGACATAAGTAGGTAATTAGAAAAATTTCATTCAATTTTTGATTTTTGTGATTTTGCTAATGTCAGAGTATTTTAAGTAGTATTAAAATAGGGAAAGGCAAAAAGTGACCAACATCAAGTAAAGAAACTCTAATGGTTGTAATAAACCAGAGCATCGTCTGTTGATCAGCAGGGAGCACCACTAGCAGGTCAGGATGATGATGACTTTGGAGCACTAAGATGTTATGTTATGACAGTCGAAACATTTAATGTTCTATGAAGTTAAGATATTTTGAATTGAGTTGACACATTTAGGTTAACATTAGGTTCCTTTTAAAGTTTTCTTCAAAACTTTTAAAAGGAAATATTTGCAAAGTCCTAGCAATTCGTACTTGTGTGTTTGTGCAGTGTTGTGTGTAGAAAAACGGCTTCACTCAGCTCTAAGTTGTTTCTTGTAAGACCGGCAGAGTGAAGCCTGAACGTAAGTGAATAGGTATAGTGTGATGATGAAATAATGTGTCATAGAACAGACATAGGTACGTACATAAATAATGATAAGTATATGTAAAAGTTGGTATGATAATATTTGCTTAATATGATTATTAAGTATGTTAGATTTGATAACACTTTGGCTTGGCTCCATTATATTGACTTGAAATTGTAAGAAAGAAGAACAAACAAACAATCTCAGTAATACAATATTAAGATTTTTGTGTTAGGCCTACAAAACTAATAGATAAGTTCACCAACACTTTGGAATAACTACCTGCGTTTTACCACTGAAGGTATTTTCAACACATCTCTAAGTACAGAAAAAACCATGACAACTTCCGAGAACTTCTGCAGAAGATTGATAGGCAGATTACCAATGATATCACAATAGATAACTCAAATATTACCAATGGCTGCGTAAAAAATGCGGCGATAATATTTTCCATGCCTCAGAAAGTCTGCTTTAGAAAAGATTCTAGATGAAATTCCATCCACGGCGATAGGAAAACACCACAAAACTTACTTGGTCTTGAAACCTTTAGTAGTTAGTTTAACAGTATACGTTTTACATGGAATTCGTCTTCCGACTCAACACCACTACACGTACTACACGAAAAACTCAAAAATATTGTTAAAATAAGCTACAATTACAAAATAAACTTCTCAATTTTCTTCAAAACATCTTGATTTTAACATTTTCAATAGTGACACAGTGACGGTGACAATTCGTTTTAATATTATAACCCATCAATTTATTTTTTGTTTTCAAGGTAAAAAAATAATTATTACATTAAAAATCAACGTTTAGTTTTAATTTAATCAAAATAAAGATCAATAAGTAATGAAAAACAACGAATACATTTAAATACTGCAGCAAAACAAAACGCACTGCAAGTATCATGAGAAAGTCGTTCTTTCATTTGTTTTCACACTAGTACGCCAAAATTAAAAATTTAAAAAACCCCCCCCGCAAAAAAGTAAAGCGGACATTTAAAAAGTAAAAAATAATACCTTTCGTTGAGCCATCAAATTCATTTCAGAAATACCTATATATATATTTTAATTATCGAAATCGATGGATGGCATGATAGGGTTTGCTCATTAAAATGGCGCTATAATGTCGCGTCGGGGTACCGCTTTAGTGAATCAGTGAATAGTCAATCAAATGAAGGGTCTGATTCACTAAAGCGGTACCCCGACGCGACATTATAGCGCCATTTTAATAAGCAAACCCTATCGTGCCATCCATCGATTTCGATAATTAAAATATATATATAGGTATTTCTGAAATGAATTTGATGGCTCAACGAAAGGTATTATTTTTTACTTTTTAAATGTCCGCTTTACTTTTTTGCGGGGGGGGTTTTTTAAATTTTTAATTTAATTTTTATTTCAAAATTTTTAACTTATTTTCAAAATAATTAAGAGTGTACTAGTGTGCTGGATATCCTGGCCGCAGCATCAGCTCACGGTGTTGCCACCATTGCATTGTATGCAGAATCAAATACTGATCAAAACGAGTCCAAACACGACATATCTGCTATTATTTTTTCAAGGATGTGCTAGTGTTCTGGATATCCTGGCCGCAGCATCAGCTCACCGTGTTGCCACCATTGCATTGTATGCAGAATCAAATACTGAACAAAACGAGTCCAAACACGACATATCTGCTATAATTTTTTTAAGAGTGTGCTAGTGTTCTGGATATCCTGGCTGCAGCATCAGACCAAGAGTTCCATAACCCTGCATAGTTATTAAGCATACATGAGTATTTCAAGTTTTAGGTCACATGTATGTTTGAAAGTAAAGTAAATACACATTAAGAGTCTAAGAACCCTACCGCAGCTAACAAAAGAGCTGATGACCTTGAAACGGCTGAACCGATTTTGATAAAACGTATCTAAGAACCATCGCCAAAAACCCTGCTTGTAAATAAAAAAAACCGCATCCAAATCGGTTCACCCGTTTGAGAGCTACGGTGCCACAGACAGACACACAGACACACAGACACACAGACACACAGACACACACACATAGCGGTCAAACTTATAACACCCCTCTTTTTGCGTCGGGGGTTAAAAATTCAATAAAAAAATTGATTTTGATTTTGACGGCTACTAAACCATGGTAACTTTTGAATCAACTTCAATATTTTGCGTGAACATCAAATTCAAATTACTTAGCTGTGCGTTCTGTTATGCTGCAGTATTATTTTACTTTGTTCTTATAATTTACCTTTCGATGTATGTTTAAATTTTAATTACCCTTAACATTGATTAATGGACATTTTTATAGTTTACTTTGAAAACAACTTAAAAAAAAAATGGGTCATCGGTCGTGCAGTCACATTAAAACGCATAAACTGCATAGGATGACAAGGCTGTATGATTCTTAACCTTTGCCTGCCGCAATGCGAATAATAAAACAATAAACTAAATAGTCTGTGACTGTCATTTTTAATCGTAAGGCGAATCAAAAACGACAACATCAAAAATATTTACCGTTTGTTTAATTTTCTTCCGCGTTCACTTGTAGTTTCCAACCTCGATATTGGCAAAATTTTCTTACATGAAAAGACAGAGCCATATATGCACAAGAATAGAATAGAATTGTTTGCACCGTGATCTCTTTTAGTTTTCAACATTGGCATTGGCAAAATTGTCTTACATAAAAAGACAGACCCATATATGCACAAGAATAGAATAGAATTGTTTGCACAGTGATCTCTTGTAGATTCCAATCTTGGCATTGGCAAAATTGTCATAACTTTTGAAGACAGAGCCACCCGTAACATGACCCAGTGACCGCCATAATATTCCTAAAAAAAGGATTGACTGATTGCGATAAATAAAGAATACCGCTTGCCATAACCTACCTTTGATGACCTACCAAGAAGTGTGTGTGTGTAGGATTACCAAGGAACATAATACTCCCTGGCGGGAGTATTGAGCTTAAAAACATTAACCGTAAGTACCCAAATAAAATTAAATGTTTTGCTACGTGATTCTGGTCGAATTGCAATAACATTACATTACATTACCCACATAAACAAACTTGTACTTGAATGTTTAAAATGTATAATTGAAGCTGAAACCAAGGTTGGCATGTCAGGAAACTTGCAAACAGTGGATACGATTTGCACAGCTATTGTAGAGTTAATGACGGGGTTTTTAGTTACTAAAACCCCGTCATTAACTCTACAATAGCTGTAACTTTCCATTTAGTTACTTTTGAATACACAATATACCTAATATTTTAAGCCAGGAATAATTAATAAGTTTATAAGAATCAATTAATCCACTTTCATTAACCAAATCCATTTTCATGTCATAGCAAACAGACGACTAGATAGCAAGAGTAACAGGCCAGCAATGGATGGAGGCTGCTAAAAATAGAGATGAGTGGAATAACTTGGAGGAGGCTTTTACCCAAAAGGGCCCACAGCTGATGAAGAATCTAAGTAAAAGAACACTAAGTAATTTAATTTAAATTTAATTAACTTAATTTCATTTATTAACTTTGCATTTTTAATAATATTAATTGATTTGATTTAATTTAATTGCAATGTAAGCTTTATTATTATTATTTTCATTTTAGGTGGAGTATGGAGTATCGCTCGCAAACAACGGTGATACTTTGAAAGCTCTAGCCGTTTCACAAGCTCAGGCCAGCAGACCCACGGAAATTAAACAATGAATTTAGGTATTCTATGTATGCCAATATATAATGCCTTCCTAGTACCTATTGATGCCAAAAGAACAATATCTAGTGCCATCATAGTTTAAGAAATAAAGGTCGTTGTTTGTGGGACTGCTGGATGGATAACAGCTCAGCAGACCCACCTCTCGTACACGGAAATGGCTAAAGTTAGAGACATGGTTCTAGTTCTAAGCTTAAATGCTTTCATTGGTGCCATCGAGAAAAAAGTTTCAAACCTAGTGCTTCAAGCGTTTCGGAGCTATAAAACGATGTTGGTGTGCCTGCTATCATGTTTGGTCTGCTGCGTTGAACCCTCCGCCCAGCAGGCACACCAAGATTGTTTTATAGCTCCAAAGCGCTTGAAGCAACCCACAAACAACGACCTATATTTCTTAAACTATGATGGCACTATACAGGGTGTTAAGTAATTCGATCTTATCCGAAAAAAATTTTTGACTTCCCATACAAAAAGATTTATCAGCTGATGGAATTTGTATGGGAAGTAAAAAAATTTTTTCGTATTTCGGCATTTGTTCTTAGGGAAAGTTGTTCAGTTTCATGGGCTTATTTACCACCCAAGAGGATAAGATCGAATTACTTAACACCCTGTATATGGTTCTTTTGGCATCAATAGGCACTAACTAGGAAGGTGTTATATATTGGCATACATAGAATACCTAAATTCGTTGTTTAAGTTCCGTGGGTCTGCTGGCCTGAGCCACACGTTTTACAAGGCTGTGAAACATGACTGGCATGTAGGTACGGCGAGAACTGAATCACTGAAATTATAATATTGTTAATTTTGTGCATAATTCTTTATTTCAGTGAAATTTGGGTTACGAATTGAGACTTGTTTTGGAAAATGAATTAAAGTGCATATATGAATTAAAAAACTTATTTAAAAAAAAATTGTTTTATTCCATTTATTTCAAATTTTTATTCTTAAGTACTAGGGTAAGTCTAGTTATTTTTGAATTTGAATTGTTATATACTAAAGTACAGAGGGCCGCACATCAGGTTACCACATGTATGCACTCTGCAATATGAATGGTTTTACAATGTATGCACTCTGCAATATGAATGGCTGCAGTACACCTAGTATGTGTTTGTTTACTTCAACATATTAAAAGATTAACTAAGTCAGTAATTTTCAAGATATTGTTGAAATAAATATATTGGGTTTTGAAAGCAGCGATTCAAAATTAACTGACTAAGTAGTTCTTAAATATTTATTTATGCTGTCTTATTAGATTCCCTATCCAGAGAACACTGCCTATCTCCAAGATAACAACTGAACCTGACATTTTCCTAAGAAAAACTAGAAATTGGTTTTGAAAACAAAAACACATTGTTTCAATTATGCACTGAACTTTTTCCAGTATATCACTGTTTCTGTGCGTCTAACATATCACCGTTATGGAACAAATCTAGAGCTAATTATTAATTGCATTCATTTTTGCCCAGTGACGGGGCACCGCTAGGTATAGACACACTGTCGCGGCGAACATCTGTCAGCCTGGATCTATAGCTCTATACATCATATGCGACAAAATACGTTTTAGTCTATCATCTACACAATAATTATGTCTAGGTATTTACTTACTGGTAAATCTTAGACACCTGTTTTAGATCAGTATGGAGTTACATTTCTCGGAGAGCCACATATTACTAATAATACTGTGGTACGAAGACTCTCTCGGTTTCTATTAATATCTATCTCAACCGAAGTCTCTCAGTTAATTTGGGAGACACAAAGAAGCTATGGGGCTACCATAGTACGGTTAACATCTTAACCGTTTTTGTACTTCTATAAGTTTACTTGAGGAAGCCGCAGGGCTACCGCGGTACGACCTAGTTACTCTGCCGTTTTTGTCCTTCCTAAGTAAATGGTCTACACGACCTGCTTCGTTTTTATCCTCTCTGCTCGGGGTTATACCCCGTGGGGCCACCTCCATCCCCTCGCCCCTCCTTACCACGCCAAAACTCTCCATACTATAGGCGAAGGCCACTATCTCAGCCTTAAGCGCCTCTATACTGCTAGACAAAGCCGTCAGCTACCACCAGTCATCCCAATCATTACCTGAATGAGACTGACTAGGCCGCCAACTACTACCTGTCCTATCTCTGATCTCTAGGTAATATCTATGCTCGACTCCTATTATCATAAGTGAGCTCTGACTTTGTTTACTGTTAATATTATTAGGTATATTGTTGTTGACTTACATGGATCCTCAGTGATAGCGACGTAGTCTGTTCCAACACTTCCTCCATGCACAACACTCTCAACTTCTTCTTTTTACTTTCAGGTAACTCTTTTGACACTCGTCTGCCGCCGCCGGCATTGCTCCCAGTCCTCTCTCCCCCCTTCATTTTGTAGGTGAAGTACTCGCGGAAATCCGCGACACTCCCGGCGAATAAGTTTAGTGCAACAACATAGCTAATTGGCGGGTCCATTCTGCTATTTTGGCTTTAGCGTTAATGGCCGCCTGTCTAGGTCTGGTTTGGAGAACCACATCACTACCCTCTTCAGGAAGGTCTTGACTTTCCGTATTCGGCGTTTCTTTTTCTTCACTGATAACAGGTTGATCACTATTTTGTAGAAGTGGTGACTGTTCTTTCTGTTCCGTAATTTCTAGCATCTCTTTATTTGTAGATTGTTCTATGTTTTTATCCAAGGTACATTCTACGGAAGTATCAGGTAATGGTATATTTCGATAAGGGACATCCGGGTAACTCTCTGTATTTCTAGAATGTAGAGCATCTTCATCGGGTCCAATTTCTAGAGGATATAGGTGACCTATAGATCGGGTGAATTCCGTATCACCAACCATGACTCTTGCAACTCTACACTGTCCATCAGATCCTTTTAATAGGGAAGAAATCTTTCCCACCTTCCAATCAATTATATTTTTTGTATTTTCTTTTAGTTGTACAATGTCCCCAATTTGTGGAATTTTGTCTACTTTATTTCGCGGTTGTTTTATCATAAGGCGGTGTTTTTCTCTCAAGCTTGGTAGATATTGATCGCAGAACATTCTTTTAAATTCATTGAGCATAGAACTACCTTTCTTCCATGCATCAATTAAGTCAACTTTAGTAGCTGGTGCTTGTTTAGTAGCTAACGGGACTACTTCAATACATTTTCCTAATGATAAAAAATCTGCTGGTTTCAAAATATATTCTAAATCAGCACCAACACTTGTTAGTGGCCGATTGTTTACCACTGCTTCTACTTCTTTGAGAATAGTGCTTAATTGTTCGTCTCGTAAAAGTTTTTTGTCTAAAGAGCGTTTCAGGCAGTGTTTCACTATACCCACCAATCTTTCATAAAAACCTCCATGCCATGGTGCTAGCTGGGGGATGAATTTCCATTGTATCTTATTGTCAGTACAATAAGCATCAGTTAAAACTTCACTTGTCAATTTGAAATATAGTGCATTGTCTGATATTATTTTTTGTGGCAATCCTCTGCTTGCTATGAACCTCCTCAAAGCCATAAGGCATTCTTCAGCCGTTAAGTTCTTCACCACTTCAAGATGGATTGCACGGACTGCAAGACACGTGAAAAGACAGACCCACCTTTTCTCTTTTCCTGTTTTGGTGTCAACGAACAGAGGACCAAAGTAATCTAATCCAGTATAAGTGAAAGGAGAAGTATAATTGACTCTTTCGTGGGGAAGTGGTGGTTGTGGTGGTAAAGCGTAAGGTCCTCCGCCGTGTTTAATACATTGTGGACATCTTCTTATAGTTTTCTTAACTTGTGCCTTGCCTTGGGGAATCCAATATTTCTGGCGAATGAGGTTCAAGGTCTGAGATGCACCGACATGATAATTTGCTTCATGCGTCTTCTTAATTAAGTTATTAGTGAATGGGCTATCTTTTGGTAAAATAATGGGGTTTTTCATATCGTATCCCCAACCAGTGTTTGTCATTCGACCTTTACATCTCAAAATTCCATCAACGTCTTGAAATAGATTGAGGTTTCTTGAAAGGTGGGTAATTTTGCCTTCGATTTCTTCAGGAAAATGCTCCCGTTGTAGTTTCCTTATGTTTTCTATGGTATCATCTTCGCTAGAAGCATTGAACTCTAGATCCGTTTCTTTGTTAAATTCTTTACTCACTGTGTTGTCAGATTCCTGGAGATTTGTATCTTTTGTCAAATCCAGGTCTTCCCCGGCCACAAAGCTGAGTTGGTCGCTGGCTTGTAAATTTTTTGGCCAATTTTCTTTGCCTTGCTTCAGGAACTCTGGACCAAAAAGCCATAGTAGATGTTTTTGTTCCCATAATTCGGGTCGTGTGGCTAGGTCTGCTGGATTTAAATGTGTATTAATGTATCGATATTCGACTTTTAAATTGGTTTTAATTTCATTTACTCTTCTCGATACAAATGGTGGTAATAATTTGTTAGAGTGTATCCAGCTGAGCACAATAAGGCTGTCAGTCCATAAGTATTGATTATCTATAGTCAAGTTCAGGTTCTCTTTCACATATTTCAACAGTCTGCTCCCTATGAGGTAACCTAGTAGTTCTAATTTGGGTATCTTTAAGTCGCTTTTATCTTCTATCGGTGTTATTCTGGCTTTAGCCATAATAAATGTTGTCTTTATTTTCTCTTCTCTATATGTCACTAAGTAAACAACTGCGGCGTACGCTTTTTTGGAAGCGTCTGTGAAGCAATGTAGTTCATACTTCACAGCTTCATTTTCTGCTGTTTCTTTAATTCCTACGTAATATTTTTTATATACTGTAGACTGTCAAGTACACTATCCCAAGTTTTCAGCATTTCTTCTGAAAGGTCGCAGTCCCATTTGACCTTTTGCACACATAGATCTTGGAACATTATTTTTGCTGGTAGAACTAAAGGTGCGGCAAACCCGCAAGGGTCATACACACGAGCTAGTGTTTTCAGGACATGTCTTTTGGTCACTTTAGCCACATGGTTTTTATTAATGTCTTCATTTATTTTAAGTTCTAGTGTATCATCTTTAAGATTCCATATCAAGCCGAGAACCTTTATATTTTCAGTTTGTTTGGATCTTTGTTTTTCTGGAATAGTGTCCATGAATACTTTGTCATTAGACGCCCAATCTCTTATGTTCATAGAGATATCATTGAACACTCTATTTGTTTCTTTGTATAGTTCCTTTGCTTCATTGCAGGATTCTGTCGTTGTAACTAGATTATCCACATAACATCTATCAGATATTTCCTTCAGTAATTTTTCATTATTCTTCGAGAGATGATATCGAATCGTTGCTGTGAGGAGGAATGGGCTTGATATGACACCAAAGGGAACTCTACAAAATCTTAAATGTAGTAGGTTATCCGGAGTTAGTTCTTCTTTATTGTTCTTAATCCACAGAAACCTGGTCACATCTCTATCTTCTTCTTGTAGGCCTATTTGTAAAAAGGCTTTCTCAATGTCACCAGTGATGCCAATTTTACCAGTTCTGAATTTTAGAAGTAATGCTGTCAAATCCTCTAATAATGAAGGTCCTTTGTACATGGCTTCGTTAAGACTTTTATTATCTTTTGTTTTAGCACTGGCATCATAAACAATTCTACCTCTTTTACCTTCCTGTTTAACAATGTGGTGTGGTAAATAGTGTATAGGGTGTTTCGTTTGCTGATTCTGATCTGTCTGATATTGTAGATTTATTTTTTCTATTATACCGGCTCTCATCTGTTCTTTAAGGATTTCCTCATACTCGTGTAGTGTGTCCTCATCAAGTCTGCGGAGTAAGCCTTTCAGCCTACCATAAGCTAATCCATAGTTAGTGGGTATATCAGGAGGGTATTGCACCCATGGCCACTTAACAAAATATCTTTTATCTCTATACTCTACTGTGTCATTGAAATGTTTTACTGTTTCCTCCTGTTGTGTTACCTTCGGAGAGTCGGTGATTCCGATATTCTCCAGTGTCCACAGGAATCTTATATCAATTTCTCTTAATGGAAGGTCAGGTTCTGTAAAATACGGGCATTCTGTGTTGTGACATTGGCAATATGTAATCACTGTTAAAACATTATCCTCTTCTATGCTCAATGCGCTACCAGAAACAACCCAGCCAAAATCGGAATTTACTAAATATAAATTATCTTTAAGATGAAAATGTTCGTTCCATATAAATGAAAAGTAATAATCGTTTCCGATGAGTAAGTCAATTTTTTCTCCAGCACTTCCGTCATCTGCTAATATGTCTAAGTGGTGTGGCAATGGGCTATTTGGAACAGGGACTCTATCAGTTATATGTGGTACTACGTTTGCTTTAACAGTCTTTTCTATGTTGCGCTTGGTGATTAAAGTTACTTTAACTGATGGGCTTTTAATTTCCTTTGGCTCATTTGAACCAAAGGTATAAATCAGGAGTAGGTCTTCTTTATCTGGTTGGAGTTTTAGCTGCCTTGCTAACCTAGAGGTGATATAGCTGCGTTGGCTGCCACAGTCTAGTAACAATCGGCAGCTTGTTGTAATATTATTGGCGTGGATCTGGGTTGTTGCTGTCTGCAAATAAGAAGTACCAACAACATTATGTAAGGTATAGCAATTTTCTTGAAAATTTTCTATATTATTGGCTACAGTCAAAGGTGTATTACCAGCTTCAGGTGCTGCAGCCATAGAAAGTTTCTTAGGACACAAAGCTCTATTGTGTAACTTTGAACAGTAGTTGCAATTTCGTTTTAGACGACAATTCCTTTTAGCATGTCCCTTACGGAAGCATAAATAACAGCGGTCAGCAAGTATCTTCAATCGTTCGCTTATAGTTTTAACTTTATTACATTCATCATTATAATGAGATTCTCCGCAAAATATACATGTAAACTTAATTTTCTTCTTCTGGGGTTCTTCTTTATTATCATTCCCATCTCTGAATTTTCTTTTCTGCATATTGTTACTTATTTTAGATCTATTATCATATTCTTTTCTTCCCTTTAGAGATCCTTTTTTAAACCCTGGAGTAAATTTTCTTTGTTTTGTTTTCTGAGCTTCTATTTTAAATTCGCTGTCCCTGGTATGAAGAACTTCAGTTGTGTAATGGTTTTCTTTTCCAACTCCCTCCACGGTCCTTGCTGCATCTTCTCTGGCAGTAACTATAGTTTCGAGTTTTTTTCTGATTTCTTGCACGGATTCAATTTTAAGTCCAATTTTTGTTTCATATATAAGTTCTTCAGGGAATTTTTCAGTAATGATAAATCTCAAGTGATTTTGGTTTACATCTTCTCCTAACGACTCTAGTACTCTTAAGTGCCTTTCGATTTCATTAAGAGTTTTACGGCAAGAGGCTGCAGTATTTGTTGCAGTTTTAATTCTGTACAAGGCCGCATAGTGAGCATCTATAATATAGCTTGGTTTGCCGAAGCGCTCTTGCAAAGTTTTGATTGCTATTTTGTAATTTTTGGTTGTGGTTTCTAATCCTTCTATTATTAGTTTTGCTTCTCCTTTAAGCGATGTCTTTAAATAAAGAAGTTTGTCTATATCCGGTATATTTCTGTGAACTAAAGTTGGAGATATCATCAGGTGACGGGTCTGTGCTCAGTCTAAAATAATTGTTGAGTTCTTCACAGAATCTTTTGTTGAAACTATCTAGTTTCCGTACTGTCAACTCCGCTAATGACCTTTCCTCTTCAGTAAAACTTGTCAAACTTGAATATTTTAAAGCTTCTTCTGTCAATGCACTTATACGTGCAACTATGTCACTCAACCTCTCCAGCAGCATTTGCTCCATGCTGTCCTGAAATTTACATCAGAAGGAAAATAAAATCTAATTTTATTGTTCTGAGAGAGATAAATCCCCTAAAATTTCATTTCCTATTTTAATAAACTTTTCTTTTCAACATTTTATTCTTTAAACACTTTCTCTTTAGTGAGGTATATTTTTTTTTAATTTGCAATTCCTAGTTCAGTAACAAGTGATGCTTTTGCTTGGGTTAGTGATGACATTGTCTAAATTCTAAACATTAACGACTCAGATTCATAGTTTAGACAGTAAAATAATGCACGTAATTCTTACCCCTTTTTATCTCAATCCAAATTCGAACTGTAAATGAACGTTCTATTTGCCTCCAAAAGAAATTCTGAAACAATGTCATATGTCATTATTTCAATCGGCGGCGTGAAATGTTGATTTACTATAGATTTATAGTAAGCCCGACCAACTCTGTACTTCATTCGTAACTTTCCACAACACTTAGGTTACAAATAAAATGATTGTTGAGTTTCAGCCGGCAAAGTACTTGTCACAAAATAAAAACTACTTCGATCAAAGTTTTATGTAGGTTCAATACGTTATTTGGTAAAATGCTCATACTTACAGTGTATTTAGAACACACTCATAACACTTCACGATCTTATTCACTTATTTTGTACCAATTTTCATTGAACATAAGAATAATCTAAAGAAAACTTTCTCCATGATGTGAAAATAAAACCGGAAATGGGAATGATTAACATCATACGGGGATACTGCCAACATTAAAGCACCGATTGCCATAACCTATCAAGAGAAGTAAACAATGACAACAATAATGTTGCCATTTATTATCACTTCGTTTGGCCTAAAAACTTAATCTAACATTGTCATCCGTGGCGGTTTAAATGATCACGGGAGATAAGTTCCCTGTTGAAATATCATTCGGAACTCAAGTGAATCCCTACTGCACTAATAATTCTACTATTTTGTTACTTCAACTGTTTGTCCAGTAATTATTATTCTCTATTTGGATCACTCATTATATTTAAAATCTAACATTCGTAGACAATACTTTAACAAAGCATCATCATAACAACAGTCTTCTTCTCATAGTGTAGGCACAATCAAGTGCGTGGCGAACCCGACCAATCCCGGTGTCAGAGTTCTCAAACCTCACAATGGCCCCCGACTTGGCTTCTACAGTCAATCAACAACAGCCGGGACGGACAGCACAACGTGCCCTCCGAAGTACGGAAACGCTCGCGACACATCGCCACGCCGGCTACCCATCAGGTTCCCCGCCCCTGTGTACATTGCTCAACCTCACCGATCGGTTGAGACCAGCGAGAGCCACTGGATTACGATCGCTTCAACAACAGTATAAAATATCAATTTCTAAATCCATCAGACAAGTTGCCAATTTGGTACAATTTTATTCCGATGGCAACACTGAACCCAATGCTGTCACACTTAACACAATTCTATGTCTTTGGTCTATGCCGACAATCCAATGACAGTGGAATGAACGACAACTCTTTTCCCTTTTTTTTTTTTTTTTGAATGGAATGAAAGAGACAAAACAGTGAAAAAATAATTATATTTTCTTTTATAACAACAAAAATCAAGAATAAATAAAATACCTACAACTTAGGTCTTGGTGTAGTCAAAATCTCTTGAACTTGACGTACCACAGCGCTCGCCATCTTGACTCCCCAATTTAGCATGATTTACTTCAATTACTTTGTAATACACTCACGAGTCAAATTGGCCGTATAACGTAAACTGGTTCTGCTTCAACGTTTAAACACAAAATAAAATACCAAAATGTATTATGTTAATTTTTACATTTCTAGTAGGTATTTGTTAATATCGCAGCGTCTTCCACCAAATTTTGTCGCGGCGAACATCTGTCAGCCTGGATCTATAGCTCTATACATCATATGCGACAAAATACGTTTTAGTCTATCATCTACACAATAATTATGTCTAGGTATTTACTTACTGGTAAATCTTAGACACCTGTTTTAGATCAGTATGGAGTTACATTTCTCAGAGAGCCACATATTACTAATAATACTGTGGTACGAAGACTCTCTCGGTTTCTATTAATATCTATCTCAACCGAAGTCTCTCAGTTAATTTGGGAGACACAAAGAAGCTATGGGGCTACCATAGTACGGTTAACATCTTAACCGTTTTTGTACTTCTATAAGTTTACTTGAGGAAGCCGCAGGGCTACCGCGGTACGACCTAGTTACTCTGCCGTTTTTGTCCTTCCTAAGTAAATGGTCTACACGACCTGCTTCGTTTTTATCCTCTCTGCTCGGGGTTATACCCCGTGGGGCCACCTCCATCCCCTCGCCCCTCCTTACCACGCCAAAACTCTCCATACTATAGGCGAAGGCCACTATCTCAGCCTTAAGCGCCTCTATACTGCTAGACAAAGCCGTCAGCTACCACCAGTCATCCCAATCATTACCTGAATGAGACTGACTAGGCCGCCAACTACTACCTGTCCTATCTCTGATCTCTAGGTAATATCTATGCTCGACTCCTATTATCATAAGTGAGCTCTGACTTTGTTTACTGTTAATATTATTAGGTATATTGTTGTTGACTTACATGGATCCTCAGTGATAGCGACGTAGTCTGTTCCAACACTTCCTCCATGCACAACACTCTCAACTTCTTCTTTTTACTTTCAGGTAACTCTTTTGACACTCGTCTGCCGCCGCCGGCATTGCTCCCAGTCCTCTCTCCCCCCTTCATTTTGTAGGTGAAGTACTCGCGGAAATCCGCGACACACACACCATTTCTTATATAATAATATGTAAAATGAAAAGACATTAAAAGGAACGTAAGCATATATTTTGTAACTTGATAAAAATTGAGGAGTTGAGTTTGCTTGTGGTATCTAAGTTCTGTTTTACCGTCTTATATTTCTTCACTCACTCACATGTGAAATTTCAGGCTCATTGAATCAGTTTGATGGCTTTGTCCTGACATCTTAGGAAAACTCAAGTTTGCAGGGTCAGTGGGTCATGTTAGGGGTGGTCCAGTGCAGTGCCGGTATCCACCAAATTAATTAAGAAAACTATCTTCCTTCTAAGTAGTCAGTGACAGACAGTATTCTGCAGTAGAATCACTTCACTTTGCTTTTGGACAGTTTCAATCTGTCTAATGGGTAATATTTAGCTTGCAATGGATGTTCATCATGCAATCCTGTTATCCCTCATCAGGGACATAGGGCTCTCAGAAAGGATTTCCACTCTTCTCTGTTTTGGGCGGCAGCTTCGATGTCTTTCCAACTGAGACCAGTTGATGCAGCCTCTTTATCAACTGACCGTCTCCAGGTGGTACGGGGACGGCCCGGCTTTCTTGTACCACAAGCTTGCCATATAAGGCTTTGTTTAGACAGATGGTTATTTGGTCTCCTCAAGACGTGCCCAATCCAGCGCCATTTTCTTATAAGAATCTCCTTGCTCATTGGTTGTTGGTCAGTTAGCTCCCACAGTCTTGCATTAGGGATGGTTCGTGGCCAACAGATTCCCAGGATGCGACGTAAACATTCACGAACACCTGAAGTTTGCTGGTGACGTCATTCTTGACGAGCCATGTCTCGCATCCGTACAGGAGGACTGACTTGACGTTCGAGTTGAATATTCTTATTTTTGTTTGTGTGATTATTGATGACGTCCAAACGGGTTTAAGCTGTGCGTATGCGGCTCTTACCTTGTTGATACGCGCTTCTACATCAGCTTCTGTACCTCCCATAGGGTCTACAATGCTCCCTAGGTAGGTAAAGCGCTTCACAATTTCGACTGCTTTGCCGTTTATATAGATAGGCGTTGCATCAGTGGTATTAAGGCGCATGTCTTTCGTTTTATTACCGTTTATGCGCAGACCCTCTTCAGCAGCAGCATTGGCAAGATCGTCGGCCTTGGACTGGAGGTGTTCTCGTGAAGTAGCGAGTAGGCAGAGATCATCCGCAAAGTCTATATCTTCCAGGTATATGGATGTTCATACTGCTGAAAAACATTATGACAGGTATTCGATGAGAAGTCGAGGAATCAGTATGCGAGCAGCATCCAAGACCACTTCATACTTCGAGACTAAAAATCACTTTGGACACTTTTATTCCTCTGCTGAGTCTGCTGGACAAGCTTGAGGTAGTAGTGGTTGCCCACATACGCTGGTGTTCACCGAAAGCTCAGGAATATTCGTATACGAATAAGAAATATCAATATTTATGGAACATAAACATGAGATAAGATGGCGAAAAAAAAACATCAGTTCATTCTTTATTTAACAAAAAATGTTTTTATGGGGTACGCATAGGTACGCATGGGCATCATTCATTCTTTGGAAAATCAACTTCGAAATAAGTCACGTGACCTTACATGGTACCAATATGATCAACCATAGACAATTTTCTATGATCTCGGCTTAGGTGGTAGCCCCCCAGTATATCACTGTTTCGGTGCGTCTAACATATCACCGTTATGGAACAAATCTAGAGCTAATTATTAATTGCATTCATTTTTGCCCAGTGACGGGGCACCGCTAGGTATAGACACACACCATTTCTTATATAATAATATGTAAAATGAAAAGACATTAAAAGGAACGTAAGCATATATTTTGTAACTTGATAAAAATTGAGGAGTTGAGTTTGCTTGTGGTATCTAAGTTCTGTTTTACCGTCTTATATTTCTTCACTCACTCACATGTGAAATTTCAGGCTCATTGAATCAGTTTGATGGCTTTGTCCTGACATCTTAGGAAAACTCAAGTTTGCAGGGTCAGTGGGTCATGTTAGGGGTGGTCCAGTGCAGTGCCGGTATCCACCAAATTAATTAAGAAAACTATCTTCCTTCTAAGTAGTCTGTGACAGACAGTATTCTGCAGTAGAATCACTTTACTTTGCTTTTGGACAGTTTCAATCTGTCTAATGGGTAATATTTAGCTTGCAATGGATGTTCATCATGCAATCCTGTTATCCCTCATCAGGGACATAGGGCTCTCAGAAAGGATTTCCACTCTTCTCTGTTTTGGGCGGCAGCTTCGATGTCTTTCCAACTGAGACCAGTTGATGCAGCCTCTTTATCAACTGACCGTCTCCAGGTGGTACGGGGACGGCCCGGCTTTCTTGTACCACAAGCTTGCCATATAAGGCTTTGTTTAGACAGATGGTTATTTGGTCTCCTCAAGACGTGCCCAATCCAGCGCCATTTTCTTATAAGAATCTCCTTGCTCATTGGTTGTTGGTCAGTTAGCTCCCACAGTCTTGCATTAGGGATGGTTCGTGGCCAACAGATTCCCAGGATGCGACGTAAACATTTGTTCACGAACACCTGAAGTTTGCTGGTGACGTCATTCTTGACGAGCCATGTCTCGCATCCGTACAGGAGGACTGACTTGACGTTCGAGTTGAATATTCTTATTTTTGTTTGTGTGATTATTGATGACGTCCAAACGGGTTTAAGCTGTGCGTATGCGGCTCTTGCCTTGTTGATACGCGCTTCTACATCAGCTTCTGTACCTCCCATAGGGTCTACAATGCTCCCTAGGTAGGTAAAGCGCTTCACAATTTCGACTGCTTTGCCGTTTATATAGATAGGCGTTGCATCAGTGGTATTAAGGCGCATGTCTTTCGTTTTATTACCGTTTATGCGCAGACCCTCTTCAGCAGCAGCATTGGCAAGATCGTCGGCCTTGGACTGGAGGTGTTCTCGTGAAGTAGCGAGTAGGCAGAGATCATCCGCAAAGTCTATATCTTCCAGGTATATGGATGTTCATACTGCTGAAAAACATTATGACAGGTATTCGATGAGAAGTCGAGGAATCAGTATGCGAGCAGCATCCAAGACCACTTCATACTTCGAGACTAAAAATCACTTTGGACACTTTTATTCCTCTGCTGAGTCTGCTGGACAAGCTTGAGGTAGTAGTGGTTGCCCACATACGCTGGTGTTCACCGAAAGCTCAGGAATATTCGTATACGAATAAGAAATATCAATATTTATGGAACATAAACATGAGATAAGATGGCGAAAAAAAAACATCAGTTCATTCTTTATTTACAAAAAAATGTTTTTATGGGGTACGCATAGGTACGCATGGGCATCATTCATTCTTTGGAAAATCAACTTCGAAATAAGTCACGTGACCTTACATGGTACCAATATGATCAACCATAGACAATTTTCTATGATCTCGGCTTAGGTGGTAGCCCCCCAGTTTTCGTAAAACAGACGCTATCCGGTTTTACGCAGAACATGAGGGCTTAGGTTAAGTTGAAGAAAGAAGATTTTGTACTGAAGACTTGGCTGTATGGACATAGTTTCCTTTGCCTTTCCCGAAAGGGATTAATTTAACAACAAAAAAAAAACTCTATGGGACGAGCAAGCCTTTGCGCTTTGCGCGGTCAGAGGGTCATAGGAACGATATACGACAGTATCTCTATATAGTTTGTGGGAACGATAGGATAGGAACCCTCACGCAATCAAAGTGAAGTTTCAGTGTGAGCCGAGCGCGAGTTTGTCGTTATCGTGCTAGAGCTGCTGGAACATTGTTGTCGTGGGCGGCATCGATGACGTCACGGGATCTAACAGTGTGCTGCGGCCAAAAAGTTTAGAAAACCCAGTTAGTCTGAGCGTCTGATTTTTTTGCATTTCTATGCATTTTTTCAGTCACAGGCTCATGTTAGGGTTCTACTGCGGCGTGTGATTGTGATTCAATCATCGGTTGGCGTGTCTCTAAAGGCTACACTCCAAGCCAGTCTAGCAATAGGTACTGTACCTAACCCTATTGTCTCCTTGATCATTCATTTGGTTTATGCAGCGCTCTCAAGTGTCTGTCGTAATTTTGTAAAATAAGCACATTCATGCCATCAAAAGTGTAACCTAAATCATGGTTCAGAATGGCAAAGGTCATGTTGCAGTCTGTATCTTATAAAAAGGGTCAATTTGACCTTGAAAGTGCAAATGCAATTCCGTTGACTCGTGCTTGAAGGCCATGGCACACACACTGCTGTGCTTATCGCTTGACCGGGCCGCTGTTTTATATCACGAACATTTTGTTGTTTATATTAACAGATATCTTTTATAGCTTGTGAATCTTGAATAGTTTACGAACACGATGAGTTAATGGTGTACGCAGCCTTTGGTCAGAGGGTCATCTTAGGGGCGGAAAATTATTCGTGCCCCAAAATGGCCATAGTGATTTAAAAATGTGTGAGCAGTTATTTTTGCATCATTAGTCATTTGATAATTTTGGTTATTGTCACAAAAGGAACAGTCCATACGCTGGTATAAAATTGTGGTTTTGTTTAATGGTTAATCTTTTATAATAAAGGTGTATAAAATCAAAAGTAGCTATCCACTTTCAAAAATTTTACACAAATTAAAAAAAAATAAGTTTTTTTTCTATGGTGGTACTTCTGCAGAAATTAAATGTCATGGTACAGTTTGTTCGCTCAATTAGTGTGCATGGGTAGCTGTCAGCTGTCATCTCGAAATGTATGGCGGTACAGGGAGCAAGAAAACTTGAATGGTAATTCATATCTTCTATCTCTTTCTACTAGTTATAATACGAAAATAATAATATTTTGTGGTCTCTGTAAATATTTACATGGATTAGTATAGCTATTTTTTGAAAGAAAAATATTCGTACCTATTTGAATATAAAATTACTTAACTGTAAATAAATTATTGCCTAATAGTAATGGATAACGCTCCTTACCACTCGCGACTATCCGTCAGAATTCCAAACACCACAACCAGAAAAGGGGAGATCCTTGATTTTATGAGACAGTACAAAATTTCCATTCCAGAGCCAACCCCAACCATTCCAGTGCTGCTGGATATTGTGAAAAAGGCGGGCATAGAAAAAAGATACGTCATTGATGAAATAGCAAAAATGAATGGTTGTGAGGTGGTGCGTCTTCCACCATACCACTGCATTTTTAATCCGATAGAACAAGTGTGGTCTAAAATTAAACATGACCTTAGAGCCAACAATTGCGACCCCAAAAACAGCAGTGCCGTGTGTCAATTGATCAGGCAGGTCATGTTGAACGTAACTTCTGACTTGTGGGGTAAATATATTGCCCACGCAATCAAAGAAGAGAATAAGTACTTTAATGTAGACCAGCATGTTGATGTTAACGGAGACACTTTCATAATAAACACACAAAGTGATACAGATGACTCTGATTCGGAATAGCTAGATTGATTTTTTATACTTATGCTACAAAAATAGCATATATGTTTAAGTTGTAAGATGGCTATTTAATTTTAATTTTTATTAAAAAATTTGCATTTGTGGACGAGTCACATTTAAGTTAAAGAATGGTCCCAATATACCGTGCGCCTGTACTGCACACTAATTGCCCGAACGAACTGTATGTAAAGTTGGAATTATAATTTTATGGTAAATACACTTAACGCCTATATTCCTGGGTATTATTTTTATTCATAAAATAAAAATGGACTTAGCGGCTCTTGTTTCTTAATTTTGGATTTAGCTGATTTTGTTTCTAAAGCAAATGTATATAAAACTACTTTTGATACAAACAATATCCTTTGATGAAACTGTGACTAGTGATTTTCCTAACGTGTAAGTATCTTGTAGATAAGCGTTACCGAAATAACCATTGTACTGTTAACTAAATTATTCAAATTAAAAACTAAAATTGTTTTATTGTTTTATTAAAATATTCAAATTAAAAACTTAAATTGTTTTATTGTTTAAAAACTAAAATTGTTTTATTAAAAAAAATATAAATGCTCGTACTACCTAATTCAACTGAAGTTTATTCTTATAATCGTATGAAATTTAAACTTATTCGTATATAGTTTGTTAAATCATAAAACATATAATTTGTATTTCAATTAATAAAGGCGTTGCAAGATTTTTGTATGGAGCCCGTCCTACCTGCTACTTTTTTATGTGAAAAGTCGCAGCCACTGATGGAACCTTCTTAAATCGATAGTTCCGTTCAATACGAAATAGTGTCAAAATCTCCTAAAGTGTCACGTTTCCGAGATAAAGGCTGCCAAAAGAACAAAAATTCCAAAATATGAAAGTTTGACGACCTGCATCTCGAAAACGTGACACTTTAGAAAATTTTGTCACTCTTTAGTTTCGATTTGTATTGAAACGAACTATCGATTTATGAAGTTTCCATCGGTGGCTGCGAGTTTTCACTAAAAAAAGTGGTTCAAGATCAGTAGGTAGGCCAAAATAATCAATAGTATAAAAACTCTTAAACTGCTTTCATCTGGATCTGGAGTAGGTTCACAAATCAAATCATTGATCTTCTCTTTTTTCTCTGTCATTTGTCAGAAACTGAATTTCTTCTTCATCTACACTATCTAATACTTTTTTGTAGTAGGTATTCCAAATGTGACAGGTCTATCCATTGTGCCCAGTAGTGCTTCTGAAGAAGATTTCGGAAATCTCTTAGTTTGAGTGGCTTGAACTCGATCTCGATTCCCTACAGAATCACAGTTGGCTGGATCACTTCAGCAATTTTTCCTCGTTGGCTAATACTCAGTACAACTAGGAACTTGGGTGTTCCTACGTCGGAGGTATAAAAAAATTCCAGGCTTTTGGACCTCCGAATGGAGAACCGCTTGCATTCTGAAATCTTAAAATGCAGCAGGGAGGTTGGCTTAGTAATAAGTATCTAGTATTGCAGATTTCCAATCTAGTACTTCTATGTCATCGAGTTTTGTACTCTGCATATCCCGATAAGTAATATATGTTTGAGTCTAATTATGTACGAGTAAGTAATAAAAAATAGAGAAAATAAATTGTACAAAACCTTAAATGATAAAAAAAAAAAAATTTGTTTTAGCTCGTTTGTGTATCCACACCTGGTTGTCAGCAACATGAAGTTTTTCGTAACAGGAAATCTTATTTTTCAATAAATGTGCAAGTGATTATTGGTCCTAGGATGGAAATATTAGATATAGTGGCCAGATGGGCTGGTAGTATGCATGACTGCAGGCATGGGCGTCCATCTTACTTTTTCTAGAAAAAAAAGTTATCGATTGCTCAAAATTTATTAGGTACTTTTCACAAGGGCAGTTGTATTGTTAAGCATATAATAAACTCGTTACATTAAGCAAATGTAACGAGTAATACTTATTGAGCCCTATTATTACAGGTATACAAATAAATTAGTAAGAACACTTAGCATTACTTAATTACTGAGATCGTCTCTGTACAAGTGCTTATAACAGAAAATAAAAGTACAGATTGTTATTTTCTATATAACTATTCTTAAGAGCATGAGAGTGTAATTGTATTATTAACTTATTAGAGCCTCATCTTCATCAGACTTTGATTCTGGTTCCTCATTACCGCCTACTAAAGAGGTAAAGAAACCATGATATTGTCTAGGAATCACGTTGTGCTCACAAATGTAAATGAGATCTGCTAGTTTGTCATGGGGGATTGTTAAAGGTCCAGTGTAAACCAGTGTTAACTCATCAGTTGTTTGAATTTGACGCCTTCTGATTTGCGATCTTCTTATAATCAAGCGTTGGTAATTTTCATTAAATTGGTATTTGTTGAAATTTTCATTAAATTGATCACATTAGGCTCTGAAAATGAAACCTTAAGCTCTCTAATCTTTGACCACATAACTTTCTGATTTTTCTCGTTTTTGACCCAGTTTTTTCCTGTTAATAACTTCTTAAAATCAAAAATATCTTCAGTTGCTATTTCTTTTACGATATAAGGATCCCCAGTCTCTTTAGCCATCTCACTAGTGCAAAACCATTAATC